>OX411307.1:144618583-144900352 GCA_948150685.1 Rhaphigaster nebulosa
ATATGTTTTTTATCAGCCTCCTACTGGACTACAGGATCCCCAATTTTAGAAAAACTTCCTTGTTTTATAAGCTTTATGTTCATGTAATGAAGATATGGTCTTTTACAGAATAAACCCGAATTCACCTCCAGCTTTATTATAATTCATGAGATATGAAATTTTATCTCTTGGAACTATCAATATTTTTAGCGAAAATCAAGTCTAGCGTTTTAGAACAATCTCAAGAATGCTTGGCTACAGCAGAAAACTAAAACGTCGAATTTATGACATCCTAGACGTGTTCAGTGAGACGAGAGAACAACTTACTCCAAGTCTGACTCACGTAGCTGCTTACACAGGTGCATTTCAACTTATAGACTACGGAATTTTCCAACCAACCGATATCCTTAATAGTGCCTAGGTAGATCAAATTTTTTAATATAGTTTGATGGTTTTTAAAATTACCCTGATCTGGTTTTTCCGAAGTTTCCTCTGTACTGCACCCGTTACTTCTCCGACATTTGGTATGTAGGCTCCAGGCAGTTCGGATTGATTCTTTCAGTCTCGAAATAACTGATATTTTCCACGAGGTGCTGGGCTTTTCCATATTTGATAGTCAATCAATAAGAGGCTATATCTATTCTGGAAGAATACACGTTTCAGCTGGGTTATATCTGCTTTAAGGGATTCCTTGCAGCCGTACATTCGAGACGCTTGGTATGCCAGCTTTGTTATGAATCTTTGTTAACCATTGATTACTAAATATATAGTGATTACTGAACTCTCACCAGCCAGGAAAAAACCCGGAGGACATCACGCCCGGATCTTTTTCCTCTTCATATGCAGTGACTGAAGTTCATTTGTTCACGTTGTGGCTGGTGCTTATCTAGTTGTTGAGAACAATTTGTAGAAGTAGACTGGTGATCGAAACAGAAATTCTTGTTCAAATGGCCTTAATATTGTATAAGGTAAAGAAACGTATGAGTATCAGATGTGCCCAAACAATCTTATTCCTTATCCTTTAAGTACAGAGCAATCACTTATAATATTCATCGTATTTTTCGAATCATTTAAGCTAAAAATCCAACAGTTTTGTTTCTTCTCTGTATCCTGCGATGTGTAATTCAAATTTAGTAACTACACTCTATTCTTTAAGATAGTTTTAATTTTTTTAAAACAGTTACTACCTGTTGAATATCCATTTCCACCAAGGTCGATATATAAGAATCTGTAGATGTTATGCCATGGTGAATAGCTGGTTGGATGAAAGTCAGTAGCCATAAAACCACGAGATGTACGAGTAGGCATTAACGTATAAAATAGGTTCTTGTATCGAGGAGGTTACAGCTCTAAGAAGGCATCCAAACTGCGTGTTCACATAGAAGGATAGCAGCAAGAAGGAAGAAAAGAATAGAGCTAGGATGATAGAATTGGGATTAGATAGGAAGTGGCCTGTTATAATCCGCTAGGGGCGCTGCCCTGCCAATACTCCTTTTTTTTGTCATTCCAAAAACGCTCCAGCCTTTAATTCTTCAAGAGCTCCATGAAACACACATAGGAATTTTAAAAATGAAACAACTTGCTCGGAGATATTGTTCGTGGACTGGGATCGACCGTGATATCGAACGCCTCGTACGATCATGCGAGGCCTGTGCAGAAATCAAGAAAAATTCATCGAAAGTTCCCATACACTCCTGGTAAGAACCAACTGAAAATTGGGATCGGCTGCACATGGACTACGCTGGTTCATGCACTGGTAAACATTTCTAATCGCTGCCGATGCTAAGTCACGCTGGCCTGAAATCCGTTGCATCAACAAAGCCCCAACGACATAAAAAACCATTGAGCTACTTCTGGCAATATGTTCAACCCACGGATTCCCTCGGGTGCTTGTATCCGATAATGCTACAATATTTACCAGCGATGACTTCAAAAAATTCTGTTCGATCAACGGCATAACACAGACATTTTCTGCCCCTGGCCATCCAGCCACCAACGGATTGGCCGAAAGAAATGTTCAAACCCTCAAGAATCGACTGAAGGCCATGGAAAACGTAACACGTCCACACCATCAAAAACTGCAGATCATGATGGCTTATCGAGCCACTCCCCTCGCTGACGGTGAATCCCCAGCTGAGAAATACCTAAAAAGGACCATTAGAATTCGCTTGGACGTCACATAACCGTACAAAGAGAATCCAAAATCAGCTATCATTCTGGACACAAGACAGCTCGAAATTGGAACTCGCGTCCAATCGAGTTACTACGCAAATTCTAAGCCTCAATGGCGCTTTGGCACCATCTTGAAGAAGTATGGACGTCTTCATTATCTAGTGAAATTCGACGATGGAATTGAGACGCTCTGTTCGACCCCGCCAACTGCCTCGAAATCTTCAAGATTATGTGCTTCACACTTCCTCAAATTGTGTTTAAATTATTTGTTATGTTCTTCACACCTTTGATTAGGCTTTGTTTAATTTAAGAGACAAGTTAAATTTCATTATTATATATATATATATATATATATATATATATATATATATATATATATATATATATATATATATATATATATATTCAGGTATGATTAAAAATTTGTGGGGGAAAGTTGTTATAATCCGCTAGGGGCGCTGCCGTGTCAATACTCCATGTGTGTGTCTAGGAGTTAACCTTATGGCCGGTTATGGCTAAGGTTGTTTTCAATGTGTGTATTGTAATACAATTAAAGTGTAATGTTGTTGCTATAAAGTGTTTTCCTAATGAACCTCCGTCCTTGTAACTATTAGAGATACAACATGACCAAAGGGAACAAGTCTTCTGACATTACCACAACCGAAGGGAGCTAGTCTTCCGATGTTACTGCAACCGAACTTGCCCCACATTACCTACTGACATAGTGGAGCACGTACTCAGTTTTATTCACTACGAAAGTTGAGCAGGTACTCCATATCAATAATCGACCCATATTTGGGAAACGTGCTTCATACACTTAACAAGCATTCCATTGTGTAACTTCTCTTTATTCACATCTGACCAGAGCATTTGTCCAGTTTTAGGAATGAACACGTACTCAGTTTTAATCACTTCACATAATGTCTCGTCTCGATCCTAGCTTCATGCGCTCATAGCAAACATGGACGTGGAGAGGCATCCAACAAGTATACATATTTATTTTGGTTCGTCCAGAATATCTCTGTATGTAACTTTATTAAAAATATATACAATTATTTGATGTTTAAATCATTATGATATATACAAACATGATAATACAGATACGAGTAATATACAACCTTATCATGTATTGGTTAAAGCTTGAAGAGCTTCGCTGGCATTCCCCGGAGACGAGTGCACAACAGGCAGATTCAGCGAGTTACTATGGTTGTCGCTAGAGCGCATGATTGTGCTGTTCCATTTGATTTAGAGGTAATAGGCGGGAATTGTCAAGTGGCAGTGAGGAAGACTTCTTTATTGTCTTAACAATTTTAGTCCTAAAATGTTTCCTTTCTTGCTCTGTATATGGTCTTTTTAACACCTTAGGAGTAATCTGACTTCTTGGAATTGTTTCAGGCTGACATTGTTCCACTGTAGATGGTGTTGCTGGGTTCTGATTTATCAATGGTTGGATTTCTGGTATAGGTGTTTTGCTTTGATCAAACTTTTTCAGGTTTTGAAGGTGTTTCCACTTCTGTACGTCTCAAATGGTTAATGTGTTTTTTGATTATATAACCATGATTCAGTTTAATGAGATAATGTTTTAATAGGCGTTCGATCACAGTTCCGAATTTCCATAGGCGTGACTTTGAGTAATTCATCGCTTGAACTCTGTCACCATATTGAAATGATCGAACATTGATATCTGAATTTGAAGACTGGTCTCATGGGATGTAACCGTGTCCGGAGTTATCTGTGTGGATGGAGTTCAGCTAGGGATCTACCACAAGCCAGAGGAGTTGTTTCATATTTGAATAAGAATGCATTTAATTTTTGTTTTAGAGTTTCTGGTTCATCTGCCTCAGCTTTGAGCTTTTGTTCTAAGTTTTAAACAGACCGTTCTGCTAACCCGTTTGTAGCAGGATAATTTGGCGCACTGAAACGTTGGGAAATACCACATTTTTTGCAATAATTTAAAAATTCATCTGATTTAAAAATAGCAGCATTATCTAAAACTAACATAACAGGTAATCCATTTCTTGAAAATAGTTCTTCTAAAGAATTTGTAGTTGGAGAATTACGTGGCATTCCAATTTCTACCCATTTAGTTTTAACGTTAACCACAACATGAAATAAATTATCTTTAACGGGGCCAGCATATCCGACATGCATTCTTTGCCATTTCTCTTTGGGCTCTTCCCAACTATGTAAAAGAGCTTTTTGAGGGTTCTTTTTTATTTCGGTACAACTTTTACAAGCTGTAATTGTACAATTTCAGAATTTATTCCGGCCAATAGCACAGATAGCGAGCAATTTCCTTTATTTTAACTAATCCTACATGTAAAGAATGCAATTCTTTTAAAATTGCTGGATTCAGATAAGTAGGGATGTGAACTCTAGAACCGTGAATATAATATTGCATAATACCTGAATGTATGTATACTGTATTCTGAATTTTTAATATCATAAAGTTTTAATAACATTAAGATGTTTATTTTTAATGGTTTTAATTCAGAGTCTCGATTTGTTTCATCTCTTATTATTTCACAAGTTATCTGTGACATATCAGAAATATTTTGAAATATAATTTAGTTTACTTTATATGAATCTTCGAGTAATTTGATTAATTTTTTATTTAAAAGTAATGCATTTCTGGATGAATAATCAACATTAGAGTGTTCTTTTGAGGGCCTATGACAAACGTCATAATTAAAAATTCCGCATATCTGATCAGAGGATGAGCTGGCATAGCAGGCATTGCTTATTCGGGTGGGAAATGCTTTCTAATGGCGCTTTATCAATAATGAGTGTAAACTTTCTGCCATAAAGCTATTGGTATAGCGTTTGAAGGACCAGTAGATTGCCGTAGCTTCACGATCTAGTTTATGAAGATTACCTTTTAGTAAATGATCTCGAAATTAATACTATAGATCTTTCTTGACCATCAATCACATGAAAAAGTACGGAAGTCAAATAATAAGGGCTTGTGTCTATGGCTAGGATCAAAGGTAATTCAGGGTGATAAGGCATCAACACCCTTTCACTCGCAATTTCATCCTTAATTAAATTAAAAGCATTAGCACATTCTCTAGTCTACCTAAATTTAATATATTTTTTAGTTAGTAATTTAAAGGGAATATTTTATCAGAGGCTGGGGTAGGGATGTGGCGGTCCCACCGCCCAATCTTCTGACTGCAATCAGCCACTGGTCTTCCAGGTTGGGGGAAACCTTGTACCGAAGGGAGGGGGAGGGGTGTAGCCCGGCCACCCTTCCTCCTGAGGGGTCATAAATATTCAGGGGGAGCCAATTGTCTCGAGAATACGGAGTCTCATCTTCTGGGCCAATCACCCGTAGAAGGGAATAATTTATTCAAAGAACACTAAGTTGCCTCGGATTTGGACGATCTCAACGGATACGACGCGGCGCTCGAAAGGCAATTAGACATGGAACATGAAATGTCAACACATTAACTGGCAAAGCAGCTTAACTAGAAGAGGAGATGGAGAAGTTCAGGGTAGACATCTTGGGAATTTGTGAGGTGAGGAAGAAAGGCCAAGGAGAAGTGCGCCTAAACGAAGACCATGTGCTTATCTATTCAGGAGTGCCAGCTGGTTTCAGAGCCAAGGAAAGAAACGCATTTTCATGAATGAAAGCCTCTTCGCTAAAGTTCAAAATTGGGAGCCGGGAGCCCATCTCTTCAAAAATTTTTACGCCAAATATGGATCTGTGAGTAGGAAAAGTTGCTCTCATATAAGTATACGCCCCGACAGAGGATGCCGCTCTTCTAGACAAAGAACAGTTTTATGCAAATCATATGACAGAAATCATCAGAGGACAAAAAAAGAATAGATATATTATCTTAATGGGTAATTTCAATGCCAGGACGGGAAAAGACCATTCCAATGCTCATGCTGTTATAGGCCTACATGGAGGGGAGCACACTAAAAACAGAAATGGTCAAAGGCTCCTCGATTTCTTTTATATTACACCCTTCTCATTGAAAACTCATTTTTTCCTCAAAAAATGGTCCATAAAATAACTTTTTCAGCCGAAGAAACAAACGCCAAAAGTGTAATTGACTACTTTATGTACAGTAGGAGAATGAGGAGATATATCAACGACTTAAAAGTAACAGGATGGATCAGGCCATCTTCTTTTGATTGAAGACACCCAGATACTTCGACCTAGAAAGGAACGGCCCAAAACATTCAGAAAGATCGGTACAGTAAAGCTGATGATTCCGGAAAATAAATGTGAGTATGCATAACTTCTGGATGGGAAACTAGGAACTATCAATATGGAAGATAATGTTGACAAAATATGGGCGAAACTAAACCATGCAATGCTCGAGACAGCCGAAAGTGTATGCGGGATGAAAGTAATCTCTACTAAAGGTAAAAGGACTAAATGTGAGTGACTGAGTATTCTGTGAATAAATTATTCCCTTCTACGGGTGATTGGCCCAGAAGATGAGATCTTTTTCACTGGAGTGACCGAGTGAAAGCTGCGTTAGCTAGGAAGAAAGCTGCCTGGAAAGAATATTACAGAGCCAAGAGTGACAGCCAACTGGGAGCTCTATGTCAGAAGAAGAAAAAAAGGAAAATGGTTGTAAGAGTAGCAAGCTGGGAAGAAAAGCTGAGAGGAGTATTGTAGAAGTCTTCAAAATGGTTATAAAGAAAACTCCAAACTCTTCTGGAAAAGAATAAAAGCAATAAAAGGAAAGAGAATTAAACTGATTAGAAAGATGAAAGAAGTCGTTTAATTAATTATTAGAGATGAGGAAATATTGGAGAGATGACGGCGACATTATGCTGAAATATTCTCTGGTGGCATTGAAGAGAGAGTGGAAGACAGGCAAGGAACAGGAGCAGAAGAATATCATGGCGTGGTCTGGGAGGATGATGTCTCAATGGTCGTAGAGAAGACAATTGACAAAGCAGCGGGTAGAGATGGTATTACACCCGAACTAGTCAAATTTGGAGGCCCGGGTCTACAGAAAGCCCTACAGGATCTTTTCTAGAATATTTTTGCTATTAAGGTTATACCCAAGGAGAGTGCAATATCATCATACCAATCCACGAATATGTCTCTCCCAAATAGTCAATAAGTTTTACTCCTCTATTTTGGAAAGGAAACTCAGGGCAATTGTTGAAGGCGAGTCGGAAGAGGAACAAACTGCACTTAGACCCCACCGCCAGTCACAAGACCACATCTTTTCGCTCAGGACAATTATTGAGAAGTCATGGGACAGAGGGAAGAGCATTTACCTGGCATTTATGGATATTAAGGCAGCCTTTAATTCGGCTCCAAAACAAGAAATATGGGCAGCTCTAGCCGCCCATAAAAATGTGCCGTCTGAATTAATTACTGCGATAAAAACTATTAACCAGGATTCTAAAGGTATAATTAGAATAAACAGAACAGAATCCGGAACTTTCAACATGAGTAAAGGGGATAAACAAGGGGGCAGTCTTAGCCCTCTTCTTTTTATCATATTCATGGATGAGATTTTAAAAATATGTAAGCGAAGAACGACTAACGATTAAATTACACATCTTCAAGGCCGTCTACCTCCCTACCTACCCTTCTTTATGGAAACGAAAACTGGGTCCCGCTGGACAGACACTGGAGTAGACCTGATAGTTCAGGTCCAAAATAGGAGAATACGGACTTTGGAATACCCATCTTCAGGGACAAAGTCGAGAAGAGATAGCTAAAGTGGTTCGGTCATCTGTGCCGAATTAATAAAGGCAGCCATCTACGGATGTTCAAATCTTCAGGATTAGACTGGAGAAGGGAAAGAGTCTGAACTCCATGAGAGAGTTGCCTCGAGATCGTGATGTCTAGCTGGCTTGGACCGAGCGGCTTGTGGAAGAAGATGAGGCACAAAGCAGGAAGATAAAGAAGAGAAGTAGAAGTTTATCAGAAAATTTAGAAATGTATTTTGCATAATATTCGGCCAAACCCTAAAATGACCCATGCTCGTCAACGTTTTTAGGTTGAGGCGCAGATTTTATAGCTTCAATTTTGTCTTGACATTTTTATAAACCTTTAGCGCTAATTTATTGACTAAGATATTTAACTGAAGTGCAAAAGAATTTGCATTTGAATTTATTAACGTGCAATCCATATTCTTGCTCAGTATTCAGTTAGTCACCTAATCAATCATGAATAGCACTCCTGAAATGTGCTTCCCTGGATAAGGAAATAATCGAAATAAGCAGTAGCACCTTGTAGTTCTTGAATTATTTGATCAATTATATTATGAAATGCTTTAGGGGAATTTCGAATACGCATAAAGATCTTTTTACCTTATACGTTCCCCAAATGGTGGATATTGAGGCATATTCTTGGTTCTGTTCGACTAATACAACATGGAGATATGCTTTGGGTAGGTTCAAAAACACAAAAATATTTCTCTCCTTGAAGCTTATTAAACAAATCTTCAATTTCGGGAATCGGGTAATGTGTATCTTGTAACTGAGGATTGATTGTAATTTTATGATCAGCACAAATCCTGACTATCTGGCCAGGCTTAGGAACAATAACAAGAGGTGTACCCCTTTTGGAGTGATAGACTTTTTTGATATCTTGTTCTACCAACTAGTCTAATTGAAGTTTTATTTCATCTAATTAGGTTTTAAGAATGGGCCTGGGTTTAATCAAAACATGTTTCGCACCTTTTTTAAGATGTAGCTTACATCTGAAATGTGGGATAAGCCCAATCTTAGGAGTGAAAACATTTTCGTACTTTTGGAAAATATCATTTTAATTGACTCAGTTGTGGCTGGTTCAATATTAATTTAATTTACATTTTGAACATCTGAAAAATTTATTTTTAGTTTTCTACTCTACTCTATTACGAGAAGTGGTGTGTAATTATTTTTTACAATATATAGCTCACCATTTGTCAGTGGCATGGCCAGAGAGAAGTCCAAGGGCGTCTTCTCCTTCATGCATTGCGGTTTTTTTGCGTCCGCACATGGGCCCACATCCTGTGATACATCTGTAAAATATTAGGCGCAGAACTTCCTCAGGGACGACGGGCTCCATAGTCTCAATAGGTTTTAAATGGGTTTGCCCGAAATGGCAACCCCATTGTTCAGGTGGTAACTCATTCCTCAGCCCCAAATGCACCTGGTGGTACACACGATAAGCGTGCTGCCGGGCCGCTCCCACAGCTGGAGGCAGAGCAGAATTATCATGCTTGAGTTTGCACATTTATTTTATAAATGATTTGAAACTGTGACAATTGAGAGAGATTTGCTTTTAGGATGCAAAATCCTCGTGTGTGGAACCTGGAAGGGATTATGGACAAAGACCTAATGATACATAGTGAATTACGAAACTCAACGACGGAGAAATTAAAAAAACTTTATTGAGAAACAAAAGTTACAGCTTGCATTACGACTAGCTACATACTACTGGTACAGATCTTACAAGCTTAAGATTTATAGGGGTATATATAGGAATGGGAGAGGGAGTTGGCTCAAAGTGTCGACTCAGCATAGTTCCTTACCATAACTGTGTACAAATAAATATGTGCATAATGTCATAGCTATATATATCATAATATCTGAATAAGTAGTTATAGAATAATCCTCTAGTGTTTCTATTTTCAAAGTTCCTAAATCTAATGTATGTACATCTTCATAACTATAATTAGTAAAAATAACATTATCAATATTATGCAAAGATATAATAGGTATATTTACATGTTCTTCATATATTACTGCTATAGATTTATTTGCAAATATTTCGTCTTTGTCAAGACTTATGAAAATAGTGGTAGGTAAATGATATAACGTAGGTTGTGTTATGTTAGTTTCAATTGTCGATAAATTAAATGTAAGATACTGATTAAGGATAGGTAAAAGTTTGATAAAAGGTTTTTGAGAAATTCCTATTATTTTACAATGTTCTGACTTTAGGTTGTTACTTAATTCTAAAATACATTGATCATATATTATACTAAGACTTTTATAATTACAATAGAAGTTGGAGTTATATTTTAAACATTTTCCTTTATAAAATTCATTATTATGTCTTACAACTAAAGTATTTTCTACTGGAATTGTTACTATGGTTTCTTTATAAACTATCGGATATGATAATACAAAATAAGTAGTCGAAGGGGCAACCATTAATGATAATTTTATAAAGAAGTAAATTATTCCGGAATCAGACATTGAACAAATTGCTTTACTTAATAACCAAAATAATTCCACATCCCTAGTCAATAATCTTTTATAGGGGATTTTTATATTCATGATTTCGTCATAAGAAAGAACGCTAGGATGAGTTATACCGAGTTTACATTGTTCTAGAGCATCCTCTCTTTCTTGTAACTGCGTCTCTATAAGAGTTAAATAAGCTAAAAGATAGTGATAAGATAACCTGACGAATGTTGTATCCAAAACCCTATTATTCGTTTCTATATTATTTTTGAAATGGTTTAAGATTATGATGTCTTTATATATTCTTGAGTTAATTTCCGATTAAGGCTAAGTCTAGCTTCCTCGTTGTGCTCTATATGATATAAATTATTTTATACTTTTTGTAGGATGGCGTCATACCTTTCCTTGTCGTCACTGTCCATTGTGCCCCCCAACCAAGATAGAGCTTTTCCCAGTCCATTCACAATTCCTAGTTTTTCTCTTTTTATATGGCTACGTTTAAGAAGGTGGGTGATTTGGTTTATTATAAGTTTATAACTCTTTTCTAATATTTGGTGTAACATTTTAAATTCTTTATCAGTTTTTAAGTTATTAATAAGTGTTTTTAGAGTGGAGATTTCGTCATTCAGCTGGGACAGATTTTTATAGTGAAGAAAAGTGTACCATTCCGTCATCACGGACGACGAATTCATCTGAATGATCGAAGCCACAGGGCCATTCGACAACGTTTGGATTTTCAACGCTTCTACTCGAAGGGTCAGTGCCTGAAGAATGAGGATCAGAAGAAACTTGAAATAGTCCTTCATCTTCAAAATCTGTAACAGGAAGAGTAGTAGGATTAGCTTTCAGTGCTTGAATCCTTTTTCAATTTCCTCATTAAATTTCTGGGCGTACGCATTATCAGCAAGAAATTCATTTTGGTTCGTATCTTGATGCGTTGTGAGTTTGTCTTTATGTTTTATTCTCTTCGGTCTTTTAATCTGGCTTGCGTGTATTTTTTCTTTTTACCTCTAGACGATAAAAATTTCCCCTAAGTTTGTTTACCCTTTTGATACTTTACGTCCTTTTTATTGGGACTGGATTTCCTGATATAAACGTCTTCCGATAATTTAGGTAAATCTTCCCTAGTTTCGTTTATTTTATTAATGTATTTTCCTTGTTTCTTTCAATACTAGTTTTTATAGCTTCCCTAGTACTCTTTAGATTTTGATGGTATTCCTGAACTAAATATTCCTGGACTTCCGAGTTGTCGTTGTAATTTTCCCTACTTATTCCAAAGGTTATTTCGTTCGGGCTTAATCTTAAATTTTGGTTCATGGAATTGTTGTAGGCAATAGTCGCCATTTCTAATTTTTCTTCTTCCGACGCTGTGGATTGCGTATTGATTATCTTAATTAAATCGAGTAAAGTTGCCCTGTTAAGAAGTTCTAATGAGTTTGGGTGGTTCGGTGTCGTTTCGTGTTTTTCGATTTTTAAATATTTCAGGAAATCTTGGAATAAATTGTTATCATACTCGCGGCCATTGTCAGTAGTGATGATGAGAGGTTTTGGGAAATGGACTAAATATTTTCTTAGAGTCGCCATCGATTCAATAGCGTTTGCTGTTATGCTATATCTTGTAAATAATTTTTTGAAAACGTACCTGTTATAATGTAGACGTAATAATTTCTCATATGAAGTTTATCCATCATGATTGCATCGAATGGTTTCTCGGGTGTTGGAGTTATCATAAAATTTGGTCTATCGTACTTGATTTGATTGCAGATGTCACATTCATTGATTATATCGGCAATATGATCATCAATCATTTCATATTTGGCCAATAATATTTAGTTTTTAATTTTATATAGGTCTCATTAATCCCTCTGTGGCACGATTTCCCAATATGTTGGTCCAAGATCAATTCTTTTGTTCATTTTTATTAGTGATATCTGGTAGAAATAATAAATATTTTTTTATTCTATTAGTCGGAAATTTTTCTTGAATAATTTCTGTTATTTTATTATAAAGACCTTCATACCAATTCGTTTCGCTTTCAACTCCTTTTACCTTAGGTAAGCAGTGTATACCATTAGTTGCGTTGGGTTGCAGTATTTCCAGTTGTTCAGCGTTTTGATTAAAAGGATATGTAAGTTCAATTGTCGTTCTATTCTTAATAAAGATCTTTTCGACCTTGGTATCATTAAATCCCTTTATGATGACGACCTGATTTTTCTCTACGTTGACAGGTCTCTGGTCGTCATCAACGATAAGGATCCTGTTATCTGAGGACTCAGCTGAGTGTTGGGTGTCTAGAGATCGTCCTCCTGTGTCATACGATGCATGTCGTACTCAGGTGTCTCTGAGACATGCTTGTCAACAGGATGTCGCGACAAATAGTCAGCGACTTTATTCGCTTTACCCTGAATATGCTTAATATCATATTCGTAGTCTTCTAAGAGCAGTTTCCATCTGATGAGTCGGGCGTTTTGAGTCTTGCACGTCTTTAGATATTCGGCTTGTGGTCTGTGTAGATAAAAAATTTCCTACCGTAAAGATAAGGTCTGAAATGATTACAGGCCCAGATTATAGCTCAGCACTCTTTCTCGCTGGTCGAGTAATTTTGTTCTGCCTTATTCAGCGTTCTCGAAGCATAGCAAACGGGGAGTTCTTTACCGTTCTTCCTTTGAGCTAATACCGCGCCTATAGCATAGTTCCTCGCGTTAGCAGTTAGATAGAAGTCCTCGTCGAAATTTGATACTTGAATTATGGTACTGCTACAGACCAAATTTTTTAGTTGTTTAGTACCATAACAGGATCATTAGAAGATAAGGATGGTAATATATTACCGAAAGCTCAATAGGAAAACAATTCCGGATCGATACCCTCTGCCAAATAGAAGATTTGCTGGGAAAGTTAGGGAAAGCCACCATATTCACAGCCATAGATCTTTATTCAGGTTTTCACCAAATAAAGGTACACAAGGACTCGATTCATAAGACAGCATTTAGTACCGATCAAGGACATTTCGACTTCCTTATAATGTCGATGGGATTGTCAAACATTTCGGCTACCTTTCAAAGAACTATGAATATTATATTTGCAGATATGCCACATGTGCTTGTGTACATGGATGACATTATCATATTTTCGGAAACGTTCAATGATCACTTAAAACATATAAAGGCAGTTTTGGAAAAATTAAAGAAACATAATTTAAAGATACAGCTAGATAAAACCGAGTTTTGCAAGAGAGAGTTATTATTTCTCGGCCACATCATAAGTGAAAATGGAATTGAGCCTAACCCAGATAAATTTAAATTAAAGAATTTAAATTACCTAAGATGGAAAAAGCAATAAAAAGCTTCTTAAGTCTAACGGAATTTTATCGTAAGATGATTCCCAATTATGCTAAAATAGCCGCTCCCATGATGAGGTGTCTACGTAAAGGAGAGAGTGATATAATACCTGAATCATATAAAGAGGCATTTGAACAACTAAAAAATTTGGTCTGTAGCAGTACCATAATTCATTTTCATCATCTGAATCATTGTTCAGTATAAATATATATATTTTTAGCCCTGAAGATGATCCATATGATTTGGATCAAAACAATGGCTTACATAATTAAAAAATATTACTGACTTATTTCCTGATTATTTATTGCCCAAGTTAGGTAAATATTGAAATATATAAAAGTGGTCACGGCAAAAAAACTGTTTGCAACTTATTCTGACTCATAATTGATTACATGACATTAAAAATAGGCCATATGGATGTGAATTTTTTATGAGTGTGTTATCTGATTTTTATTATTACTATTTTTTATTTAACCATAAAATCCACAAAACAAAACAAGTAAACAAATTTAAATATATTTTTTATTTTTCTTCACAATTGAATTAAAATTTTTATTTTCGGAGATAACATGTTATTCATGCGAGAAGAATGGTAAATTGGAAAATTACACACACATTAAAAATGTATATAAAAAACCTTGATTAAGAAGGAGAGTAACAAACATGGGAATCACAGATTCCGATCACTTTTATATATGTTATAGAGGAGGGTCCTCTCAATGCTTATGTAAAACGGCAAGATGCAACTCGCTTTCATTTTCAATAAATATTGATTTGAAATTCTACATGAACATTAGGTAGAAGTAACTGTATCAGCGTTAGTAGCGCGGAAAAACGATTGGTTTCAAACTGAAAATCGTGATTTTGAATCTCAGGTGAAACGATTTTTTTTTAATTTATTCTTTAATTGTTTTTTATATCTAGGATGTTAATAAATCATTAAATATTGGATTTATTAATTTGTTTTTACTTTAATTTAGTTTAATATGTATGAAAAATTTTCTATTGAGCTTTTTTCTGTGATCATTATTTATTAGTTTTTAAAAATAAAACATTCAAAATTTGACATTGATATTGAAATGAAATAAAATAAAATAGTTACAATTATCATAAAAATAGGAGTTGTAATTTAAAAACTTGTATATTGCCTTAAGTGCAACAGAATAAGTTTCTTTTAAGTATCGATTCTTGGTGTTGTCAAGCAGACATGACATTGTAGGACGATATTTTTGTAAGTGAAAATGGTGAACTTTCTTGCAGAGTGAAGATTATTCCACTAAAATGTACAACCATTTGCCAACCGAGTGACGTTTACTTTTTCAGACAAAAAAATATTTGTTAAAAACATCTAAAACGCCCCAGTTACTGATAGAAAACAGAATTAATATCAAGAGAAGACGTCATAAAAATGTATTCTCTTGTATGACATCAATTGACCTCACCTAAATATACAGGGATGGTCTAGTATGCTTGACTCCCCTCCAATTTGATTGATGAAAAAGAAATATTCGTGAATGCAAATTAACTGATTTGGAAAAAAAAAAAAAAATGCAACAATAATAGTTTTATAAAATGCGGTTAGTGGCAAATTTTATGTTACAAATGTTTCTATGATGATTATCCGAATGAATGCATAATGGTGAATGAATCTGATGGTATGGAGACTGAGTGAGTAAAAATCAATGTGATTTTAAGTGCATAATATTGTAATTTTCAAATAATTAATTATATCTGATGATACTAATCGCTATCACGATTGTTATTATTTTATTTTATTTTATTTCAATGCCAATATCAACTTTTGAATATTTTATTGTTAAAAAAACAAACAAATAAAGAATAAATAATGACTATAGCAAATAGCTCAATTGAAATTTTTTCATTCATATCAAATTTAATTAAAATAAATAACCATGGATGAGTTGGAAATAATTTTATTTTAACCTTTAGTTTTAGTAACTGAATTTTGACACTTCTTGTCAATTTAGTGGTAGTGATATAATTTACAAGAAATAATCTAACCAATTTTGTCTGTCTTATTTCAAATAAATAGAACAATTATAAAGAACTTATGTAGATTGATAAACCTTTATTAATTATTATTCATTTGACAATTTATACCAATACAACTTCTTCACCAGTTGACAACTAATGATAATTAATTCATTATTATAAATTTACGTACTACTTATACCGTCTTAAATGCATGGCTTATAAGTCTACTATTAAAAACCATAATTATAATTTACAACCATATAAACAATTATTTTGTCTCACATATATTTAATAGAGAAAAGTTTTACAAAACTGACTATATAAGAACTTTGATTTTAGATAAAAAATAAGATATATGTAAGTGTATAAACATCTATACAAGTAAAGTAAATACACGAATAACTATAAATACACACATATGCATATAATTATTACATTATTACATATACCATATATAAGATTACATTAATCATCTACTGTTTTTTAAGTATCACAATCCTTTAAGTACTTATACCAATAATATTTGAGTCACCTGAGAAAGGCACTGTTATGCCAAATATAAAAATGAAATATCAAAGATAAGTTAAATAAAATAAAAAAGTAAAATCAATGGATAACTGCAGTTTTTCAAAGATTTAATCCTTGAACAGGATAATAAAATATTATTAGCACAGACAAGCTGCTTCACCACACATATATAGGCCCATGCACACACAGATAAAACTTCTTGTTATAAAAAAGTAAATAATTTACGTCTTATTTAATCTTCATAACAACAAGACAAGCCAAAAAATGACTTTAAACATTACCTTAGTTTAATAGATTTATAAATGAGAACTTCATCACATAATTACTAATTAAATCTTAAATTTACAATGATTCATTTAAAAATTGAAAATAGAAAAATATAAAACTAGTATACATATATATATCATACAATCCATTAATGTAGATTTAAAGTTTAAAATTATCCAAAATATACAGTTTCTATATAACTGGCCAGCGATTTAAAGATTACATGACAAAGCTACCAGTGAACTAAATCAATTCCGTAAATATAAAATCAAACAATTGTAAAACTATAAACTAAATAGGAGTTATAAAAAAAAGTAAAATAAAACACACTTCAAAAATGCTTTAAAAAATTCAATATATACATACATATATATATATATATATATATATATATATATATATATATATATATATATATATATATATATATATTAAGCTTGTGCCAAAACTAAAAGAAACTTAATTCAATTTAGTACTTATAGTTAATTTTATTGAACACTTAAATAATTTAATTTTTTTCATTTATTAATCATTTTTTTAAAACACGTAAATGCTCACACGTAGATATTTTAAGGTTAAATCAATATAACTACCGTTATGCTACTATTCTAGCTGGTATAGTTTGTTTAATAACAAGATAAATAATCTTAAATTGTTTCAACAGAGAATAAGTTTCTTGATAGATTTTTTTTAAAACACGTAAATGCTCACACGTAGATATTTTAAGGTTAAATCAATATAACTACCGTTATGCTACTATTCTAGCTGGTATAGTTTGTTTAATAACAAGGTAAATAATCTTAAATTGTTTCAACAGAGAATAAGTTTCTTGATAGATTTTTTTTAAAACACGTAAATGCTCACACGTAGATATTTTAAGGTTAAATCAATATAACTACCGTTATGCTACTATTCTAGCTGGTATAGTTTGTTTAATAACAAGGTAAATAATCTTAAATTGTTTCAACAGAGAATAAGTTTCTTGACAGATAATAATCTTTTCAATTATCTTCTCTGGCACAATATTTCATTTGAAAACATGAATATAGGTTCATATATATATGCTCTACATCCCATTAGTTGCAAAATTACGGCAGACCACGAAAATGTTATCACTAATACTAAAAAAAACTTAATTCACTTTTTATCTTTGGTTATTTTATTGAGTAGATCCATTCGCAAACACTTGGGAGTAAAAGAATTTATCACTGACCGCAGATATCTTAATCAACTTACTGACCTATTCTGAACTGACCCAAAACAACACAAAGCACTATCACTGCACTCTAGTCGTTTTTCAACACTAAGTGATCCAGAGAATAGACAAACATGTTACTCGTCGCGTTTACAACGCCCACATAAGACACATTAAAAGAGATACGAGCAGGTTATAAAAGAATTTTAACATTTATAAGTAAGCTTATAAAGTGATTTAACTTCCTTTCTATTTTGGCACAGACTGAGAAAAACAATTATTTAATGCATCTTAGATGGATAGGCTATATGAATCAACTAAAATGGCTTTCTACACTTATCAGCAGAAAACTGTTGCATAATGTTGTAAAGCAATATTTCTGTTGCATAGGGTATTGTTGATTTAAATGCCTAGCTTTTTGCATGGTTAAAGCTAGAAGAATTACTGGAAGATATTTCAATAAAGAGTCAATCTAAAACCTATAATTTTCAGACCAGTTATATTTATATACCTGTCATTACCACCACTATACAAAAACATATTTTATTTAAATGAAAACTTTAACACATATACCCAAATAAAACTGACAGAACATAACTAATGAAAAGTGCATCATTGGGATCAATCTAAAACAGTATACTTAATGAGACTGAAGGAAATGAGAATTCCATAAGAGTTTGATTCTTGATTCAATAATTAGATGGTATTAATGATCTATCTTCCAAAATATGCTTTATATCAAAAGTTATGCCTGAACATACATACAAAAAAAAGTACAAATGTTGAATTTAGAACCTTTTTGGAAATAATTTAATAAAATATAAAAAGAACAAATAGGACAAAGTATAATAATATAAAGGCAAGCAAGGGTATCACAACATTAACAGTTGAGATTCAATGGTTTACATATAATACAATAGTTCGCGAGATTTCAAATGAAATATATATCTGAATAACTAACCTACAATTGTTACAAACCCTTATTATAGAGGCTGTTGCTGCATTTGTGCTTGCATTTTAGCCAGCATTTCTTGCATCCTCCGTAATTCTGCTTCCTTTTCTTGCAAAATTTTATCCTTGTCATTTTGAGCTAGTGTTTTATCATCTGATAAAGCTCTGAAAATCAAAATATAGAGTATAATATATTAATATAATTTAATACAAAATATACTTTATTTATAAAATATTCATTGACTCAATAGTATGTCAAGAAAATTAAACTAATATCCCATTATAGACTAATGCACCACCAATAATAACTTTATTTCTACAGGGAAAAATTTAACTTGGAACACTTTAGTTTTGCATATATAAAATGACTCACAAAATTGATCGAATGATAGCTTTTTATATAATCTTGATCAGGTTTCATTCCTGCATAGCGGAGCATCCCATAGGTGGTGCAGGTAAAGATTATTGGTAAAACTTTTTTGAATTCCCTCCAAGTTCAATGAACTTGCCCACCAACAATGAGACCCCATGCATGCTAGAGATGTTTGAACACCCTATTTATACATTTGTTTAAGCTGTAAACTTAAGTTTTTTTTTTGTTCCATTACTTAATGTAACTTTTTAATTTCAAAATAGAAAGTATTTTTTTTTTGTATTGAAACGAAAGAAAGTTGATGCATATATTTGTTTAAATGATTAAAAAGTAGAATTGTTACATAAATTAAAAATATATTTAGAAAAAAATTATTTTACAAACATAGGAATATGCTTGGTTTAAACTAAATTTAAAAGATTGACATTTAAAAGAAATGAAGAAAAAAAAAAAAAAAAAATTTATATATATATATATATATATATATATATATATATATATATATATGCACTATTTTGATTGCACATGTATTGTTGCATGTATTTGTTTCCTTGGCACATATACCATTTATGGATTATCAAGAGATAACTGTGTCCCTCCCCTTGCCCTATGGGTCAGTTGACGTCTATCAGCTGCCAGCTACACCTATCGTCAATGGAAGTAAGCCTTCCTCTCAAATACATCGGTTCCAAGACTATCAAGGTAACAGACTCTTTTTTTATTTCTTTGCCATTCTTACGTTGGTGGTAGCAAAACCAATTTGCAAGAAAAAATCTATGAATTTAATAAACTATTAAGTGAAAGAAGTTATTAGTTTATTTCTAGTGGCCAATACATCTGTAAGAACTAAAAATGATTTATTTGAAAAATAATTTTGTATATAGTTTTTTTATAGATATTTATTAGTCTAATATTCCATAGATACATATTTGTTTAATTTTATTACTTGTATATTAATTATTATAATAGCAAAAGAATTAATTTTTCAAAACAAGTTAGTTTCAAATACCCTTTTTTTTATTATATTTTTTTTATTAATTGTAATATGATTTAAAAGGAAAATTGATTTTAGTTTAATTTATGTATAGTTGTAAGTCACCTTTTGTTTATATTAATGAATTTACAGTTGTTTTTTTTATACTTCTCTGTAATTCTTAAGTTTCAAAATTTAATTAATTTATTACATTTAATATCAACTATTTTTTTCCCCACATTATTATTTTTTTTTTTGTGCTCAAAAGACCGGCGTTAGTCGAAACGGGGTCGAGACATAAGTTTGTTTTTATAGCATCGCTCCCCCATCACATATTATTAGTGAAAAGTATAAGGTAATATGGGGTAAGTGCACACTAAATTTTATAAAGTTCAACTTTAAATGACTGTAAAATCTTTATTTTTGAAGCTGGACTTTTCCTCAGTTTATAAAAATATTCCTTAGACGATTATGTTTAAATACCTATTACATTCAAGCCCAAGTTTCAATCACGTCCATTTTTATGATATATATTTCAATTTAGCAGTCCTTAGTACACACTTGCCCTTGCCTTAAGGAGAAAGTGCGCGTATAAGGTATCTGAAAGACTCATTATTCAAGCAGTAGTGGTTATGAGGCAAGCGTAAAATAGTTTGTTTCCGGTGTATTATTATACTGATGCAATCACCGAAAAAAAGTTAAAACTTTTCTGAGAATCAAATTTTACAATCTTAAGTGACAGTTATGAAAATGATTGCAAAATATAGCTGAATCAATATATTGAAAAAAAGGATTTTTATTTCAATGCACTAGTCCGGAGTTGCCCTGGTAAAACATGATAGCAGATGCAATTTACACCACACATATTTGTCCTTCAACAGAGGTCTGCACTTACTCCTACTTTCATGTTTTGCTGGGGCAACACTCACTAGCACTTATAAATTGTCAAAGAGATATGTAAATAATAAATTATATAGAAGGACACATTCTGAAGGTTCTATTTTCAACTGCAAAAATAAAAATAAAATACACATCAACAAAAATGTGATGAAAAAATAAAAAAATAAATAAGACAGAGCTGTACAGTAGAAGTTGAAAGATCTAACTTAATCAACATGGAACTGATATCCTTACAACTCTTGTAACTTTTTGAATTTGATTTTCGGTCGCGCATGCTCATTTTGCTCTTCCATTACTGTTAAAGTTTTACATTATATAGCAATCGTTTATAAGGTTTTCGAGGGTTCTGATTCCATTTTTTGAATTTTATTTTCGATTGAGCATGCACAATTCGCTTTTCCATTACTATTAAAGTTTGCTATGATATAGGAATCGATTATTAGGTTTTCGAGGGTTTTGATTCCATTTTTTTAATTTAATTTTCGATCGCACATGCCTATTTTGTTCTTCCGTTACTGTTTTAAAGTTTTCTATCACATAAAAATCGTTCATTAGGTTTTCGAGGGTTCTGATTCCATTTTTTTAATTTGATTTTCGATCACGCATGCGCATTTTGTTTTTTCGTTATTGTTAAAGTTTTCTATGATATAGGAATCGATTATTAGGTTTTAGGAGGTTCTGATTCCATTTTTTAAATTGAATTATTGATCGCACATGCGCATTTCGCTTTTCTGTTACTGTGGACATTTCTTTGGTACAGGTACCGTTTATTAAGTTTCTAATCACTTTATTTTCGAATTTACTATAGGATTTTTGATCGCACATGCACATTTTGATTCACTGTATACTATAAAAAAATCAAAAATGCTCATTTCGAATAACCATAACAATTTAACATTTTTTTAAATGATATTATTGTTTATTAGATTTTATAGGACGATATACTCAAAGAAATGTCAAATATAATTGCAAAGTCTATCACTCTTTGCCCATTGGCGTTTGTGTTCTGATGAAGACTGAAGGTTCCAATTGTTGGTGTTGTGCCTATCTGAGCGTTCATGTCTCCTAGAACTATTTTAGCATCATAGGCTGGACAAATCTTAATGGCCTTAGAGAGGTCTTCGTAAAACGTGTCTTTCTCTTCTTCTGATGACACTTCTGTAGGTGCGTGACAATTAATTATTGAGATATTGAAGAATTTACCTTAAGACGTAGGTAGCACAATCTAGGGAAGATGGGGGTAAACTTTGTGACTAATTGCCGGGTTCTTCCTCTGACGATGAATCCGGTTACACATATATGGTTGGTTTCGTGGCAGCTGTAGTATACGGTATGGTTCCACTTTTCAAGGGTGCCACTCCCAAGCCAGCGGACTTCCTGGATCGCTGCGATGTCAATGCGATAGTTGTCGATTTGCTCGAGGAGCGCCCACAGGGCTCTGAGTCTATATAAAGATAAAATGTTCCAGTAGGCAATTCTTAAGTCCTTCAAACGTTTACTGGTTTTATTCTGTAATGATGATCCAGTTATATCTGCTTGTTGAGGTTTCATAATAATGGGTATTTAAGAGGAATGGGTCATTAGCCCACTGCCTCCTCGGAGCCTCCTGACCGCCTCGTAGCGAGTTGTCAGGCTCTAGCTAATTAACTATTTCTATAATAAAGAAAACTACAACAGCATCAGTTGATCAAAAAGTGCTAGCGCAATCAAAAGTCCAATTCAAAAAAATGGAATCAAAACCCTCAAAAACCAAATAAACGATTCCTATATCATAGAAAACTTTCAACAGCAACGCATAATAAAGACATACCGATACCGCAGAATTTTGGAAAACTAATAATTAAGTAGAAATGTAAGTGGCCGAAAAAATTTTTGGTAGTAAATTTGACATTAGTAACTTCGAACACCAATTCGATGAAATCCATTCCCCTTCCCTCTCAAATAGATAAAAAATTATAAATATTTAAAAATAAATAAACAAGAATTTTTTTTCTCAAAAATTTTAACTCTTCAAATTAGCAGTTTAATTTTAAATTAAATAAGAACATTTTTTTTTATTTTAAATATATTTAATATATAGTATTGACCTGATGATTGGGCAGAACCACAAAACGTTGACAATTTGTTGTTGTGTCAATAAAAATTAAAATTGGGAAAACATTCCTTTTAACTATCTTTTTTACTGCTTAAAAATCATAGTCTTCCAGTCATAAATATTCATCATTATATTCTCCATTCAAAAAATGAAAGGAATTCTAAAATCAATAATTTTGATTTTTACTTCACTATTTTACATTACCGTTCATGAATATTTACCTCCACAATTATGTTTGTAGTGAATTATAATAAAATAATACGTAAAATATTCGATGATAAAACTGAAAATGCCATTTTTATCCTACTCAAGGAGGGTAATCTACTTAGTAAGAATGTAATGTTATAATGTAAAAGCCGTTATGTCAAATATGAATTTGAGGTCTCAAGAGTGAACACAGTGGTGGGATCCAGGGATGTTCTGAGGGGAGGGCGCACATATGTACAGGTCCTCCCCTCCAATCCCCCCCCCCTTCTAGAACCTTCAAAACATTAAATAGTTTGTTCATGTTTTAAAATCCACATTAACCAATCAAAATTCAATCATATAAGTAATGTCAGTATTTAATTGCAAGATATAAGGGGCAGGAAAAAAATCAATGAAACACGTTCAATCTAAAACGTATATACCATCTTGTTCTATAACAGTTTTCCATCTTAAAACCAAATTTTGAATACCTTTTCTGAAAAAATCCTTTGGTTTTGAATTAAAGAAAGCCAACACCTCGTTTTTCACTTCATCGACTGAATTCATGTTCCTGCCGCTTGATGAATATGGAGACTGCAAAAAAGGTGATAATCCGAAGGAGCTTAGTCAGGAGAATATGGTGGGTAAGCAAGGGACCTCGCATTGTCCCGGTGGAATAAAACACCTCGCTATGGATATGTGAGGGATGTTTTTCTTCAATTACCCGCTTCATTCGATCCAGCTGATAACAGTAGAGATCTTTAGTGATAGTTTGGTTAAGATCAAGGAATTCATGATGAAGTATTCCTTCCATATCCCACCGAACAGACATGATTACTTTATTCGGATGAAGTCCTTCTCTCACTTCTCTTCTCAGTGTTTCTCCAGAATTTAACTACTGTAGCGACCATCCAGCATTGCGATAGAGAACCCACTTGTCATCTCTTTTTACTATCCTGTTTAGATAAGGTTCTTGATCTAAACAGGAGAGGAGAGTAAAGCAAGTGTTCACCCATTGTTGCAAATTAGCGACGCTTAACTCATGAGAGACCCACTTTCCCAATATCTGTACCTTTCCTATCAGTTGCAAAGGACGGAGGGCGGTAGAATATGTCGAACCAAGTTTTCTGCTAATTCTTCAACTGTTGCAACAGGATTTTCTTCAACAGTAGCCTGCAGGAGTTCGTCGTCAAGCTCTATTGGTCGATAGGCTTGTCTCCAAGTTTGCGGTTTCCCCCTCGAAACTTTTCAAACCTCCTCTGCACTTGCCATTCACTAATGACGTTTTCTCCATATATTTATGCAAGTTTCCGATAAGATGAAGCAATATTTTCCTCCTTTATCGAATTCCCAAAGCAAAACTAGGCATAAGTGGTTTTTGGGGAGATTGATTTTAATTGAAATTTCAGAACAGACTAACTAGCTTTCTCTAACAAAAACATGATAAATAGAAGAGTATGTAATGCTTTAATAAACAAAATATGTAAACACAATTCAGTTATAAAGGAGGAATTAGTAATTCCAACATAAACAGACAGATTTTTAAAAACTGACATTACTTATGGAATGACCTGGTAATAGAAGTTTTCAAGAAAAAAAATTGTTTTCCACCTTCCAGGGGAGAGGGGGAGGGGAGGGAGGGGCACGCACCCCCCTTCTGGATCCACCAGTGAGTGGCCACACAAATAAATAAATAAATGATTGTCAGTTTTTTCAGGTATGTATGCTGAAATGCATATTACCCATATTAGTTTCCAAAGTATCCTTTGCTTATTATATCTCTTGTAAAGAAATAGAAGCAATGCGATAAATTAGTATTGCTTCAGAATATAAAAAGAAAAGGAAGATAGGAGAAGCCAAATGAAATAAATTCTCAGAAACATAAGTAAAGGCTGCCACACATGGAGAGGAATTTCTCAAGGAAAAATCCTCCAGGACTTCCTCTATAACATTTGCCCACACATGGCTTGCACACCAGTTCAGTGTTTTTGTGGTTTTGGAATGATGGCATTAATAAATGATATTAAAATATCAGTATGATAAATATATATATAATCAATAAATGATAATAAGTCAATAAATAATAAAACTGAATCCTAAAAATAATTGAATTCCATTATTTTATGCGATCAATAAACCCTTATCTCAACAATGAGAAGTCCTACAACTTCGGTTACTTAGAATTAATTTAGGCTTTGCTTAGCTCAGCGGCCTCAAGGAAATCGTTAGGGAATTCCTCAAGGCTTGGCCAGTTCGGGCAAAACTTTGAGGGATTCCCGCTCGTGAATGGAAACCACAATATTTCTAAAAAAGAGAAAAAGGTATGACCGCCTCTTTCCAATTTTTTTTTATTTTCGTTTGGGAGAATGTTGAGTATGGTCGGTCTGTACAAAAAATCGAGTATGCCAACCATGTCATAAAGTGCTACACAAAACCGCTATTTGCTATTCAAAAAACACTAAAACCCGAAAATCGATGACTACTATAAAAGAGACAAATTATTAAAATGAAAAAAGTTGCGTGATTAGCAATAATATACAATTCAGCTAGTATATTAGTACTGCAGTACTGCAAAGCTAAGCATATTTTGGAATAGTGTTTGAAGCCACTAATAAAGAAATCCGATCTACTTGTCACGAACGACACCAGCAATTTATTAGAAAACTTTATGTCACTGGTTGCTAAATTTATTGTTAGCAAGCAGATAAACAGGAGTAAAAAAGGCACTAATACATTTAGGATGCACAGAGCTGGCCTTGACTTTTAATTAGAATCTATGTCTACAAAGTCATGAAAAAGTCTTTGGGCCGAAGTCAATTTTCTTCCGTGAAAAGAATCGGCATGGACTGGAAAAATGTTGTAATTCGACAAAAAAAGCCTACTTGGAAAAACTTGGCAAGAAATGTGTCAAAACTAGCAGGAAAGTGGACGAGGGTCAAGAGGATTACGGCGACCTTTGCCAAAAGCTTGATATGGAAGATGACAAAATCAAGGAGAACTCCTTGAAACTCTAAACGTCGATGAAACCAAAAAAAAAACATCAAGAGCAAATTACAAGAGAACAAGCGGAAAACGACGAATGGTTTGCTCAAAGAAAAAACAGAATAACAGATTCAAACTTCGGTCTAACAGCAAAGCAGAAAAAAAAAAAAAAAAAAAAAAAATGTAAATGGGAGCCGGTTGTATGGCAAGTGTTGTATTGAACTTCTGTAGAAACACCCACAACATTTTATGGTCGAATTAATGAGCAGAGAGCTATCACCGCCTATGGAAATTTATTTAAAAACTGTAAAAAAAAAGAATTGAACTTTTTCTGGATTTGGAGCATGGATACCTGGCTGCGTCGCCCGATCTGGTTGGTGATCGTCTTATCAAAGTAAAGTGCCCTAAGTCTGCAGAAACTCTAACGGCGGAAGAGGCGTTAAAAAAAAAAAAAAAATCACAAAATTAATTATTAATTTTAAACACCACCCCAAATAACATAAATAAGCAAATTTTCAATACTTCTCCAAACCTTTCCACCGAGATCCCTTTTTGGTCCCCAGCTGACTGGACCCCATTAGACTAAGAACGGATATGGATGCTCCCTATTGATGCACCAAATAAAAAAATTATAGAAAGTAAAAATGTAAGGAATTTAATCTTGTTTTTTTTTTAAATGAGCAAATTTACACAACTTCTCCAAAACTTTTCACTAAGATCCTTTTCAGGTCCCCAGTTGACTGGACTAATGTGGGTTGAACATTATAACTTCCTCCTCGTACCTGAAACTATCGGTAGCGGTGCGGCAGCATCAATCCTTTGAAATCTAAAATTTCTGTTTACAATAAAACCGTTAAATGGATTTAAAAACTAAAAAATGTGTTGGATTCAAGATTTTTTTTACACTGTCGCTCAATCAAACATTTTTAAAATTTTCAAAATTTAAAATTTTAGATATCATATTTCAATAAATATTTGTTTGAAAAATTTCAAATCTATTTTCTGCCATTCTCCACGTCATAACAAAAAAAAACGCATATTTTGAAATAAAAATCAGACTATTTTTTTCCTAAGAAATAGGGTGAAAACTATTTGATAGTTTCTATCTCTCTCTCTCTCGCACCTACCATCCCCTTTTGCCTTAAGAAAAATCTTGAGGGTGGAGCATAGGCCAGAAGGTTATGCTTAAGAGGAAAGTTTTCTCACTGTACATAACTTGCGACAGCTACCTTGTTTGACAAATATACCATCTTGAATTTTTTTATTTTGATATGTTTTACATTCTTTTAACTGCATGCACTAATTTGTAAGTTGATTGTTAATTTAATATTAAAAGTTGATAGTTAGGTGCATGTACACTAAAAGGTTCTACCTTAAGTTGTTCAACTATACAATGGGATAAGGGCTGTTCTGATGTAATTATTGTCTTTAAAAATCATTATTATAACTACTTACAATGCCCTTTTAGGAGGAGGTACACCTTTTGCTAATCGTTCAGAACGGTAATTTTCATAATGTACATCCTGTGTAACTTCCTGAAGATCTTGCATGTGTGTTCTGAAAATAATAAAGCATAACTATAAGATAAAAATAGCTTTACTAATAACAAAAGTGAACACTAGTATAATCATTATTATCTAAATTTCATAAATAAGTTGTTTATAATTGTTTAGCCAAAAAGCTTTTAATAATAAATCCAATCCTCTGTCTGCTAAAAAGAACTCGAAATCCTGCAAAAAGATTTTGCTTGAAGTTTTAGAATAAGGATTTTTAGGCTTCAGAAATCAAATTATGCTTTTGATCTTTAAATCTTTACACCAGGAAAACTCTTCTTTAATTAACAAATATTTAGTTTTGATATTTACTAATAATGGATCAATAATTATTATAAATCAGTTATTGATATTTTCAATTCATTAATTTTGTTATTACTCTAGATTAAAAATACATTATTAGACTACTTCACAGATATGTTAGTAAAAAATTAAAGAAAAAAAAATAATAAAACAGAAAGCAGGTAATTACTACAATAACTATTCGTTTATTAAATACTAAGCAGCTGATAAGCTAGCTCGGGTTAAACCCCCCCTCCATTCAAATGTACCCTAGCCTGCTAGTTCAACTTTAGTTTCTGTATTTCAAGTTAAAACCTGCTATGAGCAGATGTTATTTTTTTAGAGAATATGCATTTTATCAAAAAAAGTTTAAAACAAAAATTGTTCCACCTTTGATTGCCAATAAAAAAAAAAATCAATAAAATTATAAGCTATAACTAATCGTAACGGACATGTGGAGCATCAAACCAGTGAAATTTTCTGGATTTCTGGATCATGATATTCGTAATCTACTCAAAAAGATGACCGCACCATGCTCTATATTACTTCAGAAGTGAGTCAATAAACTTATAATCAGGTGCTAGCTGATAGACTAAGCGTTAAGATCGGCGGCAGCCCACTATAGCTCCCTAACTTACTGCTGCTGCTACCAGTAGCTGTTATCTGCTGTTACTCCCAGCAGTTCTATGACCTCAAAAGGAAGATATGAAGAGCCAAAAAACCTTGTTTTTTACTGTGATGAATATGTCAAATTTTGTGTTAACTAAGCAGCATTTGCGGGAGGTTTTAATTTTCTGCTTTAATTGGAAGAAAAGTGCATGGAATGCTTGTAGAAGTTTATGGTGACAATGCTCCAACTGATTTTTTTTTACTCAGATCTTCATTGGAAGTATTACTTGATGAAGATCCAAATCAAACCCAAGATTTCACTATGGGCGATCGATATAGACTACAATTGATTCGTTTGAGCCGTGCATTACGTGAAAACAGCCGGAATACAAGTAAAGACATGACAAAGTTATTCTTCTGCATGACAACGCCTCAGCCTCATGTCGCAAAAAAATATATGGAAACACTCAAGTAGGATATTTGTTCTGAAATAAAAGCATTTATGACCACAAAAAACTCAATATATGTATATAACTTTGAGCCAATATGTACATGTATGTACATATATATATATATATATATATATATATATATATATATATATATATATATATATATATATATATATCGTTGGCTTGGAAGAAGAGTATCACATTACGAGAAAGTGGAATTTTACAGGAGAAAAGTTTGCTTATTTAGATTTAACGCTGTCCCTAACACACTGATAAAACATCAAGTTAAAAATTTTCTCAGCCAATACTACTTGGCTACATACCTTAATTAAACACTTACCTCATATGTTAAAAAAAAAAAAGTTGATAGTAATTTTTTGATCATTTAAACATGAACCGTGAATTAAATTGTGGCAACTTTTCATAAAAAAATCTAAAATAAATTATTACATTAAGTATTGAAACTAAAAATGTAACATTTGTTCTAAAATAAATAAACATGATAAGAAGTTCTCTAAGCAAAAACAAAAATTTTCATATTGTGGCCCTCTTCTTCAAAGCCAGCAATATATATAGTGAGGTCGGGATGGCAGAGTGGGTTAACGTTTACAAAAGCGCACATACAAACACAAAGGTTGTGAGTTCAAACCCTGGTCCCAGCATTACTTTGATTTGATTTAATTAGTAATTCATTTAATTCTTCAAGCAATTAATCCCCCCCAGTATGTGGGGTCCGTCAGCCTACTGAAGGCAACTCACACAAACCGATCATTGGAGTGATGACCCTACCCCTTGCACCTAAATTGTGAAACGTGTTGTGGTTTTCGAGGAGGTAAAATAGTCGCCCGGAGGTTTGGTCCATGGACGGTCTGCTTCGGGAAGAGAAATATAGGTCCTCGTGCACCTGCTGACCCTAAACAGTCATAATGCGTGGATTTTGACTAATTTGTCACTGTCCTTGAACCCGAGTGAGTCTGTGGAAAGGGCACTGCCAAATTGGCTCCAAAGGGACCAGTTATGGAGCTATGGATAGCCTGCCGCTGCACTATGGAAACCATGGTTCGTAGCAACGTGAGGCTGGGTGACCCTCTCCAGGCTTGCAGTGCTACCGCAAGCAATAAATGTCAATAAGAATATCACATTGCACGGCCAAAGATCTCCATGGTCTATAGTGCCAACAGAAAAAAAATAAAAATACACATATATATATATATATATATATATATATATATATATATATATATATATATATATATATATATATATTTTTTTTCTGTTGGCACTGTAGACCGTGGAGATACTTGGCCGTGCGATGTGGTATTCATATAGGAGAGACCACACCGCGATTCTCAATTTAGGTACACGGGGTAGGGTCATCACTCCTGTATATATATATATATATATATATATATATATATATATATATATATATATATATATATATATATATATATATATATATATATTACTCGTACACATGTATATATATATATATATATATATATATATATATATACATGTGTACGAGTTGTATATATGTATACATAAATAAACAACTTATTCTTACAATTATATTAACATAATTGTATTACTTACATGAGCATAGTTCTTAACTTTATAAAATCACAATGTTCAGGATTTTCAACTTCGACTACACCCCATGGATACAATCGTCCTCTCACTTTTCTTCCCCTAGCTTCAAGAAAAGTATTTGATCCACAAACTGCAAAAGGGACAGCTTCTTTTAGTTGTCTTACCTATAACATAAGAAAGAGGGAAGATGATTCAAATCTTTCAGTTATTCAGACATGAAAATAATGAATACCATTAATTATAGTGGCAGATAAGGAGAGAAGCTAGCAGATCTAATAGGTGAGTGTATGTATTTACATTAGCAAAAATATAAATAAATAAAAAACATGAACAGTTTAAAAAGTTATGATTATCAATCAATTAAAAGAATTAAAAAACCGTAACCTACTAATTGACAGTAGCAGACTAATAAGAAAGATTATTAGGTTTAGTTACCAGCAATGAACAAGAAAAATAGGAATACGGTGATATAGTTATAAATGTAGTAAATAGCATTCATAATGCAACAGTAAGTTATTTATAAAATAATTATAGGCCAAGATCTACTGAAAGGTCCTAAAGCAGTCATGAGGAAATCAGATTTTAATAGAGAAAATAGATAACAACTGAAGTAGATTCAATGAAAATGAAACAGGAATTATGTTGATTTTAGCTGATGATAAGGCGGACATATTCCTAATTTTGATTGATCTTTCTATACCATCATGTGGATGTCAACTGGACATATTCCTGTTGTAGAAGTTTAAAACTAAAGCAGGTAAGGTTAAAGTGGGGTAAGTGCGTAATTGTCTCATTAAATCTATATCCTGAACTTGTAAGAACAGCCCTTTAGGGAGTATGAAGTCTAAACACTGATGTATCACAAATCAGCTCCGAAAGTTCGCTAAGGACAAGTATGACAAGTTGCAAATATATCAATTCCAACTTGTTGATTATGTTTTATCTTTCAACTTCTGCTTACAGCTGTATTGGTATTTATCCACCACTAGACCTTATTTTTCTTTTTAATTTTTTTGGTAAGTGGAACCTTCAGAAACTGTTCTTCAAAATGATTTCTGATTTACATTTACACACACTTGTTCTACAACAAGAGGTCTGAACTTACCCCATCTGTCATGTTTTGCCAGGGAAACACTCACTAGTACTTAACTAGAAAACTGTTATGGCGAAATGCAGCAAGGGTTTGCTATCATGTTTAGCCGGAGCAACTCCGGATAAACACATTGAAATAAAAATCCTTTTTTTAAATATTTTATTTTGCAATCCTTTTCATAACTGTCACTGAACATTGTAAAATGTGATTCTCAGACGAGTTTTAACTTTTTTCGATAATCACACCAATATAATAATCTTCCAGAAACGAACTATTTTGCACTTGTCTCACAATCACTGCTGCTTGAATGATGAATCTTTCAGATACTTTATGCGCGCGCACTTACCCCTTAAGGCAGGGGCAAGTGCATACTAAGTACTACTGATTTGAATTATCAATCTAATCAAAATGGAAGGTGGTTGAAACGTGGGCTTGAATTTAATATTTAAACCAAATCATCTAAGGAACATTTTTAAAAAAGAGGAAAACTCTAGCTTCAAAAACAAAGACCAAAGAGTGGTTAGAAGATGGTATGATTTGATAAAGTTTAAGTAAGTTTGCAAGTTCTCTGGTGACTGTGCAAAACAAAAATGGGAAAAATAGACTGCACATCGACTGCAAGAAGATGAATAAAATAATGATAAGAGGTAGATTCTCTATACCTCTAACGGAAAATTGTAATGACTCCTCAACAGTTGTAGAAGCTGGAAGAAAAAACATATTGTTTGTGACACCCAATGGGCAATCTAAGAAGTTATTTAAGAAGAATAAACTGAGTTTTGATTGCATTAATAAAGAAATAGTTAATTAACAGTGCCGGGAAGAAAGTCATAAGAGCTAAATGGAGTCGATAAAGGTTGAAGAGCTCTTTCAAATGAAGACAAGGTGGCTAGGAGTAAAGACAAAGAGAAAAATGGAGATAAGATGGTTAAGGTGAAAGGCAAAGAGAAAAATGGAGACTACAAGGTTAGAAGTACGTGAGGTTGGATTACCCCCTCCAGGCTGTCTGTTCTCTCGCGAGCAATAAATGTCTATAAGAATACCGCATCGCGCGGCCAAAGATCTCCGTGGTCTATAATGCCAACCGAAAAAAAAAAAAAAATATGTATATTATAGTTTGTAGAATATTTATATAAGTGTTTCATTCAATAAATGAATGAACAAGTTTCATGAAAACAATTTTTGAGGTTCTGTAAAGATAGCTAATTTATTCATAAAATCCATACAGACCTCGAAAACAGTGCTCTTAAATAAAATCTAGATTAATAAAAACATCAGTAGCAGTAAAGATTGGTCAGATAGAAACATGAAGTCAACTTCATCCCGGGAGAGTCTCACTTGGCAAGAGAAAAAACCTGATAATTTATACAGTGAGAAGTCAAAAAGACTGGATGAAAGCAGGTTTTATTTTCCAGTCTAAGTATGTAATACACCTCTGCTAATGCACAGAATGCATTGGTACCATTAGAGGCAGATATTTGGGGGCTAAAAGGATCTGTTAATCCTTCACAAACCACTACTGCAACAATAATATGAATAATGATTGTAAACAGTTATTTACAAACATGATATTCGAGGAAGTAATAAAAGAAAAAACAAGACGAATAAAAGTGCAGATACAACATTAAGTAATTGTAGCTTATAACCTGCTCTTTGTATTCTTCATCTTCATCACTGTCACAATCAGGTAATGGGTAAATTTTAATTCCATTAGTTTCTATTTCTTCCAAAACCTGAAATAAAAAAATATTAGGGATAAGAAAACAAATTAACTAATATAAATAAAAAAAAAATCTATTTTTAATATAATGAGATGATAAGGTGATCAGTCATAAATGATTTCTAACAAAGTTAATTTACTTTTTTCAGGCTAGGTAGCAACTTATTTTATTTATTAGTTATTTAATTATTCTCAAAAGGCTGAAAGGAATTTAATTTGTTTAAATTCCTGAGAAAAGAACCTGTATACGAAGTTTGGGGAGCTAGCAGGAGTAATGTCTTGAATGCATGCCCAGGACAGGATGGTGCGGCTACTACTCTACTAAGGCAATGTTATACTAGCTTATCTCATTTAACAGTTTCATAAAGTCAATGGTTCTAAATTCTTTTCTACATTAAAAACAAAAATCATTCTAATTGTAAAAACTAATTCCATTGATTGGTTTTTTAAGTTTATAACATTTGGGTGATATGCATGAAGAAGAAATCCTAACACCATGAAGATGGTCTAACTAAAAATTTAAAAAATATATATTATACAACAGTAATGAAATTTAAGTAGATTAAATTAATGAATAATAAAATGATGGAATTGTATTAAATGAATTATCATACAATGAAAGACTAAAGGGTAAACTTAAAAACATAACCTAATAATTTACTGAGAACTTACTCGTTTTTTTAATCTGAGAATTTCTTTTTTTGTAAGACAGTCTGCTTTAGCTATAACAGGAACAATATTAACTTTATTATGTAATTGCTTCATTAACTCAACATCAAGTGGCTTTAATCTGCAATGAAAACAAAAAGAATATGAAAAAGGGTATGCATGAATAAAACTTAAATAATAGTTTTACCAAGATTTTGTTTTTTTACCCATGCCCAAAAGGTGATATGAAATAAAAGCAACAATGGACTCTATTATCCATAATATTTCTTCTATTCAATCCACTCTCATCTTTTAGAAATCTTTCAAACTGGTCATCAATGTACTGAATTATGGCCTTGAAACTAAAAGAAAAATATGAATTTTTAAAACTAATATTAAAAGTAATACAAATAATTAGAGTAAAAATCATAAGAAACAAAAATTATAATTATATTATTTTTGGAATATTCTAAAAAAAACTCACTAACTGGGTGGCATTTCTCCATTTTTGGCATAATCAGGAATATATTGTTAAAAAATAATATTTTTAACCTAGACAAATAATTTACAATCTCTGCATTCCAAGAGATTGGTCACATAAACATACAGTGAAGACTAGATTGGTAGAGATAGAAAATCTCACATCTCCAAATCCTAGGAAAGTTTGCTTAAAGAAGACGAAATATTAATATTTTAGGAGTTTACTAGGATTTGAGAGACTATAGGCTTTGGTTCAGAATCTCCCAAAAACAACCTTACAATTTTTGTATCTTTTTAAAGTTTTTACTCTCATAAATAATTACAACTTATATGACGCATATTGATTTAAGTCGAGTATTACCTATCTGAATTATCAATAGCATCTCCAAATCCTGGGGTATCCACCACAGTTAAACGAAGTTTTACACCTCTCTCTTCTATTTCGACAGTTGAAGCTTCAAGGCCAACAGTTAGCTTAACCTTGTCTACAGCAAAATAAAATAAAAAACAGTCAGGAAAAATTTAAGTAATACAGAAAAATAGTTAGTAAGAGTTAATAATAAGAAACTGAAAATATTTCAAAGCATCATTTAATCAAAAAAAAAAAAAAAAGAGAGATAACAATTAAATAGAAATGAAAAGAAACAATAATTCAAAATTAGTTGTATATTAAACATTAGAATAGAATATATATTAAATATTTCACAAAGTCACCAGCCAAATCTCATCAATGGGATTCACACCAGGGCCCTATTTCATAATAAAGTACAAAGTAATATTATTAGTCTTGTTGTTTGTACTTTGTACAATTTCGTTTCATAATAGCAAAGTACGAAAGTACAAACTACAAGTTATAAAATTGATAGTACAAGAAAAAGTCATTGAGAACTTGAGGAGAAAATACATTGACGCTTACGTACTAACGCTATTCTAACGTTGGTTCCGAAACGGTTTTTAAACCAACCTGTAATATCCAAAAGTGTGTGTCTATATGAAGTTCATTTAAATTATTAGGGAAGATAAAAAAAAAAAAGGAACTTTGTCACGAAAAATGAACGGATTCTTTTGTGACAGTGCTTTTTTTTACCTCAAAAATAAAGATGTATATATCGTAATGATAGTTTTCAAATATATCGATTGTTTATTTAATTTTTTTGGTTGTGACATTATCGGTTTTCAATACTCAAATTTTAATATCGATATTAAGATATATTTATATAAAAAAATCAATATTTCCAAATCCCTAATTTCTTTTCAAGCCCCTAATTTATTTATTTATTATATTTTTAGGAATATCTTTTCAATTCTGTTTTTTATATCAGTTTTTGAAAAGTTCTAACACTGCATTATAATTATTACTATGCCCCTTTACATTATTTAATTTTATATTTTCTATTATGCTATTCGTCCCTATGTATGGTATTTTACCATATTACTTTTTTAATAATTTTATTCAGTATTGGTTTTTTGAGTATCTATATTTCAGTTTATTATTTGAATGATGTCTTCATCTATGATTACACACTCAAAACTGAAATTTTCTCTCAGTGATAGCAAATTTCTTTGTTATCAACGGAACCACTTTCCAAGGTAACAACAATATCCACTATTGATAGCAAAACACTATTAGCTTATATATATATATATAAACTTACCTATAATGTTATAAATATCTATATTTAATTAATCAATTATGCATATATATATATATATATATATATATATATATATATATATATATATATATATATATATATATATATATATATATATATATATATATGTGCGTGTGTGTGAGTGTGTGTAATGTAAATAACCAATTAGGAATATTTAATTTTTAATGGTATAATAACTTTAATAATTGATCACTTAAATAACATAATAATCTGTGTAATTTATAATTTGGTTTTAGTTTTCCATTGCCCAATTTATCCAATCAAATAATCTATAGGTTTTTGGAGGGAGTTAGTGTTGACTGTATATTTATATTTAAAGGGAGAAGTTGATCGGGGGGTGCGGTCAAAGAAATAGACTACTATAAGTGTGAACTTATATAATTGTGCCTACGTTTCGGCCTAAGTTTTAGGCCATCTTCAGGGCTAAAAGGAAAACAAAATAACAACAATGAAAAAAGAGAAAGAGGCAGTACCAGTAACATTCTGGTACTGCGACATGGTGGGTTGTTATTTTGTTGTGGGCCCCGTGTGTGTTGATTCATAATGGAGGGAGTATTAAATTTGTTTATCAGATTCTCGGCCCAGTACACTTATTTGGTTTATATGTTTAAAATTGGCATTAACAATGTGTTGCAGAATTCAACTATCTTTATTATTATTATTAATTAAAAATTAATTTATCAATAGTGAATCTAAGAAATTATTACTTTGATTAAAGTGTCTCATAATGAAAGCATCCTATAATCAGGGCACGAAACAGTTATTGAACTATTACAAAAAGTTTCAATTTAACTGTTTCACAAGAACTTTTATAATTAAAATACTAACATAAAAATTCTACACAAAAGAATCTTCTGAGAAAAGTACCTTAAGAACTTATATCACAAGAAGTCTTTATAATAAATTTTCTGTTAATATAAGTTCTTGCCAAAATTTTTTTAATAAAAATTATGATAATAGAAGTTCCTACGGGAAAATTTTAAATATAGGATCTCACAAATAAGTTTTCACATACCTATGGGGCACATCTTTTTTTATAGGCTTATTTTTCAGAGATCATTTGAATGAAATAGGGAGATAACCACAAAAAACCTGTCAAATAGATGCTCAAGACACAATTCCATCAATATTACCCATACTTTACTAGGATCTCATTAAAAAGCTTTAAGGAGAGCTTTTGTAATATAGAACTTGTACCTAAAGTGTCAAGAAAAAAAGTTCTAGAAAGAGCTTTCATTACAAAAGTTTTTATGATGAAGTTCTCCAAAGAACTTACTCATTATCTGACATAGTGGCAATAAAATGATAATGTAAAATGATAACCTTAAAATTTACTTGAGGACTTAACATATTCCTCTTGGAGATAAATGGCAAATTTCTCTCAGCCCAAGTGTAGGTTATGTTTATGAATATCAAAAACACTGTTGTAAGGAGATCGCTGTTTGATCAAAATGTAATTAACATAACTACTAAGAAAGTATATATTTATTGGAATCAGTGGTTTAATCAAAATATAATAAACATAACTACTAATAAAGTACATATTTGCTGGAATCAACACTTTAAGAACATAGTAAGCATCACTTTCTGTTATTTACAGAGGCTAGATCTAGGCTTTATTGATTCTTAGTCACAAAAATGTCATTCATTATTCTGCTCCTACAAACAATTTAATTATTATAAATTTGTTTTATAATACGGCTAATTTTCCTTATGTTTGTTGAGTAACAATTGGCCCACCGATTTCTTACATAAAGGTAATGAATAGTACAAGTTCATAAATACAAGAGTACAAATTAGAGCTAATATTTTTTGTTTCATAATGGGGACGACCATACTAATAGTATTAGCTCTTTTATACAAGTTAGGAAGTACAAAAGTACAAGATAGAATTTGGGGAGGTTTATTTTTAGAGTTTGCAGATTACTTATTGTCATTAGACAATAATGATATTTTATTCATTTTTTTTTAATTTACAGTTTTGTTAATGTTTATCACTTTTGGAGGGCCACGAATTGAATTAGGTTAAGATCTACCTCCGCGCATTGACCGGTCGGTCCTTGCAATATGAAATATTCTGACTTTTTAATTGAAAAGCCTCAAACTGTGTTACGAGGACAAAAATATATTTTATACGTTTTAATTTATAAATTAACTTTTTAATTTATCTCAAGTTATGCATACATATACCTATACAAAGATGCAAAATAAAGCAAAGGACTTAATTAATTAAAGAATATTAATGAGTTTTAAAAAAAAGTCAGTGAATATAAAAACTTTTGTCTGTATATTCGAAAAAATTATTGTTGATGATTTTGTTATTATTGAATAAAATGAGTTTGGTATGCCTGTGTTAATATATTCTTATACATTAGACAGTAGTCCATTAGATTCCAAAATGATTAAGAGAGAAGGAAATAGAAAAACGCGCTTGTGTAAGGTATTATTTTGTGTGTTAAATGATAAGCTCACCAAAACAGACAAAATAATAAGGATGTGAAAGAAAGTTGGGGAATATGCCAAATCTATAGGAGTTGTGCCGAATAATAAAGAATGGAGCTATATAAGGGATGTTTTGTGGCCTAACATCAGAAGATTGACGATGGTAAGTAAATCAGTTGCTGTTAATTTTTCAATCATAAAGGACCCCACAGTATTTTATAGGAAAAATAATTTCAATCAAACGCTTGGAAACTTTGAAGAGAACTAGTTTTTGTCATTCTGAGCAAAAGTCACCATTGGTCCAAAAAATTCGATTAGCAGGATTATGCGAATTAAGATTTACTTATACCGGAATGGTAAAGGCATCATATACAATAAGGTATTCAACCGTATTTACTTAAATTTTTACTGGTTCAGATGCATATACACACCCACGCACACAAGATATATATATATATATATATTTACATATAATATCGCAAATCAACTAGCACCCATTCATATCTACAGTGTGCTATATAATCCCATTATAATTATATATAGGTAATTAGGAATTGATGAATTATTTGCCACTTCTATAATTTTGTTTTATTGAAAACTAGTTTCGAATGTTATACATTCAACTTCAGTTCTAAAAACACATAAAAAATTCAAAAGTAAGCAATTCAAAATATAGTTTGGTATTATTATACATATTAAATTATATGTAATATAAATCAGTATTATAAATTATGAATTTAATTAAGACAAGAAATCAAATACATGTTGGTATTCACCAAGGTTTAAATGGATTATATCAAACAGAAAAGTTTGTACTGGTTTCTTCTCGCATTGAACTAACAATGAAAGAAAGGTAGGTATGTTTATAGGTAAATGGTTTAAGGGTCGGGGTTTTTCCACTAATGCCGATGAGTAATTGGTTTTTCTGTTATATATGGGAATAAATTTAAGAATGCTTGAGAGAGAACCTTGCGTTGCATAAAAATTCAGTCGCTTGATTTTTTTAAAAACATTTTGATTAGTTTCTTTTTGTTCTAGTAGTGTAAAATAATTCGTAAGTTGATTGTTATTTCAATCCATTAAAAAAATGGCTTTAAAATTATTAATTTGTTTTTTAATTTATTTATTGTTATAAAAACAATTAATTATTTTATTTAATTTTGTGGTGCTGTTCTGATGCTGCGGTATTAATGTTTTTACAATTAGTATTACAGTGTGTAGTTCTAATTGCAAGATCTTCAGAGGTTTTTCCAATGTACACGACCGCTCATGGAATTATAGACACCTTTAAAAACTCTGTTACACATTGAATAACTATAATTTTCACAATGAATATGAACTTCAATTTTCACAAAATTGAACCCATTACTAGCTCATTAGCCAATATTGTTTTTTTTAAAATAAATAATAGTCATTTTTACAGCATTTTATCATAAGAATTACTTGGGCCAAAAAAGAGAAATGAAATTGTGATCCTTTTTCGTTCTGAAATATCTCTATCCTTTGTTTTAGATATTTGTTTAAGTTAAAGAAATTTCTGAGCTCTGAGCTTATTATCAGACCATGTTGATGATTTTGATTTTATGTTCTGTGCTCAGTGGTCCAGAAATCCCCAATTCGTGGCCAAAAGTCCTATTAATAAGTTCTATAGGCTTCAAAACTTATCTAATAATGATTTAAGTATTTGGTTTGTAACAATATTAATTCCTCATAATATTTTTGTTAGTGGGGGAAGGGAGATCAGTAATTATTTATTTAATTTTTTATGAATAAGTAAACAATTTAACTATATTTGTAAAATAAACTAAAAAGTAGGTTGTGGGCATTAAAACGGTACAAAACTGTCACTATTTACCTAAATCAGAATTCCGTAAAAACTGAAATCTGGTTCCTTGCAATGTATTGTTGTTAACAAAATAGTGAGGAAGTTAACATGATTGCACTGATTCGGAATAAGAATGTAATAATTGAGATTAATCGTTTAACATGATAGAGATAAATAAATAAAAGCAGTGGGATTATAGCTACAAAAGTATTACAGAATGAAAGACAGTATTTGTTTTTGTATGCAGCAAGTTATTTATTGTTTACTATATGAATTCGGATGCTGATTTAAATAAATTAAATTGTATAATTGGAATTTCATTATTTAATACTTTCTTGACATTTGCAGTTGATATGGAATTTGAAATTAATAGTTCTAGGTATATAAATGTTTGTATTTAATATTTCTGGGTGCATCGATTCATAACTAAGTTACATATTTTTTGTTGTTATTAACTGTCAAATTTAATTAATTTACCTTGTTGACAATAAGATTAGAGAACGGTGATTAGTGCGGTGACCGTTACTGATAAGGCGGCTGCATTGTAAAGTACCGATTATTCTTGTCGAATGATACTTTTACGTTGTTAAAATATGAATACAAATAATTAAATTAAATAAAAATCAATTCACTTATTGCATAAAAATATGAGAAATCAATTATAAAAGATTTAAAAAAGTTGAGGTAGGTAAGTGCATTATTGGTGTGAGTGCGTACATATATAGGCTCTAAACGGTTAAATATTAGTTCAATATAGTTGGATTGGCTTTTTTTTCTTTTATTTCTTCCTTTTAAAACAGAAATTGGAGTGAGAGCTGAAAAGCTTGTTGATTTTGAGGGTTGTCTATATTATAAACCTTCTAAGAAAGAACCTTCCTACATGCTAACTTGTACTATTTCACTTGCAGAAATCACTAATATTCGTCAATCTTATGAAACAAAAAGTATTAGTGCTTATACTTAGTAGTTTGTACACTTATATTTGTGAACTAATACTATTAGCTTTATTATGAAATAGGGCCCAGGGGTTCCCAGACTTTACGTCACTGCGTACTAATTCCACTTTTCAGATAGCTGAGCGTACAACTATCTGATCTTGTTTTCAGTATTAAAGTTTTGTGAACCTTTTTCCTGGCCACCTCGTTATCCTTCCAACGAATCTCCTGGAGTGCTGCTATATCTATTTCATACCCTGAAAGTTCAACCTCAAGGTTCCTACTCACTCCGATCTGGAGGAGGCTTCATGTTCCATGTTCCTAGATTCATGTGTTTTCCAAGTCACGCCTGGGTCGTACCGTTAAATCATTCCGGCTATTACTTCGTAAAGGATTCGTAACAATGTTTGTTTTACAGGGCAGGGCCGGGCCGTTAGCCCGACGCCTAACCTCCAAAATTAATTGTATATTAAATATTAGAATAGAATATATATTAAATATGCCACAAAGTGACCAGCCAAATCTTTTATAAAAAGGAAAACATAACTATTACAGTGGGATACTGTACACCAGGGGTTCCCAGACTTTGTCACTGCATACTACTTCCACTTTTCAGATAGCTGAGCGTACAACTACCTGATCTCATTATATCAGTATTAAACTTTCGTAGTCATAAAAAACAAAACAAACCAATTTACAAAAGTTTACTTAACAAACATAACTATAGAAATAACAACAGAAACGCAGTCCTGGGCTAGAGATAAGGTAAAAGTAGTCCTTTACTCTATTAGGCAGTCCCAGGCCCAGAGCCAGCGCTGTTCCCTCGTGCAGGTTCACTTGCAGTTTGAGAGATCACATTGGAGCTGAACGTGTTAATGATATTGGTCATGAATTTGGGTACTTACACATTATCCCATCAGCCACAATTCATAAGTCTCTTCAATCCCATCGTCTTGCTCAGCAGATAGTCCTCTATATACTCTATACCCTGAGGAAAACAAATGAGGATACTAGGAGCTACCGGTAATTGTTGAATGGAATCACGGAATTGTTTAAAGATGGCTATAGATCTTCGTGTGATCTGGGAAATATGGTTATTTCAGGATTGAGGGCCGTGAGTAATTTTCAATAAAGCAGATTGTGCGAAATATTGGGATCAAAAACCGGATTGAGGAGAGGTTTTTGTTCGAGGAATTTATTACGCTGATAAAGGGACAAATCTTTCCAGTGGCTCGGATAGATTGGAAATAATGGAAATAGACCTGAGATAGGAAACTGAAGAGGGCGTAGAAACTTTGTTCAATGGGCAAATCAATACTCTTTTGCAGGCTTCTTGAAAAATGGAATTTTGAAGGGAAAAATTATACATGTAGAGGAGGGCAGGAAGTACAACGGGAAGACAAAGTTTAATGATTTTTACAGGGATTAGGTCTGGCCTATAGTTTTTGGTTCTGGACTTAAGGATGGCAAAGAGCAGATCATCAGGAGGAACACTGAGGAAATAAAAATTGTCATGATTGAAAGGGGTTTCGGAGAAAGGGTAGAGCAGATCAAGTAAAGATACAGAAGGAAGAGGGTCAGCAAAAAAGGAGTTTAAATCATCCAGATCAACTGGATAGTGTGAGAAAGTTTTAGAACTTACAACAAGCTTGAGGGTAGTTTCACAATACTATTTGTTACACCATTTTGTAGAAACCTCTTTGGTCTCCCAACAAATCATGCCGAAGATCCATTGTTCTGGCAGCAATCTACCAACTTGATTTTTACTTATAGAAAAAATACTCGCCAATTACCAAAATTCTGCCAGGTCCTATTTTTTTTTACTTATCTCTTGAACACCTCTCTCGCTCTCCTACTATTATTCCAATCAAGTACTATTTTGCTGGCTAAATCTAATTGATCTTTTCCCCATTTAATTCTTGATAAATTTTTGAATAAGTAAAAACCTTAGTGTGGTGGTAAAGGTAATTTTTGATCCTTCAAATCATGTTCTTTTTCAAATTAATATCCATTTGTCACAATCTTCAACATAAAATCTCTATTGCTTGTCTGTTTTAAAACAAATAGAAATATGATGCCCCTCACAGACTTTCTTCGATGGAATAATCCAAAAACTTTGAAAACACTTTTTTTACATTTTCTTCTGTAAAAGACAATTCCCAAATTTTAAACATTTTTCGCAAAGAAACAAGGAAAATAAGACCCAACAATACACCACACAACCTGCACAATAATGCACAGAACTTATAAAAAAGGTTATGGTGTATGTTATAACCCACAACTGGCCGATAGAATAATACATAAGTACCCAAATTTCATTAAGTTGCCAATGAATCTGGCCCAGGTTTGCAGAAGTAACAGACGTAATTTGAACAGCTACCAAAAACAAACCTATGTCTCTAGAAAAAAAAATGATTTTATTTTCAAAAAGTGCATTGAAAATAGTTTAATTACAATGGGTTATAAAAATTACATCTTCCAAATGCCAGCCGTTATTGACTATGCATTGCCAAAGACGTTCCTGGAAATTTTTAATTACCCTTCGAGTCAGTTTTGATGGAATAAATTACACATTTCGGGAGGGCAATGCGACTTTTGGTTACTTTGGTTTTACGGGCCCATACTTTTTTGAGGCGGTGTCATGTTGAATCTGAACTCTGTTACTTGCACACATTGGAAATTATCTTACACCTTAAGTTGGATGAAATCGACAAAGATGTGTGGTTCCGAGATAGAGAAATGGCTCATACACCCCAATGTTCGCTTGGAGTTGTGAAAGAAATGTTCCCTGACAGATTGATCTCTTCGAGGAATCAAAAATTTGCAGGAACGTCAATAACTCCTTATCGTACGTTTTTCGCCATCTTGGAAAACTGCTAAGAAGAAACTTTCTTTTAAAACTTTCAGTTGTTCAAAAATAACTCACTTCCGGTGCATTTAAGGTAAAAATTTCTCATCAACAATTTTAAAGAATGTTAAATTTCCTGCAAGTTTATATTATTAAACAAGTTGGATATTTCAGTGGTTTCACATTAGATATGAATAATTTCAAGCACAAATAAAACTACAGACATCCCAGATGCTAAAAAACGTTGTCCGCCGACATGACATTAGGAAGTGGCTTTTAATAATATAACAAACTTGGAGAAAATTTAACGTTCTTTAAAATTGGTAATGACAAATTTTTGCCTTGAATGCACTGGAAGAGTTATTTTTGAAAAGCAGAAAAAAGTTTCTTCTTAGCAGTTTTCAAAGATGGCGAAAAACACACAAGAAGGAGGAGGTCGAAATCTTGAATTTTTACAAGAGAAGGAATATATACATTTTTTGTGAACAAAACTGGACTAAAATGAAAATTGCCAGAGGTCGGGAGATTGCTAATTTCGAGAGGTGTAGTTGACCGAATTTAAAATTGTTTGTGCTCCATAGACGCAAAGTTGGATGGTCTACAACTTTTATGATACGAGTTTTTCTTTAAGAGTACTCATTTCCAAGTTGCAGACTTAAATATAGTACACTGTTACAGTTTTTGACAAAATCGTCATTTTTTATTGTGGTTTTCGACCACACCACTCATTAGATGCAGAATTTGATGTTCTTTAATTTAATATACCATAGCTTTTTTGATATAATGCACAATTTAGGAATTATAGGGGAAAAACCAAAAATAATCCAAAAGTTCGAATTTTTTTTGCCACCATTTTGTATTCCAGCAGCTTTAAGCCCTTTAAATTGTGTGTCATTTCTGTCCCATCCTTTATAAGAGACTTGTCCAAAGTGGTTAGGTCATATTCTCAAAATTGAAGTGAAACACCTCACTAGGATGACACATGAGACAAAGGTTGATTGGAGGGAGTCCAGAGGACGAACCTTAATCACTTGGGAGAAAACTGTAAATGAATTTTCAGAACTGCTTTGAGTAGGAGAATAAAACTAGATAGAGATCATGGATCTTAGACTAGGCTATAAAGAAGGGCAACAACTTAAATTGTACAAGAGGTAGTACAGGAATCATTATAATTATGATAAGCCCTAAAGAATATCTCTATATTGCAGGTGATTTTATAAAAGAGCATGCTATTGACAAAGCATTTATATACAGCTTATATATATAAAAATATTAAAACAACACCAAAACTGTATTATTTGGACATATACCTAGGACATATATGATGGGGAAGAACCCCGAAACATTGATTATGCATTAATCTGATCGTTAATAAATATTGATACTGTGAAGACTTTCTTAGATGACATCTTGATATTTTCCAAATCTTTTAATGAACATTTAAAACATATTAAACTATTTTTTGAGGCGGCAAGAGGGATTTAAACTGAAATTAGCGAAGTGTGGTTTTGCAAAGCATTCTGTTAAGTATTTGGGTCATGTAATGGAAATAGGGAGCGGTGGTAAGGCACTATATTAACATGCTCCCGGTCCTGGGTTCAAGACTGGCTATGGCAGTTAATTATTTATTCTGTTATCAGCCGTTGATCGAACCTTCTGGGGACCACCCAGTCCCTATAAAGTGGGTACCCTTAATTGGGGGAAAAATCTGGCAGTTGTGTGTGATCTCGGCCAAATCACCTTGCACAACCGTTGGCCTAGAAACCCTACGGTCCTTACCAAGTACTGAACCCAAGATCCTTCATGGGTTGTAGTGGTACAGGTAACTAACTAACTGGAAAGAGGCAAGATTTATCCAATCAGTGATAAACTTGCTGTGACTAAAAATTTAAGACGCTCATAAACAAGGAAGATGTTAGGAAAAATTGATTTCTTTTCTATCATAAATTCATTGATCATTGTTCCAAGAGTTTTGCGCCATCCATTGTACGCTTTATTTAAGAAAGGTGTGACATTTAATTGGACTGAACGATGTGAGAACAGTATTGAAGAAATTAAACAATATTTAGGCTCAACACCGATTTTGGCGATTTCTGATTCAGAAAAAGAAATTGTTATAGAAGTAGTTGCAAGCCATGTAGCTTTAGGGGTAATCCTGAAACAGTCTCAAGATGATGGAATTCTACATCCAGTTGGATACTTTTCAATAAAATTAACTTCAGGCCAGATGAAAAGAGAAATAATGTATTAGGAATGTTTGGCGATTAAAGAAGCAATTTTATTATGGCAACATTATTTGATTGGAAAAGAATTCACAGTAACATCACATCATAAACCACTCATGAATTTGAAGTCAAAAGCAAGAACAGTTGAGGCAATAGGGGATTTAATGATGTATATGTCCCAATAAAACTTTAAAGTAAAATATAAGGAAGGAAAATATAACGTGGAAGCTGATGCTTTATCCAGAAATCCATTTCTGGAAAGTTTTAAAAATGAAGATGATTGTTTAAAGGTAGTAAATATTATCAACATTGAAGAAATAACGAAAGACCAGGAAGCTCATAAAGAGGAAATAGAAATGACAAAAAAAATTATTAGAGATGGTGAGATCACATTTAAGCTATAAAATAACAGAAAACAGATTTACGCGTCCACAGACTTTTGTTAGTATTTAGTCCATCAATTTTATAGTCAAATTGTCAGTAAGCAATTAGCTGAAAAACTGTGATCATTTTATTATTTTAAAGCTATGTTAAATCACATGATAAATCAGAGTTGTAAACATTGCGAGGTATGTGTGAAAAATAAATCTAGATCAGCATGACCGATTGTTTTTTTTTTTTTTCAAAATTAGGACCAGCAGAATACTCTTTTGAAACTATGTCCATTGACACAATAGGAGGCTTTGGTAGTAACAGATCAGTACACAAATATTTTTAAGTCGATCGTTTTACGATACATGCATGGATTTTAACAATAAAAGGACAGATCACTAATCATTACATTAAATCATTAGGACAAATTTTTAAAGAAACTATCTATTAAAATAATTTTAGTAGACCAATATGGTGCACTAAATTCAAGGATTTAAAAAAAAAAAAAATAGGCGCTCAGTTAATTTTTACAGCAGTGTATAATCCACAATTCAATGGGCTGAATGACCGTCTAAATCAGACTCTAGTGAATCGCGAATGTTGTCGACTGAATGAAAATAACAATTACAGACAATGGACAACAATTGCTAAATTATGTGTTCAGGAATATAATTATACAATTCACAGTACTATAAAATTTTCACCTGCTTATTCACTCTATGGATGCACATCTGAATTTGTACCAACATCGTTGCAAAGAGAATATGACTTGCAGACAGATAGAAAAGAAGCACTCAAGAACTCACAAAGAAGTTTTGAATGGAATAAGAACAGAATTGATGAAAACAGAAGGGATTATGAGTTTAAAGAAAGGGATTTGGTTTATGTGGCAAATGACAAGTTAAATAGAAACAAACTAGCTGAAGTCATTACAGGACCATTTACAATTAAGAATATCTCAATCAATTTACGAAGTTGAGTGCAAACAAAAACGCAAGGAAGCGAATGTGTTCCACTATACCAAGTTAGTTCCTTACTCTTTTTCCCCTTTTCCTTCCTTATTCTTAATATATATATATATATATATATATATATTTATTTTTATATATTTTTAAACTAGATTAAGCATCCTAAATTAATCACAACAGAAACATTAATTAATTACACTAAAAAAAAGTATTACATATATCAATGCACAGAGTATTGTACAAGAAGTATCTAGATCCGAAATATATACAGATAAATCCTTACCCACAACATCAGGGATCTTCCTATCTGGGTACAGATCAGTCAGAAAAAGACTATTTACCAGAGTGGATTTACCTAGCCCAGACTCTCCAACAACCATCAAAGTAAATTCAAATCCTTTTTTAACAGATTTTCGATGAACTTGGTTAGGCAAATTTGCAAAGCCAACATAATTCGGCGTCTCTAGACCAAACTGAAAAATTAACACACATATACAAAATTTAATTAACTATAAAATGGCATTAAGCTGGAGTATATGCAAAAATGAATAATTTTTAGCTCATTGTCATTACAACAAATTTTTTCGTAACATTCGTAAACCAAATTATTTTATTTTCATTCCTCTGTCAACAACTATCAATAAGCTGCTTTGCAGCCCTAATCTTCAGATAATTGACATTTTTAAACGGTTATATTAATTAACAAAGATTTTGGTACAGCATAATGAGTACAAGATTAATATATCGTAGATACAAGAAAATGTCCAATGTGCCATTTTGGTGATTATCATCTTTTGGCTCCATATTGTTCATTGGTACTATCAGCACTTATTAAAATCGATTCAAACCACTGGAAAAGACTTGTGGATTAAAAAAAGACCTACATGGAGTGGTGAGAAAATTATTACATATTCTAGCTACCTTGTTAATGTTTTGGGGAAAACCTCCATCTTCAGAACTTTCATTCTAAAAATTCACAAGGGAGAATATGTAATAAAATTGACAATGATATTGGAAGTTTAAATAGGCCTTTCTTTATTAAACTGTAAAGAATTCCCAAGAAACTGAAACAAATAAGATTATATTTTTCATGGCAACACATAGGATATCCTTTGTGTCTTTAACACATAGGATATCATCCTTTGTGCATTTATCACATCAGATATTTTTTGTGACAATGACCATATATTCTATTATCTACTTTATTTGAGGCATCTTTATCATTTAAAAACTATACAGCTAAATAGAAAATTAATTAGGGAAAGAAAGCATTTCATACAGGCAATAATTTAAGTTAATTTTCACACCAAGTTAAATAATATATTCAGTAAAATAAACCATCAAAAATTGAGTATTCATTTATTAAAATTAAACTGATAATAATTGAAAAAAAATCATACTACAAAAATAATACTATTGTTATTAATAACAGATATTTAATTAATTTTGTTAAAAGGAATTAGGAGGATAACTAAGAAAAGGTAGAAGACAATCACTAACCCAAAATACAAGTGAGCTAAGCCTAAGACCATTATGAGACTTATGAGCCAATCAATATATAGAATAATCAAGAAATAAAAACATTTTTGGTTATCATAAATATTAGCGCACACATACAACAAAGATTGAATAAAGAAATTTGCATTTAAAATGATTCCACCGGAATAAATGGTAGTATCACACATTGAACAGAAATATGTTTGGTACTACTGCTGAGGTGGTAAAAGCACAAACATGCAGTAAGACCATATCTTAGAAATATCATCCACTAAGGATTATTTCTATAGCTGTCATTGCGCTATAAAAGTTCTCTGACAAAAGTCTTTTATAAAACAAGTTGGACGATAAATATGACAATGTAATAACTCAACTATGATATAAGAAAATATTTTCCAAATTTTGTTTATCATGGTCAAACTCTTTGTCCTATATTTTAAAACAGATTTCCTGGGGGTGGTTAGTTGTTAATCATGGCTGACAACTGGTGGTCTGTGGCAGTCACGAAGCTCTTAATATTGAAATACAAACGGTATTATTTCTAATATGACGTTCAACATATTGATTACAAAACCAAAACAAATATCCTGAAATTTACAAAACAATTGGGGGTGTTCTACAACAAAATGTATACCAATACACAATTGAAAACGTAAAGAATAGATTGAGGGGCCAGTTTCTCGCATTATTACTACGTATTTTTCCCATAAAAGTATACCACATATGCATGTATCATGGTATAATTTGAAAACTGAAAACGTTTTTGAGAGATAAGCAGGTAAAAGCAGGCACCTAATTGTTTTTCTAGAAAAGATGAGGGGAGAACTTCTTTTAATCAATTCCGAGCATAGGTTAAAAATTTCCTTTATTTTTTTTCTCCAAAAACAAATTTTTGTAAGTATTTTATTCTAAAATATAAGATTACCTATTAAACAGCAATAGGCCATCTCATAACATTTTTTTTTAAAACAATTCATAAATTTAAAAATGTTAAAATGTAAAAATTTATTCCTTGATACATACACTTTGAAACACAAGTAATATACCATACTTTTCTTAATATTATTGTATAGTGTAGCAGGAGTATCTTAATTTCAGAGCATTTCTTTTATTAAATGATAGAAATAAGTTTTATAAAATATTTGTGTCAAAAAAACTTTTGAAGTCTAATGCCGGCCTATGTCTAAATTTGTATATTCAACTATAATTATGGAAAATATAATGGACAGTACCTATTCTACAATATGTATAGCTTTAGAAATCTACTTTTTATAAAACAGACTTTTATTTATAAGAACAACCAACGTATGGGAACGTTGGTAAATAATAACGAGGTTCTACACTATAAAGATTATGCAGGAAATACTCAAATTATAATTTTGAATACAAATTACATTAAAAGGTATTTTCATTTTTAAAGATGCTAAGCGATCAGATATTTTAAAAAAAAGACTGATTTTAAAGAAGCACATTATGAAACAAAATGTAATCAGATAATACAATGCCTAAAAAATTTTTTTTTAACATGGTACCAAATATCAAGAACAAATAGATTAGCAAGATACAGTAACTAACATTAAATCAGTATTATGGATGTAAACTTCAGATTAAATAAATCATGATTAACTGACTCAATAAACTTACAAATATACTAAAGAACAATCATACAATAACTAATTTCTAGTACTTATAACATTAGTCGGATCTGAAATTTAAGCTGCATAATGATACTTTTATCTTGTAGGAAAACCTAAAACCTTTTAAATTTTCACAAGAGTGATTTGAAATTATTAATAAAAAAAAAATCTATAAAGATGTGGGTAGGACACAATCATTATTACAAAATACTAAAGCCTAGCAGAAGCAATTAACAATGAAATGCCTGAAACATCAAAATTCAGTCAGTGAAACCAACCAATGTTGATGTTTTATCAACAAGTAAATATTTCAAGAAAAATAATCGCCTGACTATTAGGAACTAAGAACCATAGAGGGAAAGTATCAAACCAATAAATTGGACATTTGGTGGGTCAAATAACTTTTAATGAAACGATTTAAATTAAATGTTTAAACTATAACCTTTCTATGAGATAAAAATAAAACAAATACATAAATGTTGCAAGTTACTTACAGTCTTAACAGATTCATTAGACATTGCGGAGATAACGTGAATTGTATTATTTTATTCCTCTGTAATTAATAATTCACCATAAAAATCTTATAAACCGTCCTTTCCGCCCTAATAGGAGAAGAACGGGAGGTTAATCCAAACAAACAAACAATTACAAATCTAATAGTAAAGTATAAACATATCACTGTCAGTTAAATTTTCAATTATGACTAATTTGTTAGATCGTAAACGAAATAAAATCGATTATTAAGTACATAGAGGTATAGGTCGGTTTAAAGTCACAAGTTTAAATGATCGGTAAAAAAAACGAATGATTTCGGGAATATACATTAATATTAAAGGGAATACAATTGAATACGTAGAGAAATTTATTAGTATCTAAAAATAATAATTAAATAAATCAATAAGTATTTATTGTTTAGGATGATTAATTAAATAGCGTGTAATATCTCCAAACTTTTATTTTCTTCATGCATACCAAATCGCAAAACAAATGGGAGGTACGAAATTACAACTCCTAGTCGTGAGCAATTATTAAGCAACAGTAAAGCACGACTAACTACCAATCATATGGTGAGAGGTACTTAATGGATTTGCCATTGTAAGGTACGCCAAAAAAAAATTTAAACTAGTAATAACAAAAATTAATTATTAACGAAAATGGGTTTAAAATAAATTAATATTATTAGTGTAACGCTTCAACCCACAAGCGAATCCTGGCTTCCCCCAACACCAGTCGCTATGCGTTTCTACCGTCATACAGTCATTTTCACCCACTTTCCTTGCAACACTTGCGAGCGAACATCTTAATCTTGGTCTGCGACATCTCGACGTCTATGCAAGGGATCTGTCATCAGCAACCAAGAATTTTATCGATATGACTGGCGACATGACCTACCCAGCGAAGTTGGGTTTATTTTATTACTGTAGTGATATCTATATCTCAGAACAGATCATATATTTTATTATTTGTTCTTCACCGCCATTCTCTATTATTAGATGGGCTGAAGATTCGTCGGAGAACTTTTCTCTAAAAAATCTGGAGTTTCTAGTGTTCCGACTTTGAGGTACTCCAGGTTACCGAACTGTAGATAAACACAGAGCTGATAAAGGTTTTTAACAAAGTTATTTTTGTTGCCTTGATATTAAATTACTGGAAATGAGATTTCCCATTCCGAAGTAACATTTAACGGTGGCCATCATTCTGCTTTTGATTTCCGCCCCTATCCTATTATCATAGATTACCAGCGATCCCGAACTGGTAAATTCGAATACCTTTTCAAATATATAAGTTTCGAATTAAATTAAATGTAATTTTCAACCCTGTTTTGCTGGGTATTTCTTCAGAAACCATATACATACTTGGTTTTGTATTTGTTTATAACCTGACCCAAACAGTTTGCTGCATCTTCCATGGTTATGCATGATTGGAGAACGCAATTAAAAGAGCAACCTATTATCCTGGATACCAGAGTTTCTTACTGCTTATTCCAAGGTGAGGTTAAAGAATATGCATTTCCCTACCAAAAACCTTTTTCTGAAGGGGCCACTTCTGACATACATATCTCCAGTATCTTTTATTCTACATCTTTCATGGCCATCTTTCGGATCTGTTTAGGGGGTATTTTAAGGTAAATAAATATAAAGAAGAAATTAAAATGTAGACTATAATTGCAGTAGTGACAAGTCCCTTTTACATGACCTTTTTGCTCGCGTCAGTTATTTGATTATAGCTTGTTGTATAAAACCATCACAACACACCCGTTACAGGAATATAGGTGGGGCTATACCTAGTACTGACTTGACTTGATTGGAGTCCAGTAATGGACCCGTATCGTGTATTTAATAGGAGACCGGAGTCAAGTCCGCTAAAGTTCAGTACAGACTCGGTGTCGCCGCCACCTATAAAATACACGATATCCGCTACCGGACTCGTGTAGTCAAATATGTATTCGGGGTAGGCGCAGCTTGAAAACGATTGTCCAAAACAAAATTAAAAAGTGATAGAAATGATTCAAATAAAAAAAAATGAACAAAATATAAAAAATAAATTCCTCCACCGTTTGCTAGTTAAACAGCGTCTGTCTGGATTGTGAGAAGGTGCTGGGAAAAGAGGATTCCTAATGTGCACAGAGAAGAAGAATAACAGATATTAGGAGAGAAAGAATTCTAGAAGGTGGTAGAACGGGCCAGAGAGATAAAGGATGTTCGAATGCTGTAATTATGTTGTATGTGGTCAGCAATACGGTACGCTGTCAATGGTGCCAGTACCTACCGAAATTGAACGGTATTTTATATACAGGAAGGGTAATTGGTGTTGACTTGGCTGATATGAACCAAGGAAACGTTAATTACGTATAGAAAGAAAGAGCCACGATACTGAAGATGCAAGATACTGAAAACAAATCTTACAAATCGGTTCAGGACTCGCTTCATTCTGTCCTTAAGCCAGATAAAGAGACGACCTTATATAACACGCCATAGTGCATAAATTGTCCTGTCTGCCTTAATTGTAGTTGGTAAGGACGTTAAAACCGATATCAAAATGTGAGGAAAAAACTTTAACATACAAAAATGTCTTGGGTTTTCAAAATAGGCCATCCTGAATTTTGACAAACGCTACGAATAAATGATAAAAAATGAACACAGTTTGATGGAAAAATCCTGATGCTGAGATAATTTAGTGGATACAAGTTGATGGAAAGTAAACTATAAACAAACAAATAAATAAAGATGATCTGAGTGAGAAAAAATTAAATAAAGAAAGAAGACAATACCAAGACAGTTTTGTTGTTTATTGTCTGTATTGGGATATAGTCCCATATTTTTCAAGTTTTATCTGTGTTTTTTTTTAAACAATTTCTAGTGACAGTTTTGTGTTTGAATTTCTATTTAGTCCGATACTTTTCAAGAATAATAAGGGTATTTTAGAAATATTTTGTTTTATTTTAAGAATGAGTCATCTATTTCTTCATTTAAACTGGTCTTTTAACATTACTTGAATCCTCAAAATCAACAAGCTCTTCAGATCTCACTCTAACTTCAGTATTTAAGGAAAAAGATATGAGAATGAAAAGCCAATCCGAATATTTATTTTTCATTGTGGCTAAATTATTGAACAAAAATTATCTGATGTGGGCAACACATGACTTCCTTGTACGGCTATAAAATTATAAATCCGTGGCTCAAAAAGTGATACTGAATTTGGTTACTAGTTTCCCAAGATTGCAGTAAAAACGACACTCCGCGTCCCGTCATCCATCTATTGACACACACACTAACACACATTCTTGTCACTGGAGGTCTCATACCATTATTATATGTCGTTTTCCTTCAGTAGGCAACTAGTTTCCAAGATATTTCTTCATGTTCCATGACAACAATAAAACTGTCAATATTACTGGATAAAGCATTAGAAATGGACAGTTTCGACATTTTAAGCGGAAAAACCCTCTTAACTAATATCTTATTCTCATGATGAAGACTTGTTGATCTCACAAATGGAGAGAAATTTTAGACTCAATTTTAACACTTGAAAAAAGTAATAAAACGCTGCAAATTATTGCACAATGGTTTATTATTTCCACTTAGTAATATTTCAAAAATTTCTAGTCTGTCCAAGTAAAAAAAATTAAGCAGTAGGCACCAAAGGGAAAGAAATTTGAAGTTTTTCACAATATGATCGACGTGAGAGTGCTGAACTGGAAGTGTTAATTTAAAAAACTCTGTCAATGCAAGTAGGCTGTGATGTGAAATGATACAGAGAAAATATTTGATGTGCACTTCAGAAGGAAACAAAAAAAAAGGAAAGACTAAGGAAGCTAAAGGAAGTAAAGAAATAATCCAAGGAAGAATAAAACAGAGAGATACGAGGAAATCAGAAGTCTAATAAATAAGTCAGGAAGCAGGATGACTAGCCGCCAGAAGAATCAGTCTCAGAAGTTCCTTACGCAATATCTCAGCTAATAATGGTCCGATTTAAATAATTTTGCTTTAGTTTTGTAGGGAATTTCATTAGCTTTCGTTTAAATACAATGAAAGCACCAATCACCAATTTTGCATAGTATGTTATCTCATACTCCAAAATCTAGTATGTTATTTAAATCAATATATAAGTTGTAAATACCAAATTTGAGAAGTTTTGCAAAGTATTTTAATATAATTTTTGATGCAAATCATTTATGACCTTCAAGTAAAGTACCACTTCCGGTGATTAAGCAGTGACCAAAAAGTGAGGTTCACAACTAGATTTTACAACAATCCTAAATACAAAATTTCAACTTTCTACGGCTAACCGTTTTTGAGTTATGCGAAATACGAACGTACGTACGAACGTACGAACGAACGTACGTATAGACGCCACGACGAAACTAGTCAAAATGGATTCAGGGATGGTCAAAATGGATATTTCCGTTGAAATCTGAAAACCGAAAATTTTCGCGATTACAATACTTCCTTTACTTCGTACAAGGAAGTAAAAAAAGATTCAATTTATAATTAAACGTTGCTCAGTCTGAAGTTATAAAGTGGCAAGGTGATGGAGGTAGTGGGGGAGGCCCTTCCCTCCTTGAATATAACGTCTTCGCCTAAGGTCCGCCTACAAGATTCTTAAGTAGTTAGCCTACAATGACGCTGGTCACCGGGTGGTCATCGTCCGTCAACAAGCTTACTCTACCAATTTCGCACCAAAAATGGATTAATTTTCCTACTAGACTCTTCTGCCGGGCCAGCCATTACGGATTTCTGTCAGTAGGTGTCATTTCTTTGCTGGGATATATCAGGCTTTATAGTCGGGAGTATATTAGTTACTGACGGTTGAATGGTACGGTGCTATCCTTTGACGGGCTAACCAATTTTAGCAACTGTCTTTCTTGCCAGTTCATACCTTGCTGGTTTTAAAAACTTAAGGACTTCGATATCCTTTCCTTAGAGGTTACAGTACCTGATACGAAATATAGGTCATAATATTTTTGATACAACCAGATCGTCATTATCGTCGATTGTGATTGCTATGAAGAACTGTCCTGTTCTATATATAAACTGGCACTTGACATAACGATAACAGGTGACTCTTGCTGTTCGATAATAGTTACAAGCAATAAACGCCTTTTTTGCAAAATAGATTAAGAAATTACCGCCGTCCTGCATTCTGTTGTCCTAATAAATTCAGAGTGAATATTCTTCTGATTTTGAGCAAGTAGTAAGGGTCTAGAGAATATGGCGTCACAGAAGCCAATGTATAGGACAAATACAATGTATAGGACAAACAACTTTTTGTCTCCAAGAGATAAGTTGACCTCTCTGAACGGACACTTACAAAATGTTGAAAATTAAGAATACCGTATAGGCATCGTTGCCGTGAAACCTCTGCGTCAAACACACGGTTTTACAGGACTAACGTAAAACTAATTTATAAGCAATACTATAAAATATAATTTTATAAACATTCCAACATGGTAGGTAAATAACTATGAAACCACCTATGTAAAAACTGTCTTGGAAATGTCTCATAGGTGATTTCTAGTTCTAACTTGAGAATGCGATAAACGCTAGCAATCGAATTTAAATATGTAAATTTATTTATTAATATGTAAAGTTATTATTTTTTCATTAATAAAATGGTTGTCGTCTTCTGCACTATAAAAAACTGAATGACTTTTAGCAGGAGAAATTTAAAAATTATTTTGAAATAAAGGTGTTTCAAGGAAAATACTTGCGAATACGTAAGCGAAACTATATTTGGCGAAACTATATAAACTATATATAACTCAAACTATATTTGGACGAGATTTGTTCGAAAGATAAATGTACCTACTGTAGATCACACTGGTACTTACAAGGAGAAGGAATAGTCAATGAATCACCGATTTTAACCAAATTTTTTTTGGTGACTCTACATCCATTAAATATGGAGGATAAGACTTGCATAAGATCCTCCATAATCTAATTGTGCAGAACTAGATTGATGAAATGATACCGATAGAATTAAAAAAGGTATAATTTGCCCAATATACAAGAAGGGTGATCGACTGGACTGCAAAAATTACAGAGGAATATCTCTCCTACCGACAACATATAAAATTCTTTCCGTAATCCTCATATTGAACAAATAGTAGGAAAATACCAAACTGGATTTAGAAGAGGGAATTCTACAGTGGACCAAATTTTCTCCCTGAGGACTATGGAGTGAGGAATTGAACACAACTTGACAACCTATCATATTTTTGTAGACTTCAAGAATGCGTATTACAAAAAGTAATCGCTCTAAAATATTGCACAGAAAGAATTTGGCATACCCAGGAAGCTAATCTGTCTTGTTAAGATGACCATGCTTGATGTGAGGAATCTTATCAGAATACAAAGAGAATGCTTGATCGAGTTTCAGACTGACAAGGGTTTGCGACAGGAGGATGGGTTGGTATGTCTGCTGTGTTTTTTTGGTTCTTGTAAAGGCAGTGAAAAATTCGAAAATGCACACAACGGCAATTATCTTCAATCGAAGTGTCCAGATCTTCGGCTTTGCGGATGATATTGACATAGTTAATACATCCAAATCTAAGCTGAGGAATGCCTTCCTGGCTATCCAAAAAGTAGCTTCGCTGTTGGGCCTCAAGGTAAATGAGACAAAAACTAAATATATGGTGATGAAGGCAGACAGGACCCAGCTGGGTGAAACTTTTATAGAGATAGGCCCTTACAAATTTGAAAGAGTCCAGGAGTCCATCTACCTCGGATCTCTCGGAACATCGACCATGTCAAAAGAAATAGGAATGAGGATTGCGGCGGCCAACCGTTGCTATTTTGGCTTGAGGAGGCAGATCAGGAGCCGTCTACTCACGAGGTTAACAAAGGTCAGGTTGTATAACACCTTGATTAGGCCAGTGTTGACCAACGCCTCACAAGCAAGGACTATGACAAAGTCTGATGAAAATGATCTGTTAATACTCGAACAGGAAATCTTGTAGCGGATTTACGGCCCTATGAAGAAAGGAGAAGTTTGGAGAAGACGAAAGAACCAGGGTCTAAATGTGATCAACTTAATAAAGCTCGGAAGGTTAGGTTGGGCTGGGCTGGGCATGTGATTCGGATGGAAGAAGGAGAAATTCTCAAGAAAATACTGGAGGAAAAGATTTACCGAACCAGAAGGAGAGGTAGACCCTGACAAAGGTGGGTGGTCAGTGGGTGGCTGCTCAAGGATTCTTCTCAAGACATCAAACTGGAAGGCGGCGGAAATAGATAGAGCTGCATTGCGGAAGCTCTTAGGAGAGGCCAAGATCCACCCTGGGGTTGTAGTGCCAACCAGACAGATAGATACATCCAGAAATATTGGATACGTGTACCGGCGTTCGTTTCAATGGGCCTTAGGAGTCAAAAAGATCCCCAAATAAAACACGCTGAAACTGCTTTATTTTATATCTCTAGTTTGGAAAATTATATCGACGTGGTTTTACCATCAAAACATTCGTTTTTCTGAATATATTAAGGGAAAAATACAAAATTAAAAAAATAATTGCTTGTTGGTCAAATAAATTGAAAAAATGTTTAGAATTTTTTTTACTACAAAAATTATAGCAGATTTTAATTCAGGTTAAAAAAATCATAAAAAAAAAGGGCCATTTCTATTGTGTGCATGGTCGGGTACATATAATAACAATAGAATCTTTCTGATGGATTTTTGGTAGTTCTATAATTTTATTATTTAATTTTTTTTAAAATGATCACCCCAATATTGAGGTAGGTACTATTTCTCGATCACAAATAATGATTTTATACTTTAATATGTACATGGTTAAGAGCCCGAAATCTCATAGTAAATTGAAAACTTAAGGTCCTGTTTAAAGTGTTATAAGAAGAAATAGGAATTTCATGTAATTAAAATTGCCAAATATGTGCATACATTGTGTAAATTTTAAAACAAATATGTAAACAATATGTGAAATATATAAATATAATAAAATGATTTAATTTATACGTTTCAAAACTCGATCTACTCATTATCAGAAAAACAGTTGAAAAGTAAATGCATTTTTAAATTTTCAATTGGACCTTAGTACCGCCATGTATTGTTGAAAGAATGCCCTCGTCCATGATTTTTAATAGAGGCACGCGCAGCAATTCAAACTGCGTGTTAGGGAGTGCTATGAAAGCGCAATTGTTGGTGATGAAAGCCAGATTATTTTTCTAAATCACATTTTCCAACAATTTCTGAACTTGAGATATGGCTGCGGTTGAATCACCACCTAGTTTAGAAACAGCGTCCTCTATTTTGTCAAAGTTCTTGGTGTAGTACCTACTCAGTGGCCTCCAACCAAGTTCCGCATCTAGTGACAACTGGCTCAGGGTAATTTTACTTGAAAATTGTTTTTAAATAAGTCCGTTTAACACATGAAATAAACAAATCTACCTCCGCGAATTCAGACCGAACAATTTCAGAAACACAATGGAAAGTGTGTACAGGGTGAAATACTTGTATGGACTTTCCTGCTTTAACCATGTACGGAGCGCCACCTGACAAAAACAAGAACACTTTTTCGATTAGCGCACATTTTTGACCAAGAAGATTCATGGAGTTGTTGAAAAACCGCATGATTGCATTTTCTCAACTCTTGGCAATTGAAGAGCAGTGGCTGCGAAGAGGAATTTGGGCAAAGTGTATCAACGATGATATTCGCTATATAAGGGCCTTCAACATCAGTTGACTCGTCAACTGAAATCCCAATAAGTCCTTCCTTAACATTCTCTCGAGAGTTTCCTGATATTCATCTTGCAGATATTTTTTTCTTAAGGTGGTTTGATCAGACATTTGTTTCCCCGATATATATTTTCCAAAAAGTCTTTGGGAGGTTTTATTTTGCTCAAAGAGATATCGGTTCTTACAAATGTGCCATCCAAATCTATGCAAATATAGACTGTCTCCACTTGTTGTAGATGGCGTAGTGAAATTTTCCTGCAATCTTGATTGCTTTTCTTTGTTTACCTTGTGAGAGATTGTTACAATAACATGAGTAACTTGGAAATGTTACGTCGTGAAAATCCGACTTGTCACAGCGAGAACAATATAAAATATCTCCATCACTCTTGAACAATTCATTCAGGAATTCATAAAAATATTTCGCTATTCAATCTTTTTTTTCTCGGCTTTACTCATTAAGAAAAAACAAATAAAATAAAAAATCATAACACTGAGAATTATGTTAAAAAACCGTATTAATTTTTTCGAACTCACATATTGACACTAAACTATCAACTACGTCGCTCTCAGTAAAAAGTAAAGGGTGAGGAAACTCAGAACTGAAAGATAGCAGGAAGGAAAGTACGATCAATTCTAGTTAATTCTGTTAATCGCCTTCGAATGTCAACCGATATTTTAGGATTTGTTATTTCTCGTACACCATGTTTTTCATTTTTTGATGTAAATAAAAATAACAAGTATGGAGTGAAATAAATAAATATATGTAATTTAAGTGAAATATGTAAATTTAAATTGGTTTTAATTGATCCCAAATGTGTCAAAACATAAAAACTGAGTTGAGGCCTGGTTATATCTTTATAAAAAAAAAATGTGTATTTACATGAAAATCCTAGCCCTAGTTAGAAGTAATACATTATTTGTGATCCATAAATAGTAAATTTTGGAGTTTTAAATGAAATAATTATATTTTAGAGCGATCTGAACGTTTTATTGAATTGTATGCAATGAAAATTGAGTGAAGTATTTATTAAAAAAAATTGTATTCAAAACTGGTGTCAGATTTGTCTATAGCACTTTGAAAAACCCTATATTCAAATTTTTGGTGGAATCTAAAAATAAAAATTATTTATAAAACTCCCTAGCTTAACTGTCTTATTAACGCATCATCGAAATTGTATTACTAAAACATCTTACCATAAAGAAAAGAAAATACTTAGAAAAAATTAAAATAAATGAGCATGACAATCTCAGGTTTATAAATAGAATAATTTAAATTAAAAATAGAAATGAAAAATGATTTATCTGTAAACAATTTTTAGAGGAGCTAATATTTTTTCGGTATTGAGCAAGTATTGAATTAACTGGAAAGAACGCTGAATGTTCTTGAAAATAGAGATCATAAAAAACTGTTTTAAAATAAACCTTATCCAGTTTTAGGCCCGAATCCATTAATTCCTACTTCTCCTCACTACATGATCGTGATAAGCATCTTCGAAATGTAACTAAAAGAATCGCAAAATACCATCCTGTTTTCCACCCCCTCTTATGAAGCAATCATGGCTACTGAAGTTTTTTCCAAACACCTGACCAACACAACACATTTGAGGAGTTATCTATCAAAAGTTAATATATACACTTTTGGAAAAAGATTAAAAAAAAATTATTAGGGGGGCATTCCATGGAGAAAAGGCGAATTTTTATTGAAAATGTTAATGTGTAAGACCTATTTGGCAGGGAAAAATTTAAGATTTTAAATAAATTCCTTAATTTTTCCTTCTTCATATATTATAATATATAACTTTAACATTTTATTCTAGGCACAAAATAAATTAAAATAATAGTTATTATTTTAATTTATTTTGTACCTATAATAAAATGTTAAAGTTAAGTTAACGCATTAAGATCTCAAATTCGTTGAAACGAAGAACATAATGATCAATTTCATTGATCAATTGGAATTTGATTTGAGGACGTTTTATTGATTTTTTTTTCAATTAAAAAAATCTGGTAATCACACAACTTTCCCTTACCGTCTGAAAATAATTATCTTTTTAATATAATTTTAAAGAGTTCACATAAACAATACTTGAAATAAACTCAGCAGCATCCACTTCTTCACATCTTCTCCCACTTACAGTACACTAAGTACAGTTTTTAACAATTTTAGTACAATAATTCTGTACACTACCTATATATTTTAAGTATGTCAAATTGAAAATATATTTTAAAAGTTCCGGAAACATTTTTTTCTCATTAAATAATATAAAAGTAGAAATTATTAAGTTAATTTCCGCTTCTGTATTATTAAATTACATTATTACAGACGGTATTGTTGACAACAGATCGGCGGATTGGTTAAGAGGAGATTCGGTCGCATCCGTCTCCTTCCGGATGCGCTCGGTTATCCGTCTACGGTCTTGTACTCCTCATAAGATACGCTGTATCTTTGCTAATACTGGTTTGATTTTGATGATTCTTTTTCACATAAACATCTCATGAATTATTTTCAGCAGCATCCACTTTCTCTCACAACAGTACAATAGAATAGCTTTTTTAACTATTGGAGTACGACAATTCTGTGTACTATATACATTTGGTTTCTCAGGTTGAAAATAAATTTTATAATTTTCTATTTAGTTTTCATGAAAATTCCATTTAGTTTCCATAGAATCATTAAGTTTCCATTATAGCAGATTTACATAATAATAGAAATTATTATCTACGACAATAACTTCTAAAATCTTTAGCTTTCCAACGGTATACTATACTAATATATTACTACTCTTATTCCCGGAGATTTGTTTTCAACCTGGGAAAATATTTCTCCTTTCTGCTTTAGTCAATTATCAATTTATTTCAAAGTTTATTTTTTCCATTTTTTATTACGGAATACAATGAGAGACAGTTAACTATTTTAAGTAAACAAAATTAAAAGAAATTTAGAGGAAGCAATTTTGAAAATTCGGAATTTAAGCCCTGTCAGACTATTTCAAAGAGGATAAGACCTTGCTGATATTAAAGATCATTTAATTGTACATTGATAAAATGAGTTTGATAAAAATCGTTATTAACGATTAACGAGGCTTTTTCGACAAAATTGTAAAAATTAGTAAAATCAATGATGTATGGTATTTCCGGTAAGTCGATTTTATTACTTCCCAAGCATATATCTACCTTAAATACGCAATTTAAGTTTCGTACACCTTTTAATTTTTGAGCTAGACTTATCATATACACACAATCACACACACCATTTTGCGAGACTTGGTTATATGGACTCGGGGACCTTAAAACGAGTATTTACAATGAAAACTCGTATTTGAAATTTTTCACGACTGCAATACTTTCCCTTAATACATATATATTTCATATATAGGTAAGTGAAATTGTAAAATATACATAACCTTTATAAGAAAAATTCATTTCATTTTACACAAACATTTTTGTCTGCACTAAAAAGATTAGAATTAAAGTCGTAGAAGCTATAGAGTGATTGATTCTATGCTTGAATCTATGCAGATGCTTAGGAAATTCTTTCCTAAGTTTAATGATATTGGAATTTTGGAGATTTAAGATTTTTGAAATAATTTAATCAAATTTCATCACGCTGGAAGTGAATTTCTAATAAAATATAATTTGTCTAGTTTCTCTTCACTCTTTTCTTTCCAATTACCTTTTCTTAAACGCACATTCGTTTAGGTGTAATCGAATCAAGGTTTTTATTAATCCTGTAAACGGTCTGAATTAACAAATAGAGTCCAGTTCGAAAGCTTTGTGAGCCATAAATAAGGGGATTAGGAAATCTGGCATAGTAATTGATGGCCTAGTGTTGACCATCAATAAAGCAATTGAGTTGGATCAAGGACTCTTTTCCTTCCACATATAGATGGAAATGCATAGTGGCCTGTAGTATCATCCTTCTAATATGAATATTGCATTCTTCTTAGTTTTTTTCGTCGCAAGTGTTTTCGCTTCGAGAGCAAGGAAGCACAAAAAGGGAATTGTTCTCGAAGAAGTTTGGAACGATTTGGCCTACCAGTACCTCGAGAGGGAAGGGAAGAACCCTACATGCCAGGGTTGCGCTCAGGTTAGGAATTATTTAGGAATGCCGGATGTTAATCTCACTGATATTCGAATTGAAATGGCAAAACAAAATATTTTGAGAAAACTGGGATTAGAAAGAGCACCATCCGTACGGAAACCGCAGAAGACTTTTGTACCGCACCCGATAATAGACGGAGAAGTTTTCAAAATGGATAAGAACTTTAAACCTACAAGGAAACGCCGTCTGTCAACTGAACAAGTTGTAGTCATGACTCAAGGTAATATGATCTGTTGATTGCATTAGTGTGTTATTTATAGATTTTGTGTTTTAAGCTAACAATTACTCGTTAACACGTATAGATTTTGTCAGTTGTAGTTTTGGATCCTCTAATTCAATAGTTCAAACGCCAGAACGCAAAGCATTTTAGTCAGTTCATTAATTAACTAACAGACGTTTTTAAATTAATAAAGATGAAACTGTGATATAAAACTCAACAGAAAAATTTTGAGCTACGATTTCAATGAATGTATTATTTTATGTAAGACTAGCGCACAATTGAAACACATCTTCAACATTCCTATCGGTAAAAAGCACTAATATTATTACTTGTCTCTTGTAGGATACATTTGTCTCATATTTTAATAATGTTTATTTTAAAGGTCACATCATTCTAGATGGGAAAACAAAACAATACTACAGATATTTTTATAAATTAATTAATTTCGTGGGAAGTCTTCAGGATATATTAATAAGTAGTGGTAAACTCAAACTTCCCCAGACTCCCAGTGCAAAATCGTATATGAAAAGCGTTTACGTTTCGGGTTTTTTTTCCCATTCATCAGAACGACAAATATTTACAGTATGCTGTTGCATAACCTCATCCAATTTCATTTTAAAAACCTTTCTTCAAAATTTTGTATATGGTTTTCTCCGATATCCGCATTATAATAATTTCTTTAATTAATTAATTTCATGGGAAATTGGATAACGTAATTGGAAAAGATTGGGCAATAGCATACCTTGCAAAAGCATACTGCAAATTTATATTGTTTTGGTGATGAAAAAACCCCGAAACGTAAACGCTTTTTACGAGTATATATGATTTTTTACTAAATAAAAAAACATTAAGGAAGTTTGAGTTCACCTCTACCTATTGATATTATAAATATTCAGATAGAAATACATTATTTGTACAACATATACTATTACATGCTAATGATAGGCTTACAAATATAAATAATTTTATTGTTTATATATATATATATATTAGTTTTTATACCGTATCAGCTCTTCAATATAATACAACAAAACAAGATACAGCTAAATTTACTTAGAGACAATTTCAAGTTATTTAATAATTTTATAACAACTTTGAAAATAATTTTTGCCCAAAAGTAAGGAATTATATTATTAATTAATAATTAAACAAAAATGATCTGAAAACGATGAAAAAATTCTCTAAGTAGGTTACTTAGAATAAATTAAAAGACGATTTATATATATATATATATATATATATATATATATATATATATATATATATATATTTTTAAATCGTTAATGCCGTCAAATATATTGAGAGACTCTAAATGACCATTCTTGGTCTATACGACTAAGGCTAATTGTGTTTTAATATTTGATATTTGTTAAAAAGTGGTTTGTTGCATGCTCATTACAAATAAAACGAAAGTGAAAATAATAATGTAAATTATTGGACTATTTGATACATTTTCTGTTTTTGGTTGTGATAAAAAATTCAGCATCCATAATTGAAAAATGTTTTTCTGGCTCCCTAGGAATTATCCACCACCACATGCATGCTAAATGATGAGATTGAATGCAGATAAAATGAACATACATACATATGTAGCTGTATATACTACTTATTTGTTTGATTGAAGTAAATATTTATTTATAAAGGAAATAATAATATATTCAGTAAAGAGAAACAACTAACACAACCAACAAACATAAAAATTAAAAAAAAAAACAACTGCATATCATTCTATGTTATTGAGATGATTTATTAAAAATGTATTATATATTTATTATATGCTCCAACATATATAATCTTCTAAATAAGATTTATAATATGCTATGTATGTGTATACCCAATATATTTGAGCAATACCTTTCTCTCAAAAAAAGTTTTTCTTTCTCTTATGCAGTGGTGGATCCTTACCTTACAGGGCCATGGACGATATGATATTGCGGAGCCTTCTTGGTTAGGGTGAGGGACTGCCGAGGGTTTTTGGGCCCTCCCCCGGAATATTTTGAAAATGTTGAGGCATAAGAGTAGTATTTTATGCCATTAAAGCGTTTTTAATTTACTCTGAACACTCATGTATTCAGCTGTTGCGTTTTTATATAATATATATTTTAATGATTTTTTTGTTCATAAGCTACTTTGTACCCAATATTTAAATAATAACAATTCATTTTGATTACAAAACTATTACAGACTGACTGTTAATAATTATATAGGCGAAATTACTATAATGTCAATATAAATTCGTGGTATTTATATTTTTTACATTTTAATTCATTACAATGTTTTAATGGCTCGGTTTTTATACTATTTGGTCAGTGCAATTTCGGTAATTGCTTGTTGTCAACAGATTATTTATCTATGCGACGTAATTCGTAGACGGACCAAACTGTAAATTGATTTATTTACGCGCGGCGTGAACACAATCTTGATGCCCCCACCCACCACAACTTTTGTAGTTTTTTTTTAATGGACCGGAAATCCATCATATCATGGCTCACATTCTGTTGCGATTCAATCTTGATTCTACCGGCCTTTGAGCCCTAACGAAGTATAACTGTAGCGTATACTAATAATAAACAATCTTACAATTTTATCCTATTTGATAAAAGGTTAGAAGATATAAGCTAAGTGGGAATCAAACTCCAATTAGGTTTTTTACGTAAAGCTCCCATATCATAAAACAGTCCAATAAATACTGATTTATGTTCTATAGAATTTGGAAGTTTCATCTATGTAGATTTCTTTCTTTCTTTCCTTCTCTACCATAGTAACCCTGCGAGAAAGCCATAATATATTAGCATACACACTCCGTACCCTAAGAGCATGTGGCCTTGTCGTAAGAACATATTGATATAAATGGGATGAGCCATAAAAAATGAGCGTTTTTCTTACACCTTTCAAAATAATTTTATTTTATCTCTTTTATTTTTTTAATATTCAAAGTACATATCCTTCTATGGCTGGATGTCATCTCGAGGTTTAGCTGTGGGATTAATACACAATACCACTCTTTGGCTTTTTAACAGTTGAGTTAGAGCAACTCTATTTTGAACCTCATTCAGAGAATTGGAGGTTTTTCCTTGAAGATAGCGAGCCCTTTACCGGAACAGATAGTAGTCGGGAGGTGCTTAGTCCAGATTGCAAGTAGCTTTGGGAGAAACAACTCCAGCGGTTCGGATTCTTGGAGACTTTGTAGCAGATGTATGCTTTAATAACTTCTAAAACATAAAATAAATTCAGCTTTCCCTCGATTCTTTCCAGCTTTTCCACCATCTTGGTATTATTTGGCTGGGGTATAGGTATCCATTGCCTTGGCAGACTTGTTTTCTTATCTGAATTTATCTTGAATATATAATCATTCATTATTTAATAATAACATTAAATGTTATTGGAATTGAACATTTTCATTATTCTTAGGGGACTAGTTGTCCCAGAATTACTTTTCAATTCATTTCATTTATCAAGTTTAGAGCAATTGTCTCCACTTTGAGAATCACTGCAGTAATGACTGAGTGAGAGTGCCTAAATACACTTTTCTGTATTTCTATTTATTATTATTTATTTTTTGTCTTTTGACTTTTTTTATGGGTCATAGGATATTTTATATGATAAGAGAATCTTCTATAATTAAGCGATAACATACCAACCGCTAGTTTTAGCCAAATACCAAAATAGAAAGTAATGACCTAGTTTCTTTATCACATGATAAATCTTCATGAAAATCTACGCATTACAGTATCTTATATTGCTTATGAGTGCTATAAATATTTAAAATTCTACTGTCGCAATTTATGCGTGTGATTTAGAAAAACTGAGATACTTCGGATCCAATTTTTTTAAAGATTCAGTCAATAATTGAAATATACTGATAAAATATTTAATTCAAATGTTTAATATATTTTATTTCTTCAATGGAAGTTGAAATATTCAGCATAGGCATATTTCGATTAATTAATTAAATTACATTACATCCATTTATGATTTATTAGTGTTATACCGAAAAAAAAAACGCCACGGCGTGATTTAAAGAACACTCACAGTACACTCAATTAATCAATGATGGATTAAAATAGGATTACTATAAATGTTAGAGAAGGTAAATGAAAAACTGAAGGAAGGTCCGTGATTTTAGTCGTTATGAATATGATGATTAATAATTTGCTCAAAGGAAATTATTAACAGCAGTGAAGAATGAGACATGAGCAGTAATGCTCAACGAGGTCAAATTTAAGGTCTCAAATGTAAATATTTGTAATAGTTTTACTATGCCGCAGATATTGTTGTGCTTATTAGTTAATTCAGATGTAATTAGTGTATTACTAATTTAGTGTTTGTCATCTCTGTCCTGGCATATTTAACTGTAAAATGAAATTATGAGCGATCGTTTAATTAAAGTAATTAAATAAATAACAATAATTGGCCATTGCGCCTGATTATTGGGTTTCAGTAGGTTAATTATATGAATTATTTTCTTATTAAAATAAATTCAATGTTACCAACGATTTATATAGTTAGAAATAAAAATGATTAAGTACTGGATACAATTGATAGATATTTCATGTTATTTGTGATGGCTTGACAATAGACAGTTCGTTTGAAATTTTTTAGATTATTCCATCATCAGGTCTAGTTCGATATTTCTGCAATTCTACTTCTACCTATAATATGCAAGAGTTAAAATATAATTGAAATTCATACGTGCTTTGAACTGAAACATATATTTGGCCTTATCTTATCACGAACATCACACGCTGCTGTGTTTAATGTTCACTAGCATGAATGTTAAAGTAATATTTACTTGGAAACTACACCTGCAATTGGGATAGGAAACCAGTAATGCTTCGGCAAAACCTCTACAATTTTCTTATTATGTATTTATTTCGAAAATTTGAACATCCATACTTATTACTATTATTACTATTAGTTAGTATATATCGGAAAGTATTGATTCCAAAGATACTAACTTAGTCTCATTTTGTTGGAAATTTAGTTCACTTAAAGCAGTTCACTTTTTAAAAAAAAAGTACATAGTCACTTTTACCGTAGAATTCGTCCTAAGGGGAGGGAGAGGGAGTCAAAACTGACGAAAATTTAAAAAAAATTCGAAAATCTTGCTGTTTTTCAAGAATTTCAAAATGATTCGGAGGTCTGTCGATTTCGAAAATTTGGATTTATCATTAACCATCTATGACATATAACATTTATGAAAGTCAGGACTACCACATAGCAAAATGATGCTAGGTAAAGTTTACCATTTTATTAGGCTATGATTTAGTTGGTCTCGTAAGACTGACCCCAACCAATTTTTCTCATCTTTGAGAAGCCCATTAAAAAATTCAGTGACATAATTTACTTATCATAACATTTACCTGTTACACTTTACCAATAAAATAGTCTTAATCAGCAGCATCAACACTGTTTTGATTAACATCAGGGTTAAGAGTCCAAAAAAAACGGATATTACGTTTTTTCTATTTATTTATTTTTTAGTCTGTTTAGGAACGTAATGTCCGTTAAACAGAAAAAATACAGAAAAAAAGATTTAAAGAAAACAAAAAAAAAGAAGAAAGAACTATAACTAAATGAAGTAACTACATGTCTTCCAAACTAAATTATGAATAGAAAAAAAAACGGTATTAATTCATAAAAGTATGTTTATAAAACGCTAGGAAAACACATTTAATTATTTTCTTTCATTACTGCCATTAAATTAGTTTTTAAAATTATTATTAATACTTGGTATTAAAATATGTTTGTTAAAGTACCTCTCTGTATCTCGTTGGAGTATTGAAGATAAGTTATAACACCGAATAATTGAGGAGCATCCTATCTAAAGTTAATACATCCACTACTCAAAAACAAATATTTTTTTTATCGAATTAATATTCTACATCTAAAAATTATTCAGTTTATTTCAAAGATTAAATTTTCTCAGTCAAATAGGTGCTAGAAATCTACACATTAAATTAAAATTTACCTCACCTCCGTGAGAGGCCCCGCTAATAATTTGTTTGTGATAATTTTCCAAAAGTGGATATAATGGCTTTTCATAAAAAATTCCTCAATTATGTATGCCACTGGTATGCGGACTGAAATGTATACAATGCTCAAATTATTTTGAGCAAATTCGTTAAAAATATAAAATATTAATCTAAAAGTATTATTTAGTAATGAGTTAGGAATTAATGATATGTTTGGGTTGCCTGTCTCCTTAGCTTCTTTCGTTTTGACTATTGCTACTATTTTATTATTATTATTATTATTATTTTTTAAGAAAACGCATTCTTCGAAAATAAATCTTTCCATTAGGTCATAACTATAAAGTGGGAAATCACTTAACATTAATTTATGGTCGCTAAATCCAACTAAATGCACAATAAGACAACAGCAATATGCTTTGTAAGTTATCAGTGAATTAGCTAATAATATCAAGAACATTGATTTTTTACTTTAACTTACCTATATATGAAATATACTGCAAGGAAAAGTATTGCGATCGTGATAAATTTCGAATTCGCCTTTTCAACAGAAATACATACTTTAAGGTTCCCTGAGTCCAACAGCCAAGTCTCTCTGTGTAGTAAGTTTAGCTCAAAAATGAAAAGTTGTACGAAATTACGTATTTAAGGTAGGTATATGCCTGGGGTGTTACAGTAATTTTTTCAATGAAACCGACTTTGCGGAAGTGCCACATTTTATTATTGATTTTACACTTTTTATCATTTTCTCAAAAGCGACTCTAACTATTATGATTAAACTCGTTATATCAATGTACAATTAAATGCTCTTTAATATCAGCTAGGTCTTATCCTCACTGAAATACTATGGCAGGGCTAAAATGCCGAATTTTCAAAATGGTTTCCTCTGAATTACCTTTAATTTTGTTTATTTGAAATAATGAACCATCTCTCATTGTTAGTAGCAATACAAAAATGGATAAGTATAAAATTTGAAAGAATTTGAAAATTAAATAAAGAAGAAAATCGAAGAAATTTTTTCCCCAGATTTATAACAAATGTCTTGAAATAAGAGTAGTAATTTAGATGTATTATATACCGTTGGAAAGCTACAGATTTTAGAAAAATTAATATCGAACATACAAAGCTGTTGAAGGTAACGGAGAGTAACGAAAAACGCATTAGCTTAAGTAATTGTTGTAATTAATAATTTACACTTTCATGTTATTTAATTTTAATTTCCATGTAAACTAAATGGAATTTCCATGATAACTGAATATAAAATTAAAAAAAATATTTTCAACTTGACAGACCAAAAATATCTGGTGAACAGAATAGTTATACTCTAATAGTTTAAAGAACTATTTTATTGTAATTTTATGAGAGAAGTCATGAAGAAATATTTTAACATGATGCTGAAAATATATAGAAAGTTGTGTGATGCGCGCACCAGTTTTTTTAAATAACAGAGGTAAATAACTTTTAATTATTTTTTTTTTATTGTTAGATTTTTCGTAAAGGATGAATTTAATATTTTTTCTTTCTTTTTTTTAATCGCGAATATATTGTTTCACAATGTTCTTCATTTTGTTTTTATATATGTTTGGTAACTATGTACATATTTAATGTTTTTTTATTTATTTACCGTAACAGGTTACCGTAATTACCGTACAGAAATCATCATAATTTACATGCACCTGTGTTATTCTTAAGGGACCTTGTTCCTGAATAATGGTTTCTATTCTATTCTAAAAGCCAAAGTAAAAAACAGGTAATAGCTGTAGTTAGTACTAAGGAAAAATCGAATAAATAAGGAAATCCGAATTTTTTTAAATTATTCGGTTGTTACAATACTTAAAAGGGATTCATTCCGAAGAAGAGCCGTAGCGAGGTTCTCATTCCGCTACCAGTCATATTTAGCAGCTCGGCTTAACTCATCAATTCATCCTTTTGATGATTTTCGAGTATTGTAATGATCCCCTTGATATCTTCTGTGCCCGAGGGTATTTTTTATTAGTCTCTTTGTCCTAATCTAGCGGATCCATAACATCCGTTACCTTTATTGTGAGTACGATTCAAGAGTATAGTATAACCTGTTTTAACGTTCTTTTCGGAAGAATTGTCTTGATTCATTATACATTCGAGAAGTTTGCATTTTATTTATTTGTTTGCCATAGCCATTCTCTTTTTCTTTCTGCGCACCATCTTCGCACGAGCTCGAGCATCCCCATAATATTTCCTTGCTTCCTTTGAATCCTTCTACGAAAGGAAATGGTTTTGTCCGTCTTTGAAGAAATTGATCTCAGTAAATATGCCACGATAAGGCAAATGAAGATGCACCTTATAAGTTGATATTAAAATTAATTTTTTGCTGGTAAAACTTTATCATTTTCAGATGTAGCCTGCTCCATTGATGCCAATCTAGTCAACCTCAAATTCAGCTTCGAAATACCGGAACGAATAAAAAAATCACAAATCTCATCAGCAGCAATGTGGCTCTACACAAACGCCAACTTTGACAGCTACCACTTCAGCACCTGCGTGTTGACGAGGAAATCTTGTGATTCGGTCGCAAATATAAAATCGAAGGATATTTACCTCCAAACTTCGGAAGCCAAAGGTATTTTATTTCTATATTACTTAGATAGATATGTAAATCTAAACATACATGAAACGATTTTTTTTTTTTTTAATGAAATTTATCCCAAAATTCTTTGTATTCTACAGCCAACGCCCGTTCTAGGTTGTTCAGCCATCTGACACCGTTCCACCCAGTAAATCTGTGCCTGTCCTTCAAAGGTGTCCTCTCTGGTGTCAGCCTGCAGAGCTGCACAGCGTAATAGGTGATCCGCAGTCCCACCCTTCTGGGAGTACAGGGGACATGTCGGGGAGTCGACTAAGGCGATTTTATGTAAAGGGCACTGCAGGTAATCGTGGCCCGTGGTCATCCTAAAGATGGACAATGCAGTCTCTCGGGGCAGGTTGTCGGGGATAGGTTTTGACACAATCAGTTCCCATCTTTTTCCGACTGAAGTTGTCCTACAGCCGGGTTCACACGGAGTCAAAAAACGGCCAAGTATAAACCTCATTTTGCGCATACGCAACGACTTGCTGATTGGATGGGCGAGTTCAAGCTCTACCGTTCATACGGAGCAAGTGCACTTGCCGGTCATGGGTTTCTCGCCCGTGTTCAATTATGGTAGAACGAGAAACTGTTAAAGTAATTAGCCAACTTTTAAGTAATGAGTTAAAAATTAATTTAAAACAAAAAGAAGCAAGTTTGGGTTTAATAATAATTTTGAAGAAGTGAATTTGTAAATCACAGAAATTGGCAAGATCAGCAGAAGGAGATTTCCATATATACATTTTGATTTTGTCAACTTAAAACCCTTTGGAGAGGTGGAACTGTGATTAAAACATATATTAAATTATGATAAAATTGGTGTAAGTTTGGTTGAACGTAGATATAATTAAGGAAGAAGTTGGTCGGGGGTGCGGTCAATGACTGACCCACTAAGATTTTATACATTTTATTATGTATAAATAACGCATTATTTTAATTTCAATTAATGTTTATATTGTTATTATTTTCATTAGTCACCTGTTAACAATTTTTAAATCATTATAATCCTTTACAAAACTTACAGTATCATGATTATCTCGATATGCTTTATATACTTCCAAATCTTCATACTAGTAGCCATTTTAGTTAATAGTGTTCATATATTTTATCATATCATGTATAATGTACTTTATTGTTTCATGTAATTCATAATCTTTTCTTCACTCTTATCACTTTACTTTAATTTTTCATTTTTTACAATATACATTGTCATATTTTTCTTTGTATACTTCATATATTTTTATCTTGCTTGTAATTTCTGTTTTTATCATTTTTTACTGTTACTGGTACTGCCTCTGTCGTTATCAATGTTGTTATTTTGTTTTTTCTTTTAGCCCTGATGATGGCCTAAAACTTGGCCGAAAAGCTGGCACAAAATAAATAAGACAGACTTATTAGTGTGTTAGTCTTTAGGAATTGATAAATTATTTGCCACTTCCATAAATTTGTTTTATTGAAAACTAGTTTCGAATGTTATACATTCATCCTCATTTCTAAAAACACACAAAAAATTCAAAAATAAGCAATTCAAAATATAGTTTGGTATTATTATACATACTAAATTATAGGTAATATAAATCAGTATTATAAAACATTTATGAATTATGAATTTAATTAAGACAAGAAATCAAATACATGTTGGTACTCACTCACCAAGGTTTAAATGGTGTTTGATATAATCCATTTAAACCTTGGTGAGCACCAACATGTATTTGATTTCTTGTCTTAATTAAATTCATAATTCATAAATCTTTTATAATACTGATTTATATTAATCTAATTTAATATGTATAATAATACCAAGCTATATTTTGAATTGCTTATTTGTATATGTTTTGCGTGTTTTTAGAACTGAGGATGAATGTATAACATTCGAAACTAGTTTTCAATAAAACAACTTTATAGAAGTGGCAAATAATTTATGAATCACTAATTAACTAGAAATTGATTGTTGTTTTTAATTGTTGTTTGAAAAATTGTTAATATAATTTTTTTTTTTACATTAAATCAAAAAATTAAAAGCTATAAGTAGTTGTTGGGGAAATAGGATGGATTCCTGTGAATCATGATGTACCATATTTTCCCGCTGTAAACGTCCGTCACAAAACATTTTCTCTGTATGCGCTCGGCTATTGAGAGGCAAGTAAAAATTATAAACGCGTGATTGCTAAATCATTTCTGGTTTTCATTGATAATTGTGGTAGTTTGTATGCTAAACCGGGTAATTTGGACTCTGCAATAATGAATATATCAAATTTCTTAGAAAAAGATTAGACAGCTGCTTTTGCTTTTCAAGCTCTTTCTATAAAATAAAAATAAACTTGTTGACATACAGCTCAGCTAATTATGACGAATTGTTATTTTAAATTTATGAAGACCTAGATTTCAGGGAACTTGTAACCTTTAAAACTTCTTTACTTCCTTTATTGGTTTATAATATTTATAAACTTTATTTATTTTGTAATATTTATTAAGATTTGTTTATTGTACAGTAATTGTTGACAAAAATTTGTTTTTAGACTTTAAAATGGACTAGTTCTGTCCGAAACGTCGTTAACTAAAGCAATAAACGAAGTAAAGAAGTTTGAAAGGTTACAAGTTCCCTGAAATCTAGCGTCTTCATAAATAAAAATAAACGCTTTTTTTATTTCAATTTATAATAATTAATAATTGTGTGACATACATAAATCCAATTATCCATACATATTACACTTATCTTCATAAAGCAAGCAAATACTCGGTATTTATAAAAAACAAATTATACCCAATTTTCCAGATATTAAAATATTGCTTATATAATTTTAATAATAGTTTAAAAGAAGTTTATATGTATATCACTGAAAAAATCTTGAAAATTACGATTTTTCTAAGCATATTAGTTTGATAAACTTTGAAAATAAATTATTATGAGGTAACCAGAGGATCCAAACGTAAACTTTTGTCATTCCTTCTGCAGAAATCCATCCGTATATATAAAAAAAAATAAAGAATATTGAGGTTATCTGTATTTGAACTAAAAACTTATTATTGTTTTTAAATTGGGCTATAACTTCTATAACATCATATTACTTCTAAAAAAATGATTTGGAAAAAATGGCAGTAAGTAGCAAAAAAAATTGTCAACGTAAAAAAAGTAAAATTTTAATAATAATTTAAAAGAACTATATATAAGGATATTAAGGAAAATTCTTCAAAATGGCGGTACGACAAAATATTGTAGTTTGGTAAACATGAAAAAAATGGCCATAAATTAATCAGAGGATCGAAATGTGAAATATTATCATACCTTCTGTAGAAATACTACTAGTGGACATAAAAAAATGGCCATAAATTAATCAGAGGAACCAAATGTGAAATATTACCATCTCTTCTGTAGAAATACAACTAGTGGTCGTGAAATATCAAACTAGTCGGAGATTTCTCGACTTTCTTTTTAGGGCTAGCTAACTTTATCTGTACCCTCATGTGTATCTGAGAAGATCCCTTCACCTGAGCTACAAAAAATGTACCCGAGAGACCCTACCGACAATAGGGCAAATCGTAAATTTAGGAGTACAAAAATAAAAAAAAACAAAGATTAAATTTAGCTCTCGACATAAATACCTATTTGTACACAAATGTTTTCTTCATTCAAATCCAACGATGGTAAATTCCATGCCTCAATATTTATAAACGAACCTAGAGTTTATATTGGGCATTAGATGAGATATAAATTCTTCAGTCTGTTAACAATTGATTGCTCATGAGCATGAGCTTACAAATTATTTTAATCACGTTCGAAGAACATAGTGAGAGTAAGAGAAAGTTTTAATTACATTAATAAAAATTTGGAAACTATTAGAAAACTGTATTGAACGAATTTATTTTAAAGCAATTTTTTTTTTATTTCTTTTAATTGTAAGTTATAAGATCCGCCTAGATTCGCTCTAATTTTTGCACAGTTATTAAATGTGAGATGCTAAGTTTTCATTTTTTATGAAATTTTTTTCAGCCAGTTGCAGCCGCCTTAACAGTTTATGTTTTTCAGAAATTATCTGCTTTCCGAGAAGGGCACTGTTAAATATTTGAAGAACCAAGGAAACCCTTTTGGAAAAAAAACTCAGCAGTTTTTATTTCGATTATGTGATCTTTAATATTACAGAGCACATTTCCGACAATGAAGGCATAATTGAGATGTGCCATCAAAGAGTTTTGCACTTCTAAATTTATGATTTGCCCCACAGTGCGAAGGTTCAAATGGGGGCCTGAAATGGGGAGAGAGCATGAGTGCCTTCATCCCCTCACACGTTTCAAGACTGACACGCCCCTTTCATGAACGCAATTCTCACCACCGACCGTTTACATGGGGTTGTGAAACAGGCGAGAGCACGAACGATGGACAAGTCGATGTTGAACTCGTCTTACAGGATTCCGCAATGGCTGTCAATATGCAGGACGAGACTACGTCGCATACATTAGCGTAGGTAACAGGGAAAAGTGGTTGGCTCATTGAAAATCCTACCTTGGCCAGTCTATTGGCTTCCTCATTCCCACGGATATCGCAATGACCAGGTTCCTACTGTAAGTGGATTTCAATGGCTGCTTGAAGTTTTAGTAACCTTTTCTGGCATTGTATAATCAGCGCATAGTAATGACTCAAGGGACGTCAATGCCTGTAATGCAGCAGTAGTCTGATAGAATGGAGCCTCTAACCCAATATATAAAAATATAATAATATATTGTTATATTTATAGCAATATAAATTAAATATCCCAAATTAACAGCTAAAAAAACAACTTTTCAGTACTACGATAACAACAAACTCGATAATATGGAATATATAATATAGAAAATATATATAAGAACATTTTAAACAGGTGGGTGAGATATTTACTAAATGTAAATAGTATAGAATGTGGAAGTGGTACGAGAGGGCTGCAGCAAGAATGGAGTGAGGAGAGAGATGATGAAGAGAAAGTGACACTAGGTCAAGAATTTCTTTAGTATGAAGGACTGATAGTGATTAAGTAGTTATATAAATTGATATGGGGTATCTGGACTAAAGAAAATATGACAAAAGACTGGAGTAAAGCTATCCTTTGCCCAGTTTATAAGAAAGACGACAGGATGGCATGCAAGAACTATTGCAGGATAGCTCTCCAGTCGACTGTGTATAAGGTAGTTTCCATTGCAATCAACCGGAGGTTGGAATATCAGTTTGGGTTTAGACAAGGAAGATCCACCACGAATTTAATTTTCTTACTAAGACAGCTACTGAAAAATAGTTACGAGCATAAAGTTAGCCAGCTTAACCTTTTAATTGATTTTAAGCAGACATACAACGTGGAAAGGGAAAAAGTGGGAAGGTGGCCCTTGAAAAAGCGATAAGAGCAATTAGGACTAACCAAGAAGGAAATATTTATAATAGGCTTATCCAAAATATGGCGTACGAAGACGATTTAGCGCACATTACCAGCCCTTTCAGGAGAGTTAGAAGAGTTTGAAGCGGTAGCAGCGAGCAAGGGCTTAAGATTAAATTAAAAAGAGAGAGAATATATGAGGATGCCAAGAATTCATGCAGATACATAAGAGGAAGCACAAATTAATGGACACAACTTCATGCGCTGAAAAAGCTTCAAATATCTAGGATCTCTAGTAACAGAAGAGTATAAGAGCAGATGTCAAAACCGAAATAGCAGATGTCTTTTTGCGCTGAATAAGGTACTTAAATTCCGAAAATTGCCTGGATCTGCAAAATCCACCATTTTTTTAGACCGCCAAAGACAATAATTAGCCGATGGTTATGTATGGGTGCGAGTGCTGGGTTATGACTAGGGAGAGTAAGATGATCCTGAAAGTTTAGAAAAGAAACATTTTCAGAAAGATCTTCGGCCTGGTAAACGAGCATGGAAATTGGAGAATTTTAAAAAAAGCCAGCTCGAATAGCTCTTTGACGAGCCTAATATTGTGGCCATCATTAAATAAGGAAAACTGCGGTAGCCACGTGCAAAGGATGTCGGATGAGAGGCTACCAAAGAAGATAAAGAATGGCCGGCCAAGCGGAAAAAGATTGAGCGGGAATCCGAAGCTGAGGTTGTTAGATGACGAGAAATACGATCAGAGGCGGCTGGGAGTGATAGGATACAAAGTGTGATATCGATTAGTCAGAGTTCGATTATTGAAGGAACCGTCCTTGAGAGGTTACCCCTTCTTCCTTGTTTTTAGTTGTAAATATCATCCTATGTACATCCAAATTGTGTTAATTAAAGTGCATCTATTAAGACATTGTGTTCTTCTTTCAATCCTCAAAGATACAATAAAGTGGCGACGAGGATTGAAATTAGTGTTAGAGGTTATGCAATTGGATATACGTTCTCCAGGTACACTTTCAAGAATTACAATTACAATTATTTATTTATTTAAATTATAATTATATATTTTGGATGCCGATCAGTTCAAAGAATTTATGAAACAATTTCAAACTCTGTTACAAGGTGTAGTCCCAGTTCAACAGCGTTCAGAAGCTACATCTGTTGTTTATAATTTCGAGCCTTATGATAAATCAAAAGAAATTTTTTTACAATATTTAGAAAGATTTGATAATTATTTACAATTAAAAGGCTTACAAGCTAATGAAGCGGCATCTAAAACAATTCTATTAAATAGCATAGGTCCAGAGAATTACGAACTTTTGAAGATATCAGCGGCCCCTAGAGAAGTCTCTAATTTAAATTATAAAGAAGTAATAGATATGTTAAAAAATCAATTAATTACTAAATCAAGTGTGATTGTTGAACGGCATAGATTTTTGTCAAGAAAACAGAATTTAGGTGAATCAGTAAGTAGTTATGCTAATGAATTAAAGAAATTTATTCCTAAATGTCAGTTTGCATGTGAGTGTGGGAAGTCTGTCGCAGATGTTTTTTTGATTTCGCAATTTATTAGAGGTTTGAATGATCAGGCAATGAGACAACAATTATTGTTACAGAGTCCAGTTACTTTTGATGAAGCTATAATGAAGGCTTTAGCATTAGAAGCCTCTATTTCAGACAATAAAGAAATTTCTGGAGAAATGGTATCTGATTCTTCAATTCACAGAGTTTCAAGGCGTTTTAGAAGTCCTTCAGCTCCTCGTTTTCGCCAACGATCAAACAGTCAACAAAGGAATGCGGCAAAACAAGGTATTAATTTTAAAAATCTTGGAATAGAAGGGCTATGTTTTCGTTGTGGCCGCAACAATCATACAGCTAAGCATTGTAGAATGAATTTTAATCAATTGAAATGTAATAATTGTAAGAAGAAGGGCCATGTGGAGAAAGTATGTTTAAGGAAAAAGGTTTCTTGTAAGAAAGATGTTAATTCTGTTGATAAGGAGGAGGAAAAATCTAGCTCGTCAGAAACTTATGATATTCTTCAAATTATTGATATTTATGCTAAACAAACTTTAAATCAAGATTCACAGAAATATTTTGCTAGTGTAAAGATAGAAGATAAAATTCAAATTTTTGAAGTTGATTCTGGGGCGGGGCATACTTTACTACCAAAAACAAATTTTGATAACCTTCAACTTAAGGCACCAATTCAAGCAACTGATATACGTTTTAGATCTTACACTTCTGGAATTATAGTGCCACTAGGGTTTGTGGAAGTTCCTGTTCGATATAAGAATATTACATCTAATGAAATTTTATTCGTTGTTCCATATGGTTTTGCTCCTTTAATGGGTCGTACATGGATTAGACATTTAAATATTCGATTGGAAGACTTGGATAACAAGAATTATTTGCCGCAAAATGATGTTATAGCGTGCGTAAACCCATCAAATTATTTACAAAATATTTATTCAAAATTCAAATCAATTTTCGAGCAACGAATTGGTTGCATACCTTCTATTCAATGTAGTTTACAACTGAAAGAAAACCCAAAACCAATATGTTTAAAGGCAAGAGAAGTACCTTACGCTTTAAAAGCGAAAGTTGAGGAAGAACTTAGCAACCTCGAAAGAGAAGGTATAATTACTCTAGTTGAATTAAGTGATTGGGCATCTCCACTGGTCGTAATACCTAAACCAGATGGGTCAGTTAGACTCTGTATTGATTACAAAGTGGCCGTTAATCCTCAGCTTATGTCGGCTCATTACCCGATACCGAAGGTGGATAATGTCCTGAGTGAACTTCGAAATTCTAATTTTTTTTGTACATTAGATTTATTCAAAGCATATTTACATATTCCAGTAGATGAAGAGAGTGCGAATATTCAAACAATTATAACCCATAAGGGCACATTTAAATTCAATCGCCTATCTTTTGGAATTAAGACCGCCCCCAGCGAGTTTCATCGAATTATGGATCAAATTCTAGCAGGTCTTCCAGGGATTACAGCGTACTTTGATGATATTATTGTGCATGGTTCAACTTTAAGAGATTGTTACGATCGGCTTTGTGCATTCCTAGAAAGACTTCAAGCTTATGATTTACATTTAAATCAAAGGAAATGTCAATTTTTTCAAACTAAAATTAAGTACCTTGGTTATGTCATAGAGAAAAATAAAATTTCTAAAGATCCATTAAAAGTAAAAGCAATGGCAGAAGCACCAGCTCCGCAAAATCAAGAAGATGTTAAGAGATTTCTAGGAATTATTTCGTACTATTCGAAATTTATTCCCAACGTTTCAACAATTACTCACCCACTTCGATTACTGCTTCATAAAGATAAGAAATTTCACTGGTCTTCGGAATGTGAAGTAGCTTTCAACAAATTAAAAAAAGAGATGTCTACTGATAGAGTGCTGATACCTTTCAATCCTGAACTTCCAGTAACTGTAGCTAGTGATGCTTCTCCTACAGGTATAGCAGGTGTATTATCACACGTAGTTGATGGTGAAGAGAAACCTATCGCATTTGTTTCAAGATCACTTTCTAAGTCAGAAATGAATTATAGTCAAATAGATCGTGAGGCTTTAGCTATAGTGTTTGTTTTGAAAATTTTTTATTATTTCCTGTTTGGGAGAACATTTACATTGATAACTGATAATAAACCGTTAAGCAGAATTTTTCATGAGAGTACAAAATTACCGGCTATGACATCCGCTAGATTGCTCAGGTATGCAGCTTGGCTTACTAATTTTGATTATAAAATTCAACATAGACCTGCTGAAGAGAATTTACATGCAGATTACCTTTCGAGAGCTCCAGTTCAAGAAGACATTACTAAACTTGAAGAAGAAATTAATACTGAGGTAGATTTAATTTCCAATGAAGTTATATATAATATTTCAAATAATTCATTAAATTATAAGACATTAGCAGAAGAGACGGCAAGAGATGAAGAATTGTCAAAAATTTAATGGGATTTATTAAATAAAGATTGTTATGATTCAGAATATTATCTTCAAAATGGGGTAATTTTTAAAGGCCAGAGGGTTATGGTACCTCAAGCTCTTCAAGAACTAGTATTGAAAGAATTGCATCACACACATATTGGTATTGTGAAAATGAAACAGTTAGCTCGAAGGTATGTGTATTGGAAAAATATTGATTCACAAATAGAGAAAATGGTTAAATCTTGTCCAGAATGTGCGACTGTTGGTAAAAGTCCTATTAAGGCCCCCCCTTATCAGTGGGATGAACCAGAAGAAAATTTTGAACGAGTTCATATAGATTATGCTGGGCCATTTCAAGACCATTACTTTTTAGTACTAGTTGATGCCAAATCTAGGTGGGTAGAGGTGCGTGTATCAAAATAAGCCCCAACTTCGCAAGAGACAATTAAATTATTGCAGTCTATATTCTACGTACATGGTTTTCCACGAATCTTAGTTTCTGATAATGCAACTATTTTTAAGAGTGAGATTTTCACCAGTTTTTGTAACGCAGCTGGAGTTCAGCTTTGTTTTTTGCTCCGGGGCACCCAGCGACGAATGGTTTGGCAGAAAGAAATATTCAGACGTTGAAAAATAAATTGAAAGCGATGTCAAAGATAGCAATGCCTTTACACACAAAAGTCCAAGAAATACTTCTACGCTATAGATCGACGCCTTTGGCCTGCGGTAAGTCTCCGGCAGAATTATATCTCCATAGAAGAATAAATATAAAATTGGATGCGCTCAAACCACCGAAGAGCATACTTCCAACTACATATAAAGATGAAGACAAGGCAGTTCGTCGACTTCAGGTTGGAGACAGGGTTCAAGCAAGATGGTATTCCAGAGGTATCGCTTCTTGGCGTTTTGGCGCTGTAGTGAAGAAGTTCGGCAAATTGCATTATTTGGTTACTCTAGATGGTGATGGTTATACGTTAAAGCGCCACATTGATCAGCTGCGCCAAATATATGTTCCAGAGACGCCAGCGCCTAACCTCACTCCGGAGGTACCTACGCCTTCATGTAAGAAGCCAAAAGAAGTTACCTTCGCAGACAGCCAACTTAGTTTCCGTGCAGCTGCTGCCTCGGAAACCCCTGTTCAGCAAGGTTCCTCTTCACCAAGATCGTCACCACCGGCGGTTCCAGCTCCACCTCTTGAGAGACCTCGAAGAAGACGTCGCCTCCCGGCTAGGTTTGCCGATTACGTTCCATTCGACTAAGCCGCGGAGAGTTGTGATATCGATTAGTCAGAGTTCGATTATTGAAGGAACCGTCCTTGAGAGGTTACCCCTTCTTCCTTGTTTTTAGTTGTAAATATCATCTTATGTACATCCAAATTTTGTTAATTAAAGTGCATCTATTAAGACATTGTGTTCTTCTTTCAATCCTCAAAGATACAATACAAAGGAAGGAGAAAGATAGACAAAAATGACTATCAATTTTAAGTAAGGTCAAGGCCCAACTCGGGCTGTAGTAACATTTAATAAGTAAATTTTAAAAAAATATAATTTAAAACAAAAAGCATGAGCAGCATCTAGCAGATCTACGTCACTAACGACGTATTTTCAGTAAATACAAAATTGAAAATATCAAAATGGTGGGGATGGGAGAAAAAAGTTGAGATTCCCAAAAGGCACTTTTCTAATACCAACTCAATTCACATACAAACTTTCAACCCTCTAACTCAATTTAGAGGGGCTGTAGAGGTACTCAAAACCTTAAAACAACGGGGATGGGAGAAAAAAGTTGAGACTCCCAAAAAAACACTTCTCTAATACCTACTTAATTTACATACAAAGTTTCAACCCTCTAACTCTATTATAAGGGGCTGTAGAGTTGCGCAAAACTTTAAAAACCACGAAAAACTTGTGAATTTCGTAATAATGACCAACATTTTTATTGAAAGTTACCCCCTTGTTCTGTTTTGAAAACAACCATACATATCGTATTTCATCTCATTCAATCCAAAGTTGGCCACCTATATAAATAGGAGACATCCCTAAAACCCCCAAAAACGTGTTCTAGGGGTTATGAAATGCACACCCCCTTCCCCCTCCTATGACCTTCAATAGAGTGCAAACATCGATTATTTTCGGGGGAAATACAACTAAAAAAATAATTTTATTTCTAACACGCATAAATGCACAAAGGACTACACAAATTATAAGGACAATATTGGCGAATCAAATAGAAAGTAAAAAAACAGAGTAATAAAGCATATTTTAAATTCAAAAAGTATAAATACAACTTCGAAAAATCACAGTATGAATTTCCAAAATAACTTTGATCATTTGAAACCTATAATATTTAACCAAGTAAATACAAGCTTAAAACAAAATAAAATAGGAAACTTTTAGAAGCAATATATATCAGCAAAATATAAATCAAAATTGGAAATCTGAAATCATACTAAAGAAATGTTGATTCACATATAATAAACAGAAAAAATATCTCATAATAATCACCAATAAAATAACATATCATGTAAGTCCAAATTAAACTTTAATAATATATTCCAACAATCTTTACAGTTACGATATAAGTATACAAAAAGATCTCTAGAGGATTTTACTCGAAAAATGAAAAAAGTCAAGTTTTTATTGTAATAAATCAAGAATTGAGAATTCTTATAGAGGTAAAAAAATAATAATAACAAAATAAAAACACCGTGGGGTCAATGTTGTTATAATTCTAAAAAAAGTTTTCTATTCCACAATCTTGTGTTAAAATTTATCATATTTTTTAATTATCAGTATCATGTGTAACAGAATTATCATGCTTTACAAATCTTTTTTATTTCTTTAAATTTCCAAAGATTTAAATAAGAATTCGATTTCATCATTTGAAATTCGAGCCACAGAGAAAAAGTCTCAGAAGTGAGGATTGTTAAGATGTCTTTTAAATCCACTTTACTTCTCCAAGCATGGTGGTAAAGTTTTAAATAGAGGTTCTAAACAGAACTTTTTAGACCCGTGCAGAATATGAGAACTATGGGTTAAAAATTGTTTGAGTTAATAAATTCTGTACACAAACATAGATGTTTTATAATCGATATAATATAATTGATTTACGTCTTTGTTCTGATTTGTACTCATCCAATAATCTTTAAGCGAGTATTATAGATACAATTTTCTTGGTTTAAAATTATTATCATAACAAATTTAGACTTTTTTTCATAATTTTTTTTTCTATTAGCCGGCTGGATCGAGAAGGACGTTCTATGGTGGTTGCAGGGGAAAGATTTCTGCCAAAGATTTAAGTTATCATGCTCAGGAGACGCTCAATACATGTTTAACTGCTCTCATTACAATGAAAAAACGAAAAAGCCGTTTCTAATGATCGAGGAGACATCCGATGACCTATCTGACGTAAGTATTAAATCACTAATAGTAAGTCTAATAAAAAGACGTTGGTCGAATAATTGATTACTGGAAAGGCATGTTTGTTTTTGCATGTTCTTCTCATCACAACTATACTGCCTTGATATGAAAATATACGCATTAATTTTACCAGGCCTTTTTTTTTCTTCTAAAAACTTGAAGACATACGTTCATGTCGATCCAGTAATAATTCATCTAGGTTCGTTTTGTTTTTCTCTTGCATAGTAACCCTATGCAAGCGGTGTTTATTTACAAGGTATACATACTCTAAGCGAAGTAGACGCGACGTTTTTGCAATACCGAGAACTATAGTTAGTTCGTGACATGGTTTAAGTAAAAATTTCATTACTCTGTATTTTCGTCATATTACAATGATTTTTTCACAAAATTATTCAAGACAATCTTCATAATGAGTCAAAAATGAATTTAGCAACAAATCTATTGAATGGTACAGTCATGGTATTTACATGGATGGAAAATCAAAGTCTGAGACCATGGGCTTCAGGTGCTGGATGAAGTAATATGGATTGACTTCACTCAGTTCAGTCAGTAAGAAATGAAAATTTACGTGGGTGGGTATTGTTCTCTAAGGTTTTTTACACTTCAACTTTTGGGTTTGTATCTGCATGATTCATTTGCAGGTCGATCTTGGAGATAAAGCACACCACCTCATTTTTGTATTTTTTTAAAGATTTTGTCTTCTGAAGGTGTCCACGTTTCTCCTTGCAACACAACTTTTTATTGAATCATATCATTTGTGTTCGTCTACTACTATGTGTTTGACTAGTCACAGTCAAAAGAATTTGTTTAAATGTATATGAGGCTTCTCCGTACCAGTGACCGGAATCTTTTTGTTTGTTCATAAACCTTCTGGCTTTTGCCGTACCTGCTAGAGCTCAGTTCTTACACATCTCAGTTCTTAGACATCACCAGCAATCAGAATATTAGAGAGAGGAAAAATAATCTTCTCTTCAACATCGTTTATTACAAGCTGGCTTATAATGTTTTTAACACTGACACCCTTTTTTTTTTTTTTTTCTCTCTTTTTTTCCATGATCATAAATAAACTCTTCAGTAATTCTATGAGTGTCTGTTGTGATTTATTCCAACATTTGCGTGATTAACGTGCTCTCGAAAACAGCTACTCAGTTTTGTAAGTTTCGCTTTGGATTCCTCAGAAACCAAGTCCAATATTTCCTAAATCACAAGAAAATTAATCTTAATCATCTGTGGCGGCATAGTTAGCCACCGTCCAAACAACTAGCGCCAACTTCGCACACCAAAGCTCAAGACAATGTATTGAACAGTTTTTCTCTCAATTAGCAAGCAACTATTTGTTTTCAAGACAATGATCGTTTCTAAATGATTATATGTAAATATAATTCATTAAATGTAAATAAGTAACTTTGAAGGCTCAGGCTGAATCTCTCTCCCATATTATGCTATAAACGACGTATACAGATTACTCAATAAATAGAAAAGCAATTTGCTAGAACTTTGATCTTTTATTATTTACCGACCTACCCACCCTACCTTACACATCGGTGACCTCGAAACAGTTTCTAAGATTCTGTGATTCGTTCCCCAAATTACCTGTTATCTTCTCCTCAATTATCTATACAGCCAACTATTGAATATTTAACATATTTTTTTTTATTCCTTTCTTTTCATTTCAAAGAGACGATTATAGACAAGATCGGGTGGGCTTTGAATTTATATTTTTCCTCCTTAAAATATATTAGAAGGTTTGATATGTAATATTTTTGGATTTAAAAAACGAAACGGTGCACAGTGGTCCAAAATAAACAACATTTGCGCAAAATTAATTACTCCTGTGAAAATCACTTTACATAAACCGAAATTGGAATAGGTATATATACGTTATATACGAATATAACAACAATACATGCATTTATTGCAAACAATAATTTGCTTTAAAAAAATATATTTTTAATAAAAATGCCCCAAAAAATGTTTTGTTGCAAGTAAAATATTTAAAAATTTGTAAAAACGAGTAAATATACTAAACAATATACAAAATTTTAAATATTTACACTAAAGTTCACTCTGAATCAGTCATTCCTACACTGTCACATTCACTCTCCTCGCTTTCTGGATCATCTGTTGTAACTTGATCTCTTTATGCAATCGTATTGTCATTAGTTTTAAGTAAATCTGGTCCTAGATTTGTTTAAATATGTTTTTAGACGAGTTGTTTTTTGTTCAAGAGGAAAAACAAGGTATACAGAAAACCATTCCTGGTGCTTTACTGGAAACCATTCAGCTTAACGGACACTTTACTTCCAATATTTAAAATAAGGAGTGAAAAAGAGATAGTTCAAGAGCCAATAGTGTCAGTAACATGCCAATCTAATTTGAAATATATAAATTTGTTTCATAACTAATTTTGTAATATTGATATGCATATATTACCAAAGAAGAAAAAAAAAATATGACAATAACCCTCGACAATTCTCAATCAAAATAATTAACGTAAATGAATCAAACGATATAAATAAAACGTGCAACTAATAGCACTTGGGTGTGACAAATACTTATTTATCTATACCTTCTCATCATTATCATAATCTGCTCATCTTTACCGCATGGTAGTGTGAGGTTCCTGCCTATACCTACAGCCGCCTCCATTTACTCCTGTTCTCCACCAGTCTTCTTCTCTCTTCCCAGCTTAGGTTCCTCTTACTAAAGGCTTCCTTAACCCTCTGCTCCCATGTAAAGCTGGACCTATCTCTAGGCCGCGTCCATTATTACCTTGGCCTCATAAGCCTCTCTAGCTAAGCGATAGCTTAGCATTCCAATTCTAACCACCTTAGGTGGGATTCCTCTATTACAGTTTGCATGGGGTTAACAGCGAGATTGAACCTTACTGCAGTTTCTGATACGCCCGGTTCTACCTTCTGCCTTCCTCAGGTATCGTATTTCCATTGCATGGATTTGCCCTATATGTTTTGTTGTTATTGTCCATATGAAAATATTGGTACTAAGATGGGCTTGCATCCTTATTCTTCATCACCTCTTTTCTGTTGAGGAAGCCTTGATTTGAGGCCCAAAACAATCTTCCTGCGGCTTTGACGCGCTCCTGGATTTCCTAGTCGATGTAACCCGAGATACCTGAATATTTCGACCTGCTCAAATCTAACCCCATTAATCCTCCCATGAGTCCTCTCATTGCTCTCCCGGTTTTTTTGCCAATTCACAAAACTTTTGTCTTTTCGGTATAAATTTTCATATTTACAGTGAGTAATTCCTGTTGGATAATATTTAGATTGTACTGCAGATTTCTATCGTTATTTACCAACACTGCCATATTATCTGAAAAGAAAATCAGGCTATACTCAATTGCTCTTTAATTGCAGTATCCCAGGTGGAAACTTTGAAGCCATTCTTTCGTTCTTTTCAGCACCATGTTGAGGAGCAGAATAAGCAGCAAACGGCTAAAACTGCAGTCACGTCGAATCCCTAGTTTTGTTTCAAATTTTTTTGAGTGATTATTTCCTGCCCTTACAATGTTTCTGACGAATATAAAGGGTATCAACAGTAATTATGAGGCCCTTATCGATACCGTAATCTTTCAAAAGTTTTATGTCTTGTTTTCTTATCCTATCTACTGCCTTTTCAAGACCGTTAAAATATGCTGATAGTTCCTTATCTTTCTCCAGTTCATTTACTGTAATTTTCCTCATGGTAAATATCAAATCTTGGGTACTTCTTTGTTCCCTAAACTCATATTATTCTTCCGAAATCTTTCGTTCAATCATTCTCCACAACCTTATTTCCTAACTTTTGGAATACAGTTTCCTGGGGATTTGCACTCTCTAATGGCTCTTTTTTTAAAAATAGGAACTATTATGGCCATCTATATCTCCCAAACTTTTGTAATCTTCTTCTGCTTTCAAATGATATTCAATAAATACTTCATAATTTCTCTTACATTGTCTCCCTTACGTATTAGCATTTCTGAAGCGACTTGCTATTTTTCAATGAGTCGAGCTTTTTGTAATTCTTCCTCGCTTATATAGAGCTCTTCATTCTACTTCACTGTATTCGAAGGTGTCTTCTCTTCGACCTCGCATCCTTTTAGCAGTTCTTGGAAGTATTCCTTCTATCGCTTCAATACTTTTTCCTTATTAGAGAGTGCGTTTCCTTCTTTATCACTGACAAATTTCAGGTTCGGTTGCTTGAATCTCTCATTTTCCTCAGTGTATTATAACAGAGTTTCTGATTTCCTTTGGCATCCATTTCCATCTTCTCACCGAATTTCTCCCTGAATTTTTTATTTGCTTCTAGTGATTTCTTCTTTGCTTCGTTCCTCTTTAGTTTGTATGCACTAAGTAATTCATTGGTATTCTTCAAAAGGTGCTGTTTCTATAGTGCTTTCTTCTCATATGTTAGCATTTTAACTTTCGCTATCCAACTCCACCTATATATGCTCTACATAATAAATTTGGTTTCATGAATAACGCTCGATTATTTTTTGCTTTAATTTTAGTATCTATTAAAATCCTACTTTATTTTTTCTAGCAACAATTTACAATACATTACTCACGAGAACATCTAAAAATTATTCATTTGACATTTTTTTTTACTTTTCTTCATCAATGAATATTCGAAAGCAAATGGTCCAAAAATAATATCATCATGAATGGTCAATTTTATTTAATTGATAACACACTTCGTCGTGGCATAAAATGTGCGCACGACTCCTGGATAAAAATGGAATAAGAGGTAAAATTTAACCGATCAGGTTAAATTGATTTATTTCGCATTTTGGGGATTGGGGGACCACCGTGCGATGTTCCTTCAATTTTTTTTAAATCTGTCACTATTTCTATGCCTAAAATGACATGTTATAATGTTTTATTATTTACAGATGATTAGAGAAAAACGAAACATCAACTGTATTGAAGGAAACAATGATTGCTGCCGAGAAAAGTTATATGTCTCATTTTCTGACATTGGATGGGGAAATTGGATAATCCAGCCGAAAGGATACGAGGCTTACTACTGCAAAGGAACTTGTTTAAATGCGGCATCCATTTCACTCAGTGCTTCACCCTACCACTCTGTTTTAAAAGTATGTTTCACTTAACATATTAATTTTATATTTCTTTGAAATTGTTGACCGAGGATTATATGATGGTTGTGGGTGCGTGGAGTACCTATTAGGTTAAAATTTACCAGGTTTGGGTCAAATTTTTATGTCAACGAGTAGTTCCATTATTTAAATAGTATTGGATAATTTTCTTCTTTATAAGATTTACAAAGGATATTTATTTTCCATTCAATTTTATAAGGTTATATATTGGTTCGCTTTCGTGGCTGGGTTTTGTGATGAACCTATGAGCATTAATACCGCTTGTCCTAATGTCCAAAATGGTCTAGTTGCCTGAAATAGACTTTCTTTTTGCTGTAACTATGAATGGTCTTTTTTAAACGCAAAATTTTAACTTTTACCATCCTAATGATAAATGTGTCTGTATTCCACCAGGTCTTATGTTCAACATTTCTTCACTTAAGCGGCCTACACACATGGGAACATCGGTTCACGGCTCTCTACACACTGTACGAACAAAGGAAAAACTTGCGAACCGTTATCGTCAGCTCTACACACATGGGAACTTGGTTCGCCGAATCGTTGATAGCGAACCGATGTTCCCATGTGTGTAGGCCACTTTAAACAGTCCATCATTCTAGATAGGGACGTATATCATACCTCCCCATTACTATTATCTTGGCGCATTATCTGATAGCATTTGTAGAATCTTGCAACAAACACCGGTTATTTCAATATCTTAATTACTGGCGTGAGTATCAGTAAGTTTCTACAGCATGGTTTTAGATCATGAGAATGTCAGATAAATCAGTGGCGTACGCAAGAGGAAGGGGTCAGGGAGATATATCCCTCCTCCCGAAATACATGAAAAAATATGATTTTCTTACCCAGCAACATAAGTTTTGTATTTTGAGTAATACTTTTGCAATAAAATGGCAAATAACGAAAAACAAATCAATTGATGAATCGAAATAACAAAGCATTAAAACGTAATTGGCGATTATAGACATGTGTGAAACCAGGTGATTTCCTGCGTTCTTCAGATTAAATCCTCTCCCCATCCCAAAAAAAAATAATTTTGCGTACGCCCCTGTTGCCATATCTTTCTCGTTTTATAAAATATGGCCCCAGTAATATAAAATGTGGATTGTAAGCAAGAAATATTAAATTGAAAAACTATATGTTTTATGGAAAAATAATAAAAATAATGGTTCCTTCTGATTGTGGTTGGTATTATTTTAGTTATTTAGTTCTCTTCTGCCCGGTGTTTTCATACTAGCCAGCACTCACAGAGGTTCAATTGGTTTCTGTGTCAACTAATTGTAGCTAATAATTGTTGAGCTGCTAGGGGGAGTTAGTTATCTGGATCTGGAGGTTTTTCTGTTTGGAATTTATTTCCTCGAATCCCAAGGACGGTTTTAAAAAATACAAAACATAGTACTAATTTATTTATTCTGCTTCGTTTCAATAAAAACCTGAAAAATACATAGCGGCAAACAACAACTGCTCAAACGAAATTAAATATAATGACAATAAGGATAGCAATGACCCTCATTTTTTAGGGTTATTAACTCTCTAAAATACAAAATAACCTGATAAATGAAGTTATACACTATTTCTAAAAAATAAGTAGTTCGTTGGCATCCGCATGATTTAAAAAGTAAGTAGCAAGAATTATTAAGCGTTAGCCTAAAAAGTGAGTGCTGTGAACTCGCTTCCACGGGTATGAAGTTGCCATGACAAAAACTACAGACACCTATCAACCAACATATATAAGGTTTTTATTATATCGAAGAACGTCGGGTTTTTTTTAATTCTAAACAGAATGCAATATGCCATTATCAATAAGTAGAACTTTTCTGGAAGTATGATAGGAATGATAACCTCAATATACACTATGTGCATTGCAAGTCTAGTTTCTGGTTAAGTTGATTCTTTTATACTAAAAATACCTAGGTGTTAGTGCTCACATTAGCATTTTTCGATACCATCATTAATTTTCTATTTCTAATGCGAATGCCACTTGAAATTCATAAATTAAGATGTTGTCCACTGCTGTTTCAACAAGGCAGAAAAGGTTCATATTTTTTATAGTAATAAGAAGTTTTTTTAATGGTTTAAACTATTAAAGTTCCAATATAAACTTTAGTGACCTTAATAAAGAACTTTTGCAATGATTTGATTGATTAAATTACCCTGGGGGTCGTTTATGATACTGTGTCGTCTAGAAAAACGTGATACATGGTTAATTTCAAGAGGTAAGACATAGAAATGATCATACCACACACCATAATTATAAACAGAGATGATCTTCAGGTAATATCCAAAAATGATAGAACTTGCTGAAGGTGTGCCGGACAAACATCGGTTTTTGTTCAGGAAAAAAATATTAAAAATTAAAAGGAAGGGCAATATTTAATTATTATGGAAAAACAAGTTTTAATTTTACAAATTTAACAAAAAATAAAATAAGGGTATAGACAATAATTTATTTATTTTTCTCAAAGGGGCTGGTCATAATTTAATTTAAAGTATCTGTTGTTTATTTAATTTATTTGGATTAACAAATATTTCAAGGATATATTTCATTAAAAAAATTTTGACTGGAGCCTTAATTTTTATTTTCAGAAACTATTCCTAACGAAAGGCCCTGCGATGGAAATCACTCCATGCTGCACACCAACAAAACTATCTTCTGTTCAACTAATTTATATGGATCCAAATGGGACATTTATACAGAAGACCATTCCAGACTTAACAGTCGAAGCATGTGGTTGCATGTAGCTAAAATGTCTTAATAAATGATACCATTTAAATTCTTTATTGAGGTATAATGTAGCATAGTCTGTTTCTTAATACATTAAAAGCAGATTAAATTATTGCAGTATTTTTAATTAAAATTTAGATGCTATCTTCATTTTTTCAACGAAATATTTTGTCTTGAAGGATTGTCGGGACAAAAAAAAAATTGTCTAGGTGCATATCGAAATAAAAAACCAGGTAGTTGTGACTTATTACTTGATAGTGTATAGAGTGAGGAGCGCTTCAGTTTACTGTTTGTGATGGTGCTGTAAATTGATGAACTCAATAGCTATAATAAGTGTTAAGTGGTAGAGTCTGCTTCAGCACGAACGAGCTTAGGGTAGAAATCGTTTTTACAGCTACAGACCAAACTAGAAAAGTTGGCATACGTATTGTAACTGCCCCCTATTTCGAAACAGATAAACATATTAGGACGGATTTTCCATAATAGCCTTTCCGTCATCTACGCTGAATCTGACATTTCTAATTCTTTGAGTTGTTGAAATCACCAGCCTAACTCTACAGACTTATGAATAACTAGCTCAGTGATTTAAACTGAACTTGTTTTTGGTTCAACAACAGCTGATACTTATCATAAAAGGGTAAACATATTTTTTGTTAAAATTTTTATATCTGAACTTTGGTTTAGGTTTTACTATTTTAGCATGTATTGACAATTTCGTGAGACACAGAACAATCGCTAGAAGTAGTAGAGTCTGCTAACTCCGAGGGCCGCATTTTGTCAATGGATATTAGCTAAGAATACCTCAAAGATTAACTATCCACTCCATTCTTTTTTCCCTCCTCCTACAGGAGTAGCCCAATCAAATTAGACTTTTGATGCGAATTAATTCAAACAAAGGTGGAAATGATTTTAACCCACTCTGGGTATCCCAAATAAAAGAGTATTATAAATTTTCGACGGTTTCTGAGGTGAGCTAAACTTTTGAGAGTAAAAAATCCCCGATATTTTGGCATTTTCGTTCTCAGTTTTTGTCTTATAACATTAGAAGGGTTCATCGTATAGAAATTGTATTCTTACCAAAAGCAAAGGGCAATTAAATTATACGTCGAATAATCTTCTTAAATACTAAATTTGGTTCAGCAGTTTGGTCAGAATCGGCAGTCAAAATAGGCAAATTTTACAATTTTGATTGAAAAGTATGGTATGCTCAGTTTTACGGTTATTCCAAATGAAAAATGTCAAATAACACGCAAAAAGGTATAAGCAGTCATCGATTGAAATGTATTAACATTCAATTTAAAAAAAAAAGAAAATGTTATGCATTTTGTTTCATCGGTAAATCAGTAATTCAGACTTAATCAAGGAATTTTTTTTTTCCTTCATATAAGACATGTATACATACGTTTTCTGGGCTGAGTACTAATATTAATACTGAGGAGGAAATGTAACGAATATTTAACTGTAATTCATTTATATCATTGACGGGCACATATGTTATTTCAAGGATTTCATCCTTGGTCTCATAAATCTATTCTGAAATGTGGATTGTTAGTCATGATATCCAATTCTAATAAAGAATTTCACAAAGAAAATTAATAATAAAACAGCAAGATAAGAATTTTTGTCATTATTTTTATTATATTTTAATCCCGAAAATTGAACACATATTTCAACATGTTTCATTATTCCGTAGAAAATGTACTTATAAGTTGACAATAGATTGTTTTAATGTCATAACAAACAGAATGATTAAATAGACAAAATATGGAAATAATTGTGATATATAACGAAAATTGAATTTTAAGAAGTAAACAAAATAGACAAAGAAAAAAATAGCGGGAAAGTAACTTGGAACTGTGAATCGCTAAATCAGCAACAGATTTCCTCTGTATTTAATTAGATTTATAACAATTGTGTATTTTAATTTTTTTAAATTAAAATTTATCTGTTAAATGTAAAAATTATTTTAAGACCTCATCATAAATTATTTTGCTCCAGAAAATATTGTTTTTCAGTACAATACCCAGATTCCTTCTAACCCATGTATATGTATGTATATATATATATATATATATATATATATATATATATATATATATATATATATATATATATATATATATATATATATATAACCACTTTATTCTTAGACTAGGTCCCATAAGAATAACATTATTGGACAAGTAAAACATATAGTACTTCATGAACGTATTTCTTGTAGCTAACTGAATTTCATACTGGTTTTATTTGTAATTTTTTTAAAACATAAACCATCTTCATGAGGACAGCCATGCAATCTTTAACATTACAATGGACTCAAAGAGAACGCACTTAGTTACAATTAGTTCGGATTATCGGGAGTCTACTATAAATAAAATATGATGCAGAGTTTTAGACTTATCTGGGCCGCCTTGCTCAGAAAAACTGTCTAGTAACTTGCTAGCCCTAGGTTTCAGTGGCTGAACTGTTAAGGATTCATTAACTCTTATTAAATCAACTTCCGCCTCCCGGATGAACCTTTTGGCTCCCGGATGCTCGCTACTACATGCTTGGATCGATAACTAAACACAATTCTGGGGCGTTATATTTCTATTATTTTTTTTTATGATAAATTTTTATTGGGGCATGTTACGATCTACCATTTGTTGGCATTAAACAAACGTTCTGCCTGGGTTACTGTTATCTCATATTAACAATATAAAAACGAACAAAAAATATTTAAAACACTGACTGAAGAGGTAAAAAAGGAAAAAAAATCAACAAATAAATAAATCATGTTTAAGAACATAAAACACAATTTTAAAAGTAACATTCATCTATAATTGTTATAACAGATGTTATATGAATAATAACCATGTATATTGAAACTTTTTCAAGAGTGTTTGAAAAATATTAAAATAAAAGTAAAAAAATATCCGATTGTTTTTTGGTAACCACTTTATGGTTCAGCACTTATTGAATGAAAACTGTGGGAAGTTATCATTGTGACATAATTACGTAATGATTAAGACCATTATGAAGTATAATTAAGGAGTTTTCACCAGTTGAGGCTTAAGGAAAAAAAAACCCAGGAAACTCAAGAAAAATTATCACTGTTATGAGCTTATACATATACGTATATAAAAGAAGAAGCTTCTGTAAAATATATATATATTTAAATGTTACAAATAATGTAATTTAACATATTTACAAATGAGGGCAATAGAAGTTTATTCACATTAATACATCTAAATACAAATTAAGTTTTTGAGTAGGTCAATAGGAAAGTATTGAGATTATTACAAGAGAAGTATGAAATTTCAGTAAAAATATTATATCTGATAAAATTATAATAAACCTTCTTTATGAGTGTCGAGTTATTCATTAAAACAAATTTCCAGGGATAAGAAAAACGAGTGATGGAGTACGCCGAGGATTTGTGCTGTCACCCATATAGCCAGGAAACGAAGCAAAAAAATATAATGAAAATTTGACCAAATAAATGCAAAAGAACGGGTAGTTTTGATTTTTTTATGTAATTTGGGTTTGTATTGACATTAAAAATCTGAATTTCCGACTTTGGCAGGCCACCTTTTTCATTCACTGCTCGTTATTGTGTAAACTACCTACCTCACTAAAAACACTATGAGTACCGTATATAAGGTAGAATAAATTTGCACTAATGGAGCTCTGTATGTTTAATATTCTCCAATATACAATCTTTCAAGAGACAATATTCCCCTCCCCCATGTAGCTCAGTCAGAATTCTTTCGTTTGCGGTGCTTATGCCGATATTAGTAGCATCAGAGTTTAGGAAGGGACACCTGTCTGTTAAAATGCAAAATTGATTTTTCCTATGGAAGTGTTTATATGGTATCGCACCCAGTTATGAATATATTTATTCTTTTAGGTATCTAGTAGTTCTTGTGTTTATTTATTTTTTTTTTAAATTTACTAGGAAATAATAGGCTGGTACAACATATGTACCAGAGCCCGTTTGCAGAAGCGTTATCTTACGAGGTCACTGATTCATTTGGTGTACCACAACTATGGAGTTTGAAATTCCTCATTTTTGTTTTTGAAAATAAATAAATGTTTCAAATTTTTGAAAATATATTCATTTATAACTCTAATAGTGTTTTGAACTTAATTACAAGTAAAATATACCTATTTTGAAATTATATCAATTAATTAATTATATTAATCAATAATAATAACAATTACATTAGATTACATAAAAAAAAAAAATACCAAGATTCTCCCAAGTTTTTTTCATCAAACAGTATCAATTTTCCCGATAATATTGAAATATTATCCTGTCGACCAATCTGATGAGAAAAAATGGCTTAGAATAATACTAATATAAAGAGTAAAAGAATTCCAACAATTTAATACTAATGAGTTTTAATTTTGTGAGGGCAACAATGCAGACAATCAAAAATTAGACGGTCACTGGTGCAGACGTTGTACCTATCTTTCTCAACCGGCTATTTCGGTGGTGGTAGAGTCTCTAATGTATTTTTCTAGTCTTGCTGTCGTCTATTATATCCCAATGAAACTATTTGGAAAAATCTAATTGACGTATTTGCTATCTCTGGTGCAACATGTGTACCAGGGTGTAATCCAGGGTTATGGCACTAATGAGAAAAATGATTTCACAATAATTAGAGGATTTGAAAGTTGTTGTGTTGTAACGTTTACTCCGACATATTAGCGAAAATAGAAGTTACTTTGTTTTGATGCTAATCCTGTGAGGAGTTTAGCAAGAAAGTTTTCAGAGCTTCTAACAGTTATACTAGATTGTTACAAAACGTTTTGTGCATTAATTCATTGCTGACATTAAAGTCTCCATTTGAATCTTTATTCAACCCTGATATATACAATGCATACATCGTTGTTTACTTTGACTAATCCTTTATTTAATTATGAATATCAACTGTCTCTACCTTTCATTCCATTTTATAAGTTTCACTGATAATGCTGGAAGAAACATTTGTCATTCGCGGTCTTCTGAGGCACTACTGGACAAAAGGATTAAGTGCGAAGGCAGTTGCTAAGGAAATTAGTGCGGTGGAAGGTGAAAATGTGGTGCATCGTAATACAGTAGAGTTTTGGTTCAGGAGGTTCAATTCTGGGAACAACAGCCTTCAAAGCATTCTTTGTGTTTGGTGGAATTATGAGGATGCTTTGCACTTTGATCTGATTCCAGATGGCATATAGAGCATAAAGAGTTTTAAAAGAGGAGTCCCCTGCTTTGGTCAATCATATTAAAGTGATGTTTCAGCAAGACGATGCTCCTGCTCATCGTTTACTCTTAATCAAAGAAAGATTCTCAGAAATGGATGGTGTTAGCATCTTATCGCACCCTCGAATGGGAAAATGCTCCAACAACTCCCTCCTCATCACCTGCTTTAATGAGGTTTATTGTGTTGATACGGACGGATCCGCGAGGTATGCTCATATTGTCGCATTCCCAAGGACCGGAAAGACAGTATTGGTCCTGGATCGAGTATTGGTACGATTTGGGGGAAACGATCCCATTCAGGCAGGTGGAGTGGAAAGGAAAAAAAAGGCATCTATGAGAAATGTATCCCTTTCCTAAAAGAAAAATTCCGCGAGACCTCCGGAGAGAGAGAGTTCACCGTGAGAGGCCTCTGGTTTGGGTCTCGCGGAACAATACCGAATAGAACGGGGAGCTTTTTGGAAGACCTCGGTGCTAATATTGGGGATATTGCGGTGTTGGCCGAAAATATTATTCTGGACTCCCTGGAGATTATCCACCATCACCTGCATGGTAATTAGATGGGTCTATTTATCATTTTGGATTTTTATTTATTTTGTTTGTATATGTATATCTATACTTTTTTTTCCTGTACTGTTGGTCTATATATGTGTGCGTTCAAATTTTGATGTTTGATTAGTTTCATAAATTTTCTAATTATCTAGTTTGTATTCTGGATTAAGAAAGGGTTGATTGTTAACTGGAAGAGAGAATTATGGAGAGGTGAGAAAGTAGTTGGATGGATACAAATAAATAAAAGATAGAAAAAAAATATAGTGTAATCGAATAAAGATGAAAATGCTATGAAATATGTGGATGAATGATTAAGTGATAAAAAGGAAAGGGAAGGAAAAAAAACAGCCTCTTGGATACGGGACCGTTGCTCAGATTAAAATTAACAACCAGGGAACCAAACTATGATGATCTGCCGTCTTAACATAAACAATTATATCCTCCTTACTGATGCTAATAAATCTAATTTATAATATTCCTCGGTGGCGCACGCAGGAGAGGAGCAGGAGGGGAGCTTGCCTAATAAAGGTGAAATTACGTAAATTACCTATATTTCAGATATGTCAGCTATATTTTGCTAGGACCGGCCCCCCTAAAGATATTCCTGCGTACACCCTTGTTAAAATGTATGTATTTATTAATATTATCTATGTTGCATATTTATGCTTATACAATGGGATTGATAAGGTATGCTGGATTATGATATGTTATTTAGGCAGATCCTATCATTATCTCATTACCCTGACCCCTAACCATGAAAGTAAGAAGGTATGAAAAGTGCTCGAGCTGTGCATTAGAACTCGTCCGTGAAAAAATTGGCGCACAGCATGCAAAATGTTGGAGACCTCTGGTCAATATCATTAGTCATACACTGTATCTACATAATACAGCTGAATTAACATATATATATATATATATATATATATATATATATATATATATATATATATATATATATACATAGGGGCAGGCTTTCCATTTTGATTGGAGGGAGCCGATCGCCTCCCCCCCCCCTCCCTAACCCTCTTAAGTCTCAGTATCAGGAGTGAACAGGAGAAGCTGAATTGAGCTAACTCCCCACTCTTTTAGGCCATCCAGGCCCTAATTCTTCTTGGAATCGTTTAGTTCTTAACAAATTAACGAACGACGGGCTGATCTATATTGACAGAATTTGATTCTACTTCAAATTTAATCTTAGCTTAGCCACTATTTTATTTTTTCCAAATTTCATAATTGGTTTTAGCTCATCATTTTGAAATCTAAATATACCATACCTTCACCGAAAAAAATGTTAACTGTGACGGTAATTCGAAATGCGCAAGCTCGTTCAAAAATCCAATTCAAAAAATGGTATCACAACCCTCAAAAACGTAATAAACAATCCCTATATCACAGAAAATTTCAATAGTAATCGTCATCATCATCATCATCATTCATGGTGCAACAACTCTTGGAGAGTCAAGGCCTCCTCCAGTTTGGTCCGCCAGTCTTCTCTACTACTTGCTAACGCTCTCCAGTTGCGGATCTCCAAGATGGACCTTGCATCCGCCGCCACTCCTTCAATCCATCGGAGCCGAGGTCTACCCACTCTTCTCGTTCCATAAACACTTTTTTTAATCTCTTTTAGGGCCATTCTAAGCATATGTGCCGCCTGTTGAAGACGTCCTACTTTTATTACCCTTACGACATCTGGGTTCTTGTAGAGTCCCGCTAGTTCACCATTGGTGTGTATTCTCTTAAACCTTAGCTGAAGAGCTTCCTGTTTACCAGTCAATGTCCAACATTCAGAGGCATAAGTAAGCACAGGTCTTATCAGGGTTTTGTAAATTTGAACCTTAGTGTTCCGAGAAATTTCCTGCTCTTTAAATGCTTTTGTAGCCCAAAATAACATTTATTTGGTGTTATGATTCTCCGTTGGTTCTCGGCTTGCATCTCGTTGTTTGAGTTTACTTGTGAACCAAGATAAATAAACTTTTTCACTTTCACAAACGAACAACCACCGGCCACAAAGTGCAATGGTTCGTGTACATCAAGTAGTGGGCCTGCATGCATATATTTTGTTTTTTTATTCATTCACTTCCAGACCGACTCTAGATGCTGCTATCTGAAGGCAGAGGAAGGCATTTTTTTTAATCAGTAGTTCTTCCAATAATATCTACAGCGCCTACGAACGCCAGAATCAATCATACTGGATTTGTTAAATATTGTTCGCCCAACCAGTACCCCAAATTTTCTCACTGCACTTTCTAGGGCCAAATTGAACAGTAAACATGCGAAGCAATCACCCTGCCTCAGCCGTTTGTGGATTTCAAAGCCATCAGTCGTGTTACCCTGAATTCGCACTATGCAATCCACTTTCTTCATTATAGGCCTAATCAAACGTGCAAGCTTCGGTGGAATTCCCATTTCAAGAAGATCCTGGTACAGCTAGAGTAAATAAGACTGAACAGGGTCTCTTAGGCAAGTCGGTGGATATACGCGGCATCCCGGTCCGCGCGTGGGAGACTCCAGCGGTCCTGGTATCCATTTTTAAACTATTTTTTGTCATTGTTTACATTTTTTTTTCAATTTCTAATTCATCATATATTTATAATTATAGCATTTTCCCTCCAAATGCCTCATAATTTTCTATCCCCTCTCCTGTAGCATTCTAATCTCCTACCAAGTTAATTCTCAATCTTTACCAGCTCATTGGGACGAATTTCTTCAGTATTTTTTACTGAATTAGTATTTTTACCCGTAACTTTTACCATTCTATAACAGTCTCCGAAACATGGCTAAAGCCCCACATCCCTTCCTCTTCTGTTTCCCTACCTGATTATTCCTTTATCCGCCATGATCGGATTGGCCGAACGGGTGGAGGTGTTTTTATGTCTGTAATAGCCTGAAATCCCGAATACTAGATCCTTATCTGATTATCCACACATATAATTCCTTTTCGTCGAAATTTCCTTCAATGAACATCCTCTCCTATAGGTTGTGGTGTATCGCCCTCCTTTGGTTCCTCTCGACTCGTCCTTTGAATCAACCCTTTTCAATTATGCTCCTTTCTGCAACAATATAATAATTTCCGGCAATCTTAACACCAATCTCCTCCTTTCGGACTCCAATGACAGGCTCTACTTCGAAAATCTCTTCTTCTCCCTCCATCTCTTCATTCACCATACCTGGTTGGCCTACATGTTATCGATTCAGCGAAGAATCTTCTGGCCTCTTCTCAACTTCCCGTTTCGTTCCTATCGTCTCACGACCTTATCCAAACATCATAAAATATCCAAACCCGTTTGTTCCTCCCTAAAATCATAACTTTCCGCAACCTAGAGACCCTTTCCCGTGAAAACATCTTACCCGATCTTGAAACCCTGGACTGGAGTGAAATCTATTTCTGTTCTTCCATCGATTCCATGGTTGACATCCTCACCTCTAATCAGACTATTATCCTTGATTACCACACCCCGCTTAAAACCTCTACCTTCCGTCCACCGCCTGCTCCTTGGATGTTTCAAGAAATTAAAGATCTTCAGAAGAGACATGAGCTAGCCCGTAAAAGCGCTTTAGACGCAAAATGATGCTGTATATGCAAACAAATTTCATTTAAGATACAATTGTCATTTGTAAACAATTTGACAAATAGTTTATGATGTTTAAGTGTCAATTTATTTATAATTTTTATTTTCTTTCCTTTTTACTTTTTTTTTTTCGTTTTTGTTCTATACATGTACATTTTTGTTAAGAAAACAATCCATTTTTGTATATTTATATATATTATTATTGATGTAAAAACTTATGTACTTTTATTATTGCAGTTTTTGGCCACATGTGCTTTACTTTTTTTGTTCATTTACCTAGTCCCAGAATAAAGTAAGTGTTCTATTTATAAGAAAAAACCACAGCGCCTGGTCCCATAAAGGATACCACTTCCCTACGTCGCTATTTCCCTAAGAGCGAAACGCGTGCCAAAGTACATTATATACACTAGCTACACTACATATATCGTTTCCTTCAATCGTGCCGAAGTTCTTTAATAGGGAAAGCTAGATCAACCACGTGTAATTCAAAATAAAGACTTTTGAGTGTTTAGACTGAACGACATTTTGTCTCAAAGAGATGTTTTAAAACTGTCTTAAAATTTGGAATAATACATCGATTTGTCCGCGTAAGACAAAGTAAAATGAATCTACGCGCTTATATCGGAAGTGGAATTTATGGTAAAATGTCATTACAGTGGACTAGGAGTGGTCAAATAGTGGAGCATGCACCAAACTTGGCGCATTAGATGATTACAAGTGGCGCATTACATCTTTAGACCTATAGGCATTTTTATATCGTGGGCTTTGATAATAGAGTCTAATCTATACTCTTTGGATGTCATGTCTGTAAGTATACTTCTATTAAAAAAGTTATCAAATACGTTACGTGCCAGGACCAATACTCCTTACAAGCAGAGAGAACAGACAACTCCATGTTCCAAGCTGATTCGTTGTCAATACCAACTATTGTGGTCCATGGCTATTTTCTCCAAACGAAACCCTCTGCTATAACACCATCACGAAACGATCACCCTCTCGTACAAGAGATCATTTCTGATAATTACAGATTGGTGCTGAGATGATGTCACGACTTTTAGAATTACTTTCTATTATTATTTAGAATTACTCTTTTATTTAGTCATATGCTACCTCCTTGTTTTATAGTTTACTCGTTTTACTAGTTTTATTACTGTTATCACTTCATATATAATGTGTCCTGATCTTTTGATTATAAAAGCCTTTCCATCTAAAAGGTGTTTCATTTCAATGTAATAAGCAAAAAGATGGATGATAGTGTTCGTTAAAAGAAGATTGTGAAAAAATGTTTGGAGCAGTAAAGACTCGACGTGGAACTAACCTCTAGTAACGCTACTGATGAATGGATCCACTGGTTCCGAACATTCTAACTTCCTGAGGTCTGTTTTAGCTAAGAGAGAGAAAGACGACACTGCCTGAACAAGAGGTAAAACTTAATCTTCTCATTAATTATATATCATCAAATGTCTTCCGGTACATTTCTGATTCTGTTATGACGAAGATATCGCATCTTTGAAGAGGCTCTACTAGAAGCCTAAGAACGAGGTATTCTCATGTTATGCCCTTGCTAACCGTAGTCAGCAGCCTCACGAGAATCTAGAACTATTTATAGAATTTAAAAGACCTAAGTAAGCCTTGTGACTTCAAGGCAGTCAAAGCTAAGAAAAACAGGGATGACGCAATCCGTGAAGGCTTCATTACGGGACTCGTTTCTACTGAGATATGTCAAAGATTACTTAAAAGTAAAACATTAGAATTAAGCGAAGTATTTAATCTAGTTTTAGTCTTAAAAGTCAGCAGCTCGTTATTCTGTCTCTTCCCAGTCATTTAATCTTAATTCTGTATCTCAGACAAGCCAGCTGCCACCAGCTGTAACTCCAGAGGATTCGTTTGAGGTCAATTCGATACGATGCACTTAAAAATCATTCTAGCCTAGAAGTAAAATTCGGTGGCAATAAGGATCCTATTAAGATCTGTAGTGTTTCAGCAGCCGAGGTTAGCCCTCCTCATCAAACATCTAGCCGATCGCTGTGAAATCTCGCAAACATTCAAGAGAGGACTACCTGTTTTTAAAAAATGAAGTGCAAAAGCTCTGGGAGCAAGGTGTCATTGAACCAAGCCGGTTATATTGGAGTGCTCAAGTTCTGGTTACCGACAACGAGAATCACAGAAAGCAAATGGTGATTGATTATTCACAAACTATAAAGCGATTCACCCTATTCGGCGCACACTCGCTCCCTCGAATTGACGAATTAGTTAACAGAGTAACAACCTAGAACTATTACAGCACTATAGACTTGAAAAGTGCATACCACCAGATTCCTATCCCAGTTGAGGATAGGGCTTATACGTCATTTGAGGCTGCAGGTTGACTTTTCCAGTCTTGTAGAATTGCCTTCGGTCTTACAAACGGTGTCGCCGCTTTTCAAAGAAAGATGGACGAAATCAAAGAACTGAGAAATTTGAAAATACCGAGTCATATCTTGATGATATCATAATCGGAGGAAAATCAAAAGAGGAACATGATAGTCATATTGAGCGCTTCATCTCTGTATGTTCAAAAATACAAACTAACAATATAAGGGAAAAGTCAACGTTTTGTCAAACCGTAATAAAACTTTTGAGTTATTTAATTGAAAACAACACAATAAAACTAAATCCGGACAGAGTTAAGTCGCTTCTACAAATCCCAGCCCCAGCAAACGGTTAAGCTTTGAAGAGAGCAGTAGGGTGTTTTCTCTCATTTTGCCAAGTGGGTCAGATCTTTCTCAGAAAAAAATCATCCTTTATGTTCGTCCAAACATTCCCCACTGTCAACTGAATCAACCAGAGCATTTGAATAGTCAGAAATTGCTAAAGCCACCTTGACTCCGATTCTCGACGATGTCCCTTTTGTAGTTGAGACAGATGCCTCTGAAATAGCCATTAGAGCAAATCTATCTCAAAACGCAAAGCCTGTCGCCTCCTTCTCCCATACTTTGTCTCCTTCAGAACGTCGACACTTCTCTGTAGAAAAAGAAGGCCAGACAATGGTCGAAACCATCCGTAACTGGCGGCAATATCTGATCGCTCGGCAATTCACTGTCCTCAGAAATCTGTCTCCTACATGTTCAGTTCAACTGTAACTTCAAAAATAAAAAATTATAAAATATTGTGTTGGCGCCTGGAGTTGTCCAACTATTTTTATGACATCAATTACCTCCTAGGGCCTAAACATACTGATGTCTCGCTTCTGTTCTTCTCCCCATAGTCTGAAGGATGAACCACTGGATCAAGAGTAAGAACTTGCTATACTCAGTCGAGGAAATCAGACTAATCACTTCCACTTGCAATGTCTGCAATTGAGTCAAGCCCAGGTTTACCAGGTTTAAAGGAACCTTGATGAAAGCCACCCAGCCTTTTGAGAGACTTAGGATCGATTTCAATGGTCCCTTACCTTCTGTTACCAGGAATAAATATGCCCTATCAGTAATTGACGAGTTTACCAGATTCCTTTTTGCATTCCCTTGTCCTGATATATTGTCTCCTACAGTCATCAAATGATTTAAGCAACTGTTTAGCATATTTGGCACCACAGGGTACATTCATTCAGCAAGAGGCACATCACTGATATCTCGAGAACTGAAGGGCTTCTTGGAGAATTTTAGGATAGCAGCAAGCAGGACGACCTCATACAACCCCAGAGGAAATGGAAAGTGTGAGCGATACAACGGTATCATTTGGCAAACTGCAATGCTTGCCGTGGAGTCGAGAGGTCTAACTGAAACGTTGCACTATATTCCATCATATCCCTATTATACACAGCCAAAAACTGCACCCCACATTAGTGACTTTTCAGCTTCTAATTAAATCACCGAATGGAGTTTCAGTACAAAAATGGCTTATGACTTTAAAAAAAGACCTTCTTAAGATGCCACGACCCCAAAAGCAAGTATGATCCATTGGTTGAAGAAGTCGAACTCCTTGAAACTAACCAATCTTACGCCCATATTCACTTTCCAGATAGACGAGAGGACACGGTATCTCTCATTATTTAGCATCAACTGGCCATGAAGGAAGTAAAAACATTGCAGAACATTTCCCTATTCCGGAGCAAATTCTGGATTTGGACACAAGCCAACAATCCCAAGGAGCCATTTCTAAAAAAACGTGCAGACTACCACCGAAGAAGACGCCGACGACGTAAGGGAGGCTACAGAACTATCTCTTCCAAGATCTACTGGAGGGGAGACGGAAACTCAAGAACAACCTCTTCGTAGATCCACAAGAATCAAAGCGAGCCCTTGATATCTAGATGACTATGTTACTTCTGCAATTTGGCAGGGGAGAAGAATGAGATGATACCATGACTTTTAGAATTACTTTTATTATTATTTGGAATTATTCTTTTATTTAATCATATGGTACCTCCTTGTTTTATAGTTTACTCGGATTATTTCTGTCTTGACTTCATATATAATGTGTCCTCATCTTTTGCTTATTAAAACCTTTCCATCTAAATGTGTTTCATTTCAGGTGCTTTAAGAAACTGGCGTAAATTAATTAGCTTAATTGCGTTATTAAGTTATTCCTTTTCCTCCCCTAAACGAAGCAGATCCTATTCTTATCTCTATTTAACAACCTCTCCCCACGAAGATTAGAAGATATAAAAAGCGCTCGAGTTATATGGCGTAACTGAACTCGTCTGGGAAAAACTTGGCGAATGGAATTCAAAAGGTTGGCCATCCCTGCAATAGACCATAGGCGCAGACTTACGGGGGGGGGTGAGAGAGGCGATTGTTCCCCCTAATAATAAAAGAGAGGGGCGAGAGTATCATTTCACCTCCCCCCCCCTTCGATAATTTTATGTATAAAAAATTTTAAAAAAGTAAAATAAAAATCAACAATTAAGAAAATAGAAAAAGTTGAATGGCTAGGCTAAGGCCTAGAAGGAAGATTAAATTTGTCTACTTCAGCCCGTCGTTCTTTAATTCATTTAAACAGTAAACAATTTCAAGAAGAAATAGGGTCTGGATGGGCTAGCAGAATGGAGAGTATCCTCAACTCAACGGCTCCAGTTCACTAATAATGATTACTGAGACTTAGGGGAGGGTGATCGACTCCCCTCAACCCCCCCCCTCCCCCCAATTAAAATCGAAAGCCCCTTGCCTCTTTCCTGGAGTATATCAGTAAAAACATAAACAAGAAATGCCTCGTGTCCAGATACTGAAATGCTTTGTTGTATTAATTATAATTATGTTATGAAAATCTATGAATATTTTCCTACTTTATTTAACTGTTTTCATAATCATTCCCATGCTTACATAAATAATTTCTAATTTCTTGAATGAAATTCGTTTGAACTATTAAAATAATCTTTATTTTTACTAGATATTGTATTTTGCTCCTCCTTAACAACAATCAAGTAAACATTGCCACCACTTGTTATCGTTTCATTTTGTCATAACCATATACTTCGTTGCTAGGTCGCAGCTCTTTGTATGAGTATTTGAGAAGGCTGAATTGACCTCCCTACAGTTGCATTTCAAGCGATATATTGCTTTTGATAACAGAGGAGCTATTTACATTTTGAATCCTCTGATAGTATAGTTACTTATGTTCTTTAAACCACTTATTTTGCTAAGGTATGGCTTTTAGTTAACGTTTTTTTTATTAACTATTCTTGAATTTGGATGTTTTATTACCCAAGCCTATCTTACGGTAGTGTTTTGTTTTGTACTATTTGTTTCTATATAGAATAATATTTTAGTTAGTTGGAAGTCGCAAATATTTTTAACCTGTTTATTTTGACCTAAGGTTGTTTTTATAATATTTGAATGGTTATATTGCATTAAAGGTACCTTCTTAAAAATTGAATTTTATTTAGATTCAGTCGCACTGTTTTTAAATATTGTTGTATCTTGAATTTGATTTTTTATGCTTAATAGTTGTGATTTTCATTATTTTCTTGCTTGATATTGTCCATCTTTATTTTTAATTAATTTTTGTTCCTCTAATGATCTAATCATAGTTTTTAGAGTAACCAATAGCTAATTTACTTATGAATGCTTAATCATATGTTGTTAATGATATTCATGTCATGTTACAATAATATTTTCATAAGTAAAATCAATAATAATTGGATCTGATTCCTACTGTTAAGGCTTCATTCTGTTTTAAAACTAAAACCTTTTAGTGCTCTTGATTGTATGTGATCATTATTTTCCCAAACTAATATAAAAAGTTGTATATTTACTGTTTAGTTATCTAAATTTAGTTAGTATTAGTGCCCTAGTGTAATTAAAGTAATGTTTTGTTTTTTATTTCTTTGAATGAAGTTTATGTGTTAATAGGTATTTTAATAATTAGCATGAATTAGTGCTCTTCGTTTTGTAGTTTTTCTTAAATTAATAGAAGGGAACTATAATGTTTTTTCAGAATAGTTATCATTAGCATTTCGTATGCACGCTGTGTAATTTACTTGTGTCATTATTTATATAAAATGGAGTCCTTTATTCATTTATTTTTGGGGGAAATTTAGTTTTAATAGAAAAAAAAAGAAATAAAACTGTTTGCCTTAGTATAGGAATAATGTATCTTGATTAATTCATCATGATATATGTATTAATTTGATATTTTTCAAGTTTAATTATAGATTAAAACATGAGACATTAAAATTAAATATTTTATATATGTGTGTAATTTTTTAGATGAATATCATCAGCGTACTATTTACGTTACTCTACTTACATTCAAGCGTCTCATCCCACAACCAGGTAAGCAATTATAGATAAAATATTTGTGATATACTGGGAAAATCTGAATCTTAATGAATTTATTAATTTTATTAAGATAAAGATTTCTTGTTATATTTAAAGATAAAACTGTCAGGAAGTAACAATATTCTTTGTAAAATATTATATCTATTTATTTACATTTTTACTAACAAGGGGAGTGCATGATGTTCGCTTCGCCAATTTTGATCAAAATATTTTGGGTGATTCTGCATTGAAAAAATTTCTACCCATATCCTACAGTATTGTCCAATGGGTCTGCTGAGAAAAAAAAATAAAATAAAACATGCTGAAAATGCTTTATTTTATATCTCATGTTCATAAAATGATATAGGCATAGTTTTTCCAGCGATATATTTGTTTTTTAGAGTTCATTGTAGGAAAAATTTAAATATAAAAAAAATAATTGATTTTCGGACAAATACATTTTAAAAAAGTGTTTTGAATTATTATGTAAACTAGCTTCATAGATTTTTTCATACCAAAAGTTATGGCAGATTTGGATTCAGCACATTAAAAAACTTTAATGTTGAAAAAATTCTAGATAACTAAAACATTTTTTTTCAGTTCTGATGGTACTCAAATTTTTGAAAGCCACAAAATTAGGTTTGGGCTTGAAGCTCTATACCTTGTCTTCAGTTTAATCAACGTTCTTGAGCTCGTTAAAAAGAAGGGAGTTTCTTCTTTCCATACATATAAACAACTATTGGATTATCTTAGAAGGTCTGTGTAGAAAAGGGTGATTAACATATAAAAACTAAATTGAAGTTTTTTGCAGATAACGTTGGTTCTAAAACACCACAGTTAAAGCAAATCTCGTAGTTTAAGAACCTTTACCGATACCCCAAATTTGCTTTGAATTCGTTCAAAGGGTTCCTGATTTATGAGCTACTATATGATTCTTTAAAAAAATTTTAAGAATTTTAGGCCAACAATTTTTATTTTTAGATTTAGCCGAAAATTTGAATATAGGGATTTTTCAAAGTGCTAAAACCAAATGTGATGCTAGTTTGGAGTAAAAAAAATCTGTTAGTGTACATCACTAGAACAACGTTTTCATTGCTAATAATTTTGTTTAAAAAAATTGGATTACTCTATAATTTACTATTTCTGGATCACGAATAATGTTTTTATATTACTTATAACACTTTGAACGCAGCCAAAAATATTCAAATTACATTCCAAGAAAGGCTGGGTTCCTAACCGTACACATATAATATAAAGTTTGTGATCACGAATTAGTAAATATTACACATTTACACCGCTATATACATAATCATAGTAGAATAATATATTTTTACCCTATAATAATACTGTTCTATTTTATATTCAATGCTATAGACCTATCAGAACACCCAAAATTTGATTATTTCATTTTTTTAAAATTAGTTCCTCTAATATTTAATTAGACTTTTTCTTATATATTTTTTCTAGGATAATGTTTACAGCAGTGTTATAAAAGTGTAATATTTACTATTTCTTGATCACAAATAATGTTTTTTATATTTTAATATGGACATAGATAAGAACCTAGCCATTATGACCGTACTTATGTGTAATATGAAAAGATTATTCGTAATCCAGAAAAAGTAAATTTTAAAATGATTTAATTTAAAAAAAAAATTAAATTTTAGAGCGATCTGATGGGTATATTGGCTTATATACAATGGAAATGGTGTTCTAGTGAAGTATATTAACAGATTTTTTTTTTATTCAAAACTGGTGTCAGATTTGGTTTTAGGACGTTTTGGCAAACCTAAAAATATAAATATTGCCATAAAAAATCCCCTTCAAATTTTTTTTAAGATTCAAATAATCGCTCATAAATCAGGAAGCCTTCGAACGATTCAACCATGGAAAAACCATGTCCATATCATTTTTTGAACATGAGATATAAAATAAGCATTTTATGCATGTTTTATTTATTTTTTCTCAGCTACTAGGGCCCATTGGACAAAACAGTAGGACGGACATAGGTCGACTTTTTTGCAATGCAGAATCATCCCAAAAGATTTTGATCTAAATCGGCGATTGTTTTGTTCAGATTCCTCAAGTAGATAAGTTCAGACAAAAAAATTGTGCTCTCACACATTCAATGAAGTATGAACTTTTATATCAAGATAAAATAATTTAAGTATCTAAATAATTTAATTATTTAGGATTATTCTCAGTGTGAATTTAAAAGTCAGATTTATAAATTTATTATGTTTATGTGGTCTTAAAGTATTCTTCAGATGTAATTTATTATCCTGGACTCACTAATTTAATCAAATTATAACATTTTTCATTTTTTAATTAAAAAAATAGGTTATAATATTTATGTAACAAGGCTAGAACTGTAATAATTGTAGATGAATAATACTTTGGTAACAACTATTTTATTTTATACTCTAAACAAACAACATAGTATCATCACAATAAACCCAACTATAATCTCTATAATATACAAACATGTGTTCTATTTATAATCATCAATGTCCCTTTCTCTCCTGTTGTCATGGCTCTCCTCTTCTCTGATGCCTTCCCTGTTTTTCACTCTCTCTTCAGCACCTTCTTTTGGAGATACAATATTGGAAGAAAATCATCCTTGATAGTGTACAAGATAAATTTGATTTCTTCTAAAGCATCTTCCTTCCACATCAATGAGATATTTTCTTGAGTTATTCTCCTGTCTCAGAATGGCTCCATATTTATTTAAATTTTTAACCCACACCTTTTCACCTCCTTCTCAACTGCCTCCATTCTCTTGCTCGGTGTCGGGAATCAAAATTTTCCTTCTGGGCAATTTGGAATACTTCCACCATTTTTTGTACTTGGCCAAATCCGACCAAGTTGGTTCGAGTTCTATGATAAGTACTGTTGCTCTTAATTTTCTTTCCCAAAGAAGTTCTGCCGGACTCGAGTGGTGTCAAGCGGCATGCCAGCAGTCCCTCCCACACATCGTCATTCTTTTTTTATTATATCTTTTGCTATTCGCACTGCCCGTTCAGTTTGCCCATTTGAAGGAGCATATCTTGGACTTGATATTACAATCTCAAAATTGTATTCCTTGGCGAAAATATGTAATTCCCTGTCATTAAAAGGGCTTTTGTCGGCTCAAACTGTGTTTGGTATGCCATAACCTGAAAATGCAGTGGTAATGGGCGGTGAATCAGTTTTCCTCATCTGTATTAATTTAATGAATTTAGAAAAGTAATCTTGCATCACCAAATTGTCTTCCTTCATATTTCAGCTGGTCGACTGCAACCTTCTCCCATGGCTTCTAAGGTGCAGCACTGAGAAGTAAAGGTTTGTGAACTTCAACTGAATTTTCTAAACATGATAAACAGTTTTCCACCTTATTCTTGATATCAACAGTAATGCCTGATCACCATATAGTGTTCCGGGCTCTAGAAATATATTTAGTAACCCCTGATGTCCAGAATGCAAACTGTTAAGGATTTCTACCCTCTGGGAATTCGTAACGTAAATTCTACTTCCTTAAAGTATCTAATCTTTTTGAGATGCAAGAAGACCCCTCACTTTGTAGAACTGGGTATTTTCAAATCTAGTCCAATCACCAGGTTGTACAGTATAGATGCTTTTAGGAGTTGGCAAACCACATCCCCATTTTGAACTTTTCTGAGGGCATCGAGTCTTTTATCTGTGTCATTAGTTGAAGAAGCTACTTCTGATATATGGAGGTCAATCTCGTCTATGACATCTTTGTCACCTGGGTCTTCTAGAGGGTTTCTAGGCAAAGTATCAGGAGTAATGAATTCTTTACCTTTGACATGGTATATCCAGAATGTAAAAGGTAAAAATCTCTACAGTCGTGAAGACAAAATACCTATAGGCTTCTGGCCTAGGATTTTAACCGGTGGCTTACGATCGGTGGCTCGCCTGCGAAACGCATGTCCACGTTAGTGCTTATGCTTCTTTGTCATTTTGGGCATATCACCTTTTTACTGAACTTAAAGTAAGTGAAATAAATTGTATTGGCATCCAGCCTTTAATAAATTTTTGTTCTAAAACTCCTCCAATTCCAAAGCTAGTGGCATCATCTCAAACACGGGTTTCTCTCTTTGGGTCGAATGTTACCTGGGAGACTGCTTCAGGAACAAGAGATTTTAATTTAGAAAATTAAAGCTCGTGATCTTGGTCCACAACCAAGTATTTTTATAATTTAATAATTCTTGTAAGGGGTTTGGGAGATAGGGAATAAATTTCATTAAATAGTTCATCATTCCTAAGAAAGACCTCAAATCCTTTTGAGTCTTCGGAGGAGACATTGCAGCAATGACAGTTATCTTGTTGGAGCCAGGTTTAAGAATACCATTATCTAAAAGATGCTCCAAAAATTTCAGCTTATGAACTTTAAACTCACAGTTTTCTTTGTTAAGTGTGATGCCATATCCTTGAAGGCAGCTTAAGAGTGTTATAAATCTACGATCATGTTCTTGTTTAGTGTCCCCATAAACAAGAAAATCATCTATTAAATTAATAATGCCCTCCAAGCCTTCATTTGCCTCCGACATTCTATTTTGAAAGTGCTCCGCTACTGAGGACATCCCAAATGGCAAATGCTTAAAATAATATCTCCCAAATAGTGCAATAAATGTTGTCAGCTTTTGAATCCTTTCATCGAGGGAAATCTGCCCGAAGCCACTTGTTACATCCAATTTAGAAAAGAATTTGGCTGAATTTAGTTTACACAGCAACTCATCAACGGCAGGAAGAACTAACTTTTCTCTTAAAATAAATTTATTTAATTCAGTAAAATCTACACACCGACAAATAGTGCCATTTTGCTTCAGGACAACTATCGCTGAGCATCATTCTTTAGCATCAGAAACCGGGGTAATAACGTTATCTTTTACCATTCAATCTGATTCTAATTTATCTTTTAATGGGATTGGTACTCATCGGGGACATGATATAGAATAAGGTTTAGTGTTAGGAGCGAGTTTAATTAAGTAAAGATCTCCCTTTACTTTTCTAAGACTCAAGAAAACATTAGAAAAAGTTTTAACAAAGTCATTTTATTTCTCATCAACTTCTTGAACCGAAATTTGCAAGAAATTAAAAGCTACAATGGTTACTTTACCTAAGAGAAGTTCTCTCTGTCCCTTAATAATATAAATAGATTCTGTAAAATAAGTTCCGTTCTTAGAAACTGTCTCCTTAACTTTGCCTAAAATGGAAAGTTTGCTACTTCCTGCCCCACTAAGAGTTCTATTAGTGTGGTAAATCTTTAACTGCAGTTGATCGACCATTTATGGACCACAGACGCATACATCTGCTCCTGAATCGATCTTAAATCGAACTTCCTTTCCATCTACTATATTATATTAGGATAAAAATAGTATAAAATAAATTATTAACTTTAGAGGCTGTAGTCAAATAGATGACTCCAAGTTGTGATCCATTGCTGCTGGTAGAACTCCTATCTAATTGGTCGATGCCTCCCCCCCTCCTTCGACAGACTGACTTCCAATGTCCTGTTTTCTTGCATATGAAGCAGGTAGAATTTTTAACTGGTCATCCATCTCGATGCTAAGAAGTATATACCGCACTGCACCTAAAGCAATTTCTATCAGGGTATTTTTCTCTCATTATCTGACGGCTGGTGTTTTGCTGATATTTAGTGATTGACTCACATTCTTAATTAGGGCTCACACTGCACTGGCAGTGTCCTGCTACATCTCAATCACTGAAGCTAATCTGGTGCGTCCAATCGCCTCTTCTATTGCTAAGTTTTGCCTCAATTGCAGTTCAGTGGAAAGATGTCTATCCGCTAATCCTGTAACCAACCTAAGTAATAATAACTGAGACCCTACATTACATTTTTCACAGACCCAATCACAATTGGCTGCTAATTTGTAAAGATCTTGAATAAAACTGTCAATCGATTCATTAGGTCACTGTGTTCTTAGCAAAAATTTGGAATGGTCATGAAATAATTTTTTTCTTAGAGAAAAATTGTCTATTTTCTGCTGGGCATATGTATGCCTGTTATCTGGAGTAAGCCAATGGATGTTAAAAATTCATTATTTTCAAGCCCAAGGAATAAACTAAGAAATTAATTTGCTGGGACTCACCTTTATTAAAGAGACTGCTAACAGATCTATAGATCTCAAACCTCCTTATCTACTGAGGCCATTTGTTTGATTCTTGGAAATTAAATTGTTCTGGCGGCTTGATTTCCACCTGATTCGCTCCTTCATTTCTCATCTTCAAAGCTTTCAAAAAGACTTTAGTTATATCTTCCAATGTTGCCATTATTATCCCACCCCTGTCACCATGTAATAATTGTAGATTAATAACTCTTTTATAACAACTATTTTGTTTTATACTCAACAACTACAACACATAACATAGTATCATCACAGTAAACCCAACTGTAACCTCAATAATATACAAATATATGTCCTATTTACAAGAACTCAAGGTATATGCTATCTTAATGAAACACTATAAAACTGTTCACACTTCTCAAGCATGTTACTTGATCAATATTGTGATTTTTTTAATTGTTAATACTTACTAATACGAAACTAATATAATTTGATGTTTATTGCTTGATTTAAAGTAAATATGCTTTTTCAATGTTTTATATTTGAACAGTAATTTTAATTCCTGTTCTCAAAAACAAAATGAAACCGAACCACATAGAAAACTAGTTTTAGGGCGAACTACCCCTAACCACCCTACATTACATTTTTCACAGACCCAATCACAATTGGCTGCTAATTTGTAAAGATCTTGAATAAAACTGTCAATCGATTCATTAGGTCAATGTGTTCTTAGCAAAAATTTGGAATGGTCATAAAATAATTTTTTTCTTAGAGAAAAAATGTCTATTTTCTGCTAGTTTTAGGGCGAAAACCTGATGGTTTGGAAAGGGAGTCAGCATAGCGTACAAATTTTAAGGATTGGTTACTTAAAAGGATTTTAGAAAAACAAAGGAAAACTTTAGAAAATCTAGAACACAATGAGAAACACAATTTGGCAAGCCAGAACCCATTCCCAATTTTGCAGCATTCGCCAAATGTCCTTGGTGATAAGTCAAGGGATCTTATTCAAATTTTTGAAATAGGAAATGAAAAAATAAAAACGAGTATAATACTGTTCAAATCTAAAACATTAAGAATACATGACTACTTAAATTGCTCTTAAAATCAAATTATTATTATTTTTCTCAAAACAATTTTTAAAACAAGGGAGCTACAAAATTGATTTAATAATATGCAAAAAGTATGAGGCAAAACTGAAATACATAATAATATTTGTGGAATTGTCAATGGTTTCATTGTCTTTCTTTAAGATTATGGAATAAGATTTGGTAATTTATTGATGTTAGAGACACTTCTATTGTACTGTGGCCAAAGCCTACTGTAGGAGGTAGTAGTGTGTGGTTGAGGGATGGTGCTAAGGCGGGGTAAGAATGGCATATGGATGTGACATATTTCCTGAGAAAGAAGCGTGGCTTGCTGCTTCATTGTCACTGAACGCGATACAATGATGTCCTCAAATTATTTGCCAATTTGGTCCGTGGATGTGTTATCTCAAATAGTGGAATGAATGGATATTCAAATCTCTGTTCAAGATGGTGTTTTTATTCCATGACTTCCCCAACCATGTCGTATTGGGAATGTTTCTAGGTGGATTGTACATGACAAACATAATTTTTTTTCTAATCTACCTCTCTGCAAACATAGCTTAACAGCATCTGTCTTATTATCCTATTCATTTTGTTCCTTCCTGATCAGAAATTGTGTAGTATCGTTGCTTTAACTGCTACAAAGATTTTAGAAGCCACCTGCTTGGCATGGGGAAGCGAGATTTAGTAACCTGGATCTGGAAAAATTGAACCTTGTCACAAGCTTCCCAAGTCTCAGCAATCCCACAGACCTCTGTATCGTTTCTATTTATAATATGTTTTAGTTTAAAAAATGTTTACATTGTCTGGCCGCATACATTTTCTGAAAATTGCTTTTATAGTGGCATTGTCATAGCCTTAAGAAAGGTTGTTTGTATATGACCGAGGTTGTACAGGCTAGCACATAATACCGCTTACAATCTGGGCTGCAATTTGGCGAAAAATGTGATCGTTCAGTTAACCAGAGGGCTGTGAGTTAACTACTCGGACGAGATCACAACCATCACCCATAGTATTACAACATGAAATATACAGTGGTACCCAAATATTCAAACAAAAGAAATAATTCTATTTCTTGCCACAGGGAATAAGTTGAAAAATGGTCCTCCTGGGTTATTTGTATTACGATCATCTCCTAAGCCTTTTGAAAACAATAAAGCAGGCTTGGGAGATTACATAAAATTTATTAGGACCATTTTTTGGCTTATCGAGTTATTCCCTGTGACCATAGAATAATAATAATAATTTCTTTATTTATTCCAGGACCACGTCCCTTTAGAATGACATTACAGGCAATATTTTTTCAGCTTTAGAGCCTTAGAGTAACAAAATTAAAGAACAAAAAATGGTAAAATGAATAAATAAATAAAATTATAATAAGTCATAATGGTGTAACTTTTAGACTCTTAAATAAAAACAAACTTCCAATATTAATAAATTAATATAGTTAAAGAAAATGAATTAATAATAATCGGAAAAGTAAAATTAATGTTTTAATACATAATTAGGTACAAATTTTAATTTAAGGAATACCTATTTACAATTCTTTTGGAGCTGAATGGCCAGGAAGTTACTGAATAGACGGGATTTGAAGGTGGTAAGAGTATTGGAGCGTCGGATGGAAGAAGGAATGGAATTCTATAAGGATGAGGATTGGATAAGAAAATATCTATCAAAACCTGTGGATCGGTGGACCGTTGTATATAATCTGAAGGCCATGAATGGGTATAGCAGGAATGAACAGAGGATTTGAATTCAAGGAGATCGAAGATGTAAGATGGGTGGTGAGATTGGATGACTTGGTGGAGGAAGGATGCCAGAAAATACTTATGGCAGTAGGAAGGGTAAAATCACTCTTCATAAAATCGGAAAAAAGAGGCGTCCCTCGGGATCGCGAAGATAATTCGTACAAAGCAATTTATCAAGCGTTTTATTTTTGCCTTGATGATCTCAGTGATGCCCCCGTACAGCAGTAGTCAAAGTGGGGGAATATGAAGGAGGTAACTAGGAGTTTTCTGAAATAATTTAGTTGCATTAAGGTGGAAAAGATACGATGGGAGATATCTGAAGTATTGTTTTTCCAGGACAGAGTTTGGTCAAAGATAATACCAAGATTTTCGATGGTCGGATAGAATTTTATTGGATTATTGTTTAGGAACATGGTTGGGATGTGAGGGACAGTTTTGAGGAGATGATTGGAACCTTTTACTATTGCCTTTGTCTTCTCTGCATTCAATTTCAGCTTGTTAGTTACAGCCCAGTGACTTATTCGGTTCAAGTCCTCTTGGAGTTTTTTTGTGACTGGTTATAGGCCGGAAGACAGGAAGAACAGGTATATTTGGAAATCATCAGCATACATATGGTATTAGGAGTGATGGAAAAGGTCATTAACGTAAATAGCAAACAGAGTGGGGGGACAGAGATGGACCCTGAGGGTCACCACTGAAAAGAGGCAGTGTTTTGGATGGGGGTTGATCTGGGACAACTACATATTATGACCGACCTGAGAGGAAGAAACCAACACTTACCACTGATGGATAGATGGAGATTTTGTAGTTTGGTAAGGAGGGTGCTATGGTCAACAGTGTCAAATGCTGTAGAGAAATCTAAAAGGACAAGGATAGTTAGTTGTTAGTGTTCAAGGATGGTTTGGAGTTCATGCGTTATTTTCAGGAGAGCGGATTGGGTTGAGTAGTTAGGTTGAAAGCCATACTGGAGAGGGTTAATGTTCTCCTAGGAAGTTTGGAACTTGAGTTTGAACGAGGCATTCCAGCAGTTTTGAAAGGTTAGAGAGGAGAGAAATAGGACGGAAGTCATTTGGTGAAGAAGGATTTGAAATTTTATTTAATGGTCGAACGAGGGCAATTTTCCAGGATTAAGGGAATATGAAGTTTTGCAAAGAAAAGTTGTAAATATGATAGAGTACAGTTATTAGGATTTGGAGACAGGATTTTATTAATTTTAAAGGGATGTTGTCAGGTCCATAATCAATGGTGTTGGATTTCAGGATAGTGCTAAGTAATTCATCGTACGACACGAGGGAGAAAAAGAAGCTTTCCGGGTCAAATCTATTGGGTTGTATATTGGTAGTGGGTGAAGAATTAGGAACAAAGGATATGAAATGGTCATTGAGATCATTTTGGGTGACTGGGAGTGAACTGAGCTTATTGGATTCTGTCACGGATTATTTTCGGAGTATTTTCCATTTGGATTTGGAATCAGGATCATTGGAGGGAGCGGAATGGATGTGGAGCAATTTAGAATGTCGGATTGTGGATTGGGTTCCATTACATAGTTGTTTGAAAGATGCCTAATCTGCTGACAAATGCGTGCAATGAAATTTGCAAATTGCTGCTTCCCTTCTTTTCATAATTTCAGAATTTTGGAGGTCAGCCAAGGCGCAGTAGGGCGGTATGGATTGGAGATTTGAGGTGAGGGTGGAAACCAAAGGATCAGTAAAGATATAGGAGTATATGATATCCCAATGAACAGAATTCAGATCAGGTTGAAGAGATTCATAGGAAGGGAGGAGGAGGTCCAGGCTACGCTATACCATTTAGGGAATAAAGGATTTGACGGATACAAAATTTGGATGGATAAGATCATGTGGCGAAAGAAAGGGAATGGGGTGCTGAGAAGAGGAAAGTATTTTTATAGGAGAGTCAGTGATGTGGAGATCTTACCTGGTGTCAGAAAATTGCGTGTGATGAGTAGGAGAATACGGAACGAAAAACTAAGTCAATAAGAATAAGATAGGTAAGAAAGGATTCAGAAAGCATGTTAGTGTTAAAACCGCCAGACATTGGAATAAGTTAAGACTAGTTAGACAAGGGAGGATTCAAAGAGATTATTGAATAAAACATGAGGTCGATTAACAACAGCTTATAGTAATGGAGGGGAAATAGTTGAGATTTCAACAAACATATTTGCTAGGTGAGGAACATCAAGAGAAGGGGATTAAACAAGGATTTTGGCCTTGAGGGCGTCATGGATATATAGCCCAACACCACCTCCCGTGTGATCAGATTTATAATGGCATTGGAAAGAGTAATTGGTAAGGGAAACTTGGGAGGAAGGAATGAAAAGATTTAGCCAGGTTTCAGATTCATCATACTGGACAATAAGGGATTCTGCAGGAATTCAGGATATTAGTCATGACTGAGGGGTTGGTATTTGGAATTGCCGGAAAAAGGATCAAGGCTGAGGAATAGGATGTAACAACTTTTTATATAGCATTCAGTTTTAAGATTAGATAAAATGTAAATATACCATGAGAATTGAAAAAAAATATATATATAAATTCAGTTTTAATATTTTGAGATGAATTTAAAAATAAATTTTCAATGAGTGTTAAATTATAGGAAAAGAAAAACACAGATAACATCAATTAAAAAAAGAAAAGGTAAAACAAAATAGCATCTCATATATGCCAATATGGTTAAAATACAGGTAAAATTTAAAAAAGCGACGAAAATAAAATATCAGGTCATCCCATAAGTAATGTCGGTTTTTAAAAATCTGTCTGTTTATGTTGATATTACTTATCCCTCCTTTACAATTGAATTGTTTTTACATATTTTGTTTATTATAGCATTATGTACTCTTTTATTTGTCGTGTTTTATTTAGAGAAAGTTCGTTAATCTGTGCTGAAATTTCAATTAAAATGGATCTCCCCAAAAACCACTTATGCCATGTTTATGCTTTGGGAATTCGATAAAGGAGAAAATACTGCTTTAACTTATTGGAAGCCTGCAGAAATATATGTAGAAAAAGTCATTAGTGAACGGCAAGTGCAGAGGTGGTTTGAAAAGTTTCGAGCGGGAAACCACAAACTTGAAGCCGTGCCTCGGACAGGTCGACCAATAGAGCTTGACGACGAACTCCTGCAGGGTACTGTTGAAGAAAATCCTGTTGTAACAGTTGAAGAATTAGCAGAAAAACTTTGATCGACACAATCTACTCATTTGCCATCAGATCCATTTTAATTGAAATTTCAGCACAGACTTCAGACAACAGACAGACAGGTTGATACCACCTCCAACTCAGAAATTATTAAAAACTAGAAATGTCCCAAAAGTGAATTAACTAATGAGCCTGACACAATGCTAGAGCTACTTAAGGCGCTTGTGGAAGAGGTTAAACAGATGAAGACTAAGTTTCAGGGTATGGATGAGCTAAAAGAAATAAAAGACATCCTCCAGAAGCAGTCTGAGCTTTCTTTCCAAAATATGGAAAGGCTTCAGAAAATCGAAACCCTTCTTGAGCAGCAGAAGTCACTAGGAGAAATTAACTATTGAAAATAACAATCTTCAGGCTAAAATATTTGACTAAGTGAGTCGGTTTAACACTGCAGAACAATATCAACTAAAAAACACTGTAGAAATAAGAGAGATCCCAGAGAAAAAGGGAGAGGCAGCGATAGGCACTGTACTTAGTATTGGTGAAGGCCTGGGCGTTAAGCTGTGCCTGGATGATCTTGACCACGCTGTACCACTCAGACCAAAACAAGAAGGAATCCCAGTCTCTATTATAGCAAGATTTGTTTCTCAGACCATGAGAGATGAACTCGTGCAGCAGAGAAGAACCAAGAGGGACTTTTCCACATGCCATCTAGGCTGAGGTGAAAATTGATGCACATCTACATCAGCGGAGCAATGACGCCCGCCAATAAACACCTCTACTGAATAGCAAGACAGAAAAAGGTATTAGGGACAATTAAATACCTCTGGTTCAGTGAAGGTAGAGTTAGGTGTAGGCAGTCTGATGGTTAACCGGCGGTGGTCATAAATAAACCAAACAGTTCAGCTAAGTCTGGTATGTGGGTCATCTCAGAACTGTCAACTTTTATTTTTTGTATTGAATATATTTTATTTTTATTTGAATTTTTTTTTTTACCACTTTGGTTCAAACAAGAGGTAATCTTGTTGGATTATATTTTATATTGAAGATATTTTATTTTTTTATATAGAAGATATTATATTTTTTTTATATTGAATATATTTTATTATTTTTTTATTTAAGATATTTCATTTTTCTATATTGACAATATTTTATGTTTTTATATTGGAGATATCAGATCATCCCATAAGTAATGTCGGTTTTTAAAAATCTGTCTGTTTATGTTGATGATGCTAATCCTTCCTTTACAATTGAATTGTGTTTACATATTTTGTTTTTTATAGCATTACGTACTCTTCTATTTATCATGCTTTTGTTGGAGAAAGTTTGTTAGTCTGTGCTGAAATTTCAATTAAAATGGATCTGATGGCAAATGAGTAGATTGTGTCGATCAAAGTTTTTCTGCTAATTCTTCAACTGTTACAACAGGATTTTCTTCAACAGTACCCTGCAGGAGTTCGTCGTCAAGCTCTATCGGTCGACCTGTCCGAGGCACGGCTTCAAGTTTGTGGTTTCCCGCTCGAAACTTTTCAAACCACCTCTGCACTTGCCGTTCACTAATGACTTTTTCTCCATATATTTCTGCAGGTTTCCAATAAGTTAAAGCAGTATTTTCTCCTTTATCGAATTCCCAAAGCATAAACATGGCATAAGTGGTTTTTGGGGAGATCCATTTTAATTGAAATTTCAGCACAGATTAACGAACTTTCTCCAAATAAAACACGACAAATAAAAGAGTACATAATGCTATAATAAACAAAATATGTAAAAACAATTCAATTGTAAAGGAGGGATAAGTAATATCAACATAAACATAATGCTATTAAAGTCTGCGAGTTTATGTGCTATCGGTCTCCTAGCTTTATTGTTTATAATGACATCCGTGTGGGTGGGTTTCCGGTAAATTCCAAATTCATGATGTTTGTTTTTTACTGAGATTTCTAAATCTAAAAAGTTTATGGTTTATTTTTTTCCCAGTTCTACTGTGAATTTAATCGAGAGATGAATTTCGTTTTTTTCCTTTAAAAAATTATTTATTCGTCTTGTCGTACCAGACCATAGTCATATAATGTCATCTACATACCGATACCAGTATATGATATGTTGATCTAGGTGAGAATTGTTTAGGTCAAGAATTTTTTGTTCTAATTTTTCCATAAATAAATCTGCCAGAAGGGGTGAGAGAGGGGAGCCCATCGGTAAGCCTTTTTCGTGTTTGAAGAATTTTCCATAAATTGAAAATAATTATGGTTTATGCAAATAGACCTCAAATTGTAAAGATCTAGTTTTTCTAGTGGTGATAGATTCGATCGGAAGATTAACTGTTCTAAAATTTCTATTGTTTCTAGCGGTGGATTACTTGTGAAAAGATTTGTGACATCGAATGATATTAATTTCGCGTTATCCGGAATTACTATGTTCTTAATTTTGTTGACTAACGCTATAGAGTTTTTTACCGTGTGTTGTGGGGAAAATGAGATTCTGAATTAAACTTAAAGTATATGGTATCATGCTAAATAGCAGACAATTATTATTTTTAACAATGAAAAGAAATTAGTTATGTACTTATTTAACTAAAGAAACATGTTTTTATATTGATCAAAATAAATGTTCGATAGCAGAAAAATATTTTATTCTAAAATCAATATAAACAAATTGTATACTTCGGGTGGCTACGAACTTGAAGTCTTGGGCCTCACCTACTAGCTTCAACACCATTGAAGTATAACCTCAGTTTAAATATCATATGCCCTGTACCTAGTTGAACTGCATCTATCCTGGGTGAAAACTTATTCTACTTGATTGAAATTTGGACGGATGAGGTGTTAACACCCTCAGAGCGGCAATGCTAATAAAATGGAATTGACTGAACACCAACCGTTCTGATGGGAATGAAGATCTGGTTGTCCTGTGGTCTCTTGCAGACGTATGGTACCTGCTAGAGTATTTGATAAGGGTTCCTGGAACCAAATAACTAAAGTATTGTATCCGTAAACAAAATGCAGCTTATTAACACGAGAAGTATAGCAAATGATTAGCCCGAGTCCACCAGGCTTGAATGTATTATTACTAGCAAAACATGATTTTGAGCTCACCAGAAGTTCAAACTGAAATATGTTATAAATTAATTTAATACAAAAATATTTCAGTTTATAATGTAAAGAATGTTAATTATTAAATTATAGTTGTGGGCTGTGCACCTGGAAAAAAATAACTTTTAATTTTATGTATGACAAAATACTACGTAACCCCATGTTCATACTCTACACTTGCAACACATGTTGTTGGCTGCTACAATCAACTTGTACTTTTGATTAAATGGCCAAAAATTAATATGTTAAAAGTATTAGCTCTTAAGTGAATCATTTTACCTTTCTTCACCGTATTACTACATTCATTCCTTACCAGCCAGTATATGATTCATTATTGATAATTGAATTTAATTCTGATACATATTCCTTATATATGTTCACCTTTCAATTCAACATTGTAACTCAGAATGTATTTAATAGCTAGTGCTTAATTTTTTCAGGAACATGAAATGCCATCTTCTAATTTAGACTTTTTAAAAGAACTTAGTCCAGAAAATGTTTATTTTCTTGAAACTTTTAATAGTAAGGATATCTTCTCTTCTGCATGGATCATGTCTCAAGCTTTAAAGGCAACTGAAGATGGAGGGACCCTTAAGTATGATGGTAAGTTATAAATATTGATGTTAAATATTCCAAAAAAATAAATAAATATTTATTCCTGGTTAAAAAAAAAATAATAAAAGTTTTTAAGGCAAATTGTAAGCCGACAATATATATATATATATATATCTGTGTGTGTGTGTATTGTGAAGTTCAGGTTTTTTGGAAAATAAATAAAAAACTTATTTTCACTTTTATATATATATTTGTTTTATATTGGTTCGACTCTAATCTCAGGGCGGGTCGCTAGACAATCAGGCACACAATCACACTGAACTATTACTAATACAGATCATACTAATACGTGAAGCGTCAATTATTCTTAAATTTAACACTTTCTTCTTGTAAACTGGTTAATTATTTTTCCTATTTTCTATACAAATTCTTTTTTAAACGGATTTAAAACTTTTTCATCATCATACGAGTATTGTATTAAAAGTTAGATATTTTATTGTTATATTTAGTTTAATATATTTAAATTAAATTATCATTATTATTTAAAATAAATTCTCACGATTATAAGCCATTCACATTGGGCCCTGACTAGAGCATTGTTCATAGAAATGAATGATTCTCTTTGGTCTAGGAAAACTGCGTGGAATTCTATACACCGAAAATGACGGTCCTCTCAAATAGAAAACAAACTTTTATATTTACTTTTAAGTTCTGAGTCGGATGTTCTGACACTGAATATAAATGTTTCGTGGCGATGAAAGCTTTTATCACTTTTTCTTCAATATCCATTTTTGTGTGAGAAAAAATAACAACTGTAGAGAATTTTAAACCTTTTAATCAGCAAGAACATAGTTTAAACTTAAATTAACAACAGTCATGAACAAACTACTTCACAGCAATGGGCAATTTCGAGTCAGCAACATTGTTAGTTAGGGAGGGGGTAGCTGAATTTGAGTAGAGAGGAAAGCCTAGTCAGCTTGGAAAACAGACCTGGTTGGTTTCAAAGCTGCGCCTTACTGAGCCTTGCATAGTCAACTCCACTCAGCTCAGTTTGGTTGCTACTCTCCCTATCTAATCAACAAGTTTGTTTTGCTTGCGGAGTCCACTCCACTAGCCTAAGGTATGCTGTCATATGCTAATTCACCATTATATGTTATTTTGGGTTCCTTCCCCTCGCATGTGTCAATCTGGTTAAGTGATAGCAAGAACATAATATAGTAAGATACTGTTTATTTATTTTACATCTCTTAATGTTTTCTTTTAAAATTATTTAAATGATAATGTTCTAGAACAGAAGGTCTAAGTCGTATGTTTGACTGAGCCAGAGTTCCTAATTTTAAGATTCAAGTTGACTATGGAAATTTATTAGTCAATAATTTATAAAATTATTGTTGTTAGTGATATTATGTATTAGCTAGTCTAATTAGTAACATTGTTGATAGGTGATTGGATTTTGGAAGAAGCAATAAAAGATGCTCTACCAAATGATATTGGATTGACCTTCAAAGAAAAAGCTAAGCATCGTGCTATTTCTTCTAAACTAAGTAAAGAGTTTGTCTTTCGTGAAAAGCCATTTATTTTACAGTATGAAGTTTTACACCAAGATGGTCAAGAATGTGGTGGAGCATATATGAAACTCATTTCTAAGCAACGCCCTGTAAAGGCTTTAAGTGATTTTAATGATAAGACACCATACACTATAATGTTTGGACCTGACAAGTGTCCTGTCAGTAAGGTAATCAGCTTATAACTATACAATTTAGTGTTAAGAGAGAGGGGGTGGCTAACCAATTTAAATAAGTATAGTTGGGACACAAGGGTAAGCACATTTAAAATTATTTGGTACTTGGATTAGTGACCACTCTCTGTTGGTGCCAACAGGGGAAGGGGAATTTAGAATATTTATTTAAGAAAATATGTTATTGCTATAGTGCCTTAAAGTTTGAAAGAGTATTTTCTAGTCAATTGTTTATTATGGGATTTAAAAATGTGTATTTTTTTTTTTTTTTTTTTTTGTTTGTTTTACAGTATACATTCCTTTCATAATTCTTTTTTTGTTGTGTTAATCTAACATAAGTATGCAATGAAAAATTGAATTCCTTTGCTTTCCTTTTATGCTATGAAATTTAAAAGGCTAATTAGAAAAGTGTAACAAAATAGAACAAATGGTAATCTATAGGGACAATATTTTGGGAATCAATTGCATTTCACGATTTACTCTTATCATTATTTTTGCATGGAATGTTTTTACCACTCAGTGTATAAATATATAGGTGGATAGGTGGATAACGAGTATGGGAGTTGACTACAAATTTATACATATATTGTGGCACCCCGTCCAAAAAATAACTAGCTATGGAGAGGGTAGAGGTCCTTCAAAGGCCCTTATTTCAAAAGTAGTCAGTCTTAATATTGATACCGAAAATACTTTTTTCAATAATATTAATTTTATAATTATATAAGAGATAAAAATTAGTTATAACAATGAATACTTAACCTTGGTTACTCTTACATACTATATAAATTGTTAATTCAGCAATATCTCCAGCATTATCCTTTTTTTTCTTCATTTTATGTATGCAGGAATTTTCTGTTTCTTGTAGTGAACGTCCCATTTACACCTACAGTGTATCTCTTCTCCAGTTCCTTTCTAATGACTTTTCCTGACACCCAAGATTCAAGTATGTCTTGGGGTTTCTTCTTTATCCAGACAACTTGGCCGATTGAGAGCATGGGCAGTTCTTTGGTTCTGAGCCCTTTAATCAGCCTTCTTTACTTCAAAGAATGACAAATAATAGTCATTAACTATGCTGTTATAGGCTGACTTCTTTTGCTCTTCTGATACATGACTCTGCTGTTTGACTTGGTGAGTGCTTTCTTCTTAATTCTTATCTCATTGACTGGAGGACAACTATACGGTCACCTTTCATATCGGTGCCATCTCCTATTCCTGTTCATACTGAAACAACCAAAAAGCCCGTACTTCTGCTGGAAGCTGTTTGATCTTTTCTGGTTGTCCACTTCTTATAATTTTCCTGAGATTCTGTAAACCATTATCTGACACAGTTAACAATGTAATGTATGTAAGCTTGTAATGTAATGTAATGTATGCCTAATAATGTAAACCATTTTGACTTTCAATAAGCCTGGGTTCCTTTCCTCCCAATAAATCCCTTAATGTCTCAAAGCCAAATACATTGAAAGTTGCCTCACTGTACAATTGACATTTCAGTATCTTCAGTTTGCTTTGTAGACTAGAAAATTCACATAAAGTCATTTTCTAGGTCTCTAGTCATTAATTTCATAAATGTCCTGTTCAGAATCAATGGAGACCTCACTGCTATTATTGACTTCTGCCTGTCTTAATTTTTCTTTTTGTTGCATACAGACTTTTGAGAAATGGTTCAATTTTTTTTTCAAGGATTACAAATCTTACCATAGGCTAGGCAGTTCTGAGACCCTCTTGCATGTTTTCCTCCACAATACTTGCAAAACTGGAAGGGTTTCGCATTAACTTTAACCCTTTTAGTGCCAACCGAAAGTATAGTTTTATTTTGTATTTATTTATAGTTCCATATTTTGAGATATAGCTCTCTCACAATGCGAATATTAAGCCCTCACATATACTATATATATCACATATAACATAATAATAATATTATAGTATAACAATATATCATTTGATGTTGGTTCTTTTCCCAAATTAAAGAAAACAATATATCGTCGTTGGCACTAAAAGGGTTAAAATTAAATGCAATTGTGCTCTATTAAATGATGATTAGACACTACCTTAATTTTCCAAATTCCCTGCCAAACTTTCGCCCTGCTCATCAGTTACATTCATCTGTGCTGCCTTATCTTAAGGTTAGGTCTGTTTTCACTAGTAAACTTTTTCAAAGACGAACATTTGATATGCCAGCCACCAGACAGTAACAAATAAACCGTTCCTCCAGGTCATGCTTAGTAAGATACAGTACACCAGGGCTTCAAAATCACAGCTGCTTGCTATTTCAGGAGGCCTGTTAGTAAAATCTTTATAGGCCTCCTTATGACCCTGCATTTCACTATTGAATAAGTATCGTTCAAAAGTAATGTTCTTGGATTGTTCAAAGTAGCTATCTAACTTAGAAATAATCTCATCAATGGATGATGGATCCCTACAAAGCTTCTTAATTAATTTTTGTACCTTACCTGCCATCACTGAACGGAACAAGGCCAATTGAACCTTTTTACTGGATAGATTGGACCCACTCGAACTTCCAAAGTGATAAACTTTTTCCATTGTAGCTTGAATAGTTTCCAATTCTCAGCTGCATGATTTTTTCCCATTCTTTCAAGAGCATCAGGTACAGGAAAATTATTCATTTTAAAGGATTTTAAAAAACACCTGATACCGTGTTACATGTATAGAAAAATATTTTGAATATCTTATACGCAATATTTATTTAAGACCTTCAATGGCACATATATAACTTAATCTGAAACATAACTTCATATATGTGTTTATTTCAAAATACAGATAATTGATATAACTCACTGATAACAATCTCTCCAACAAGTACTGAATTGGAATTGAATTTTGATTCTTCGGATAATTATTTGTTTTTTTTTTATCTTCTAAACCAGCTTTCGCAAGAGTCTTGAGAAGGAGCATGTTCATTAATGACTTCTGCTTGCTAACAGAGGGTTTGCATTTTCTTTTTGTAGAATGATAATAATGCATCATCACTTACGCCAAATGCACTTAATGATTCAAAATTTGCCATTTTCATTATATGAAAAAGCTGTAACCCTCAACCTCACGCTTTTATTCATTTACCCTTCGATTAGCACAGGTCTCATGAAAAGCTTAACGCTTCACCTTTAAGTTTGGGTTTCTTTTTTTCTATACCCAAAAATAAATAAAAATTGCATCTCGTTTTTTCTTCTTGGATTAAAATAATTCACTTTTTTGCTTATCCAATTTTTATTTAATCTAGTTATTAAGGGCATAGATAAAACTAAGAAAAAACATAAATTTACCTAAATTTTTTATTGTAAAAATGAAACTTACGACTTTTTTTTTTCTGCTCTTCACATATATTGTTTTTTTAAACTTATGCATCTTAGCATACAAATTTTTTGAAATTATTGGCTTTTTCAAGAAACATTTCAGTAAATTAGTTTGCAATTTTTGATCCTTGTGATAAATAATTTAATTATGGTTATGGATTATTGTATAATCTTATTAAATTAAATAATTAATAATATTGATCAGGCCCTTTGTGTTCTTTTTTTAATCTAGGTATTTGTAAAAAAAAAATTTGAGAAATTTTTTTTTCATATAAGAATTTATTTGAAAATGTATTAATATTTATTATTTAAATAAATAAACAAATAAAGGTTACATCTAATACCATGGGGGTCCCGAAAGAACCTCAGCCACATTTTTGTGATAGAAAAAAAATTGTATATATATGAGAAAAGGCCCTATGATATTTCTGGTTCTGTTTCTAAATATTCCAGATAGTTTCACACTGAAATTCATTGTACGAGACAAGTGTCAAATGATTTCTTCAAATTTTATTTTAAAAATCAGGAATGTGTTGACTCCTAAAAGGATCCCATGGTACTCGGAGGATTAAATGAGGAGTAGACTATGTTAATGATAAATAAATTGTTTAATCATATCCATCCACTTTCAATATTGTACATTTTTTCATTTATTCCTGAATTTTTGTGTAAATGATCATGAGGCCTATTTTTTTCTAACTTATTTATTCTTTTTAACTCTTTGGGAACTTCAACTTTGCTATGAATTTAGTTTCTCAAAAAGTTTCTATTGATATGTATCAGGCGAATTCTCATTTTATTTTTGTAGCAGCGCATATTATATTTTTTATGTATATTTTTATTTAATTTTTTTTTGCCTATTTAGATAAATATTATACTCATAATGTTATTAAAGTGCTTGAAGTGACAGTATAAAATATACATCTCAATGTTGTGTTCATCATTTATTAATTCTTTTTTTTTTCCAGTTACATTTCATATTTCGTCATAAGAATCCTCTGAATGGAAGTTTTGAAGAAAAGCACTGTAAACCTCTCAAAAGTAAGATAGATGAATCATTTACTGATGCTAGGCCACACTTGTTCAAACTGGTTATTAAACCAGATAACACATTTTCAATATATGTCGATCATAAGGTAATATAACATTTATTGATCATATATTATTGATGATTTTAGAAAATATATTTTACAGGAATGAATATATCGCCGGTGTTCAAGCAAAAGTCACTCAGTCCAAAATTTACAGTTCATTTCTTCACTTAGCAAACCATATATTTCCACTTAGCAAATATCATTAATAAGGGGCGTGCACGATGTGCCCGTCGCCGATTTTTATCAAACTTTTTTGGGCGATTCTAAAATGAAAAAAAGTCGACCCATATCCTACCGTTTTATCCAATGGGTGCTAGGAGCTGAGAAAAAAAAAATAAAACATGCTGAAAATGTTTTATTTTATATCTCGAGTTTGAAAAATTATATCGCCATGGTTTTTCCAGCTTAACTTTTTCTTTTTAAAGTATATTAAAGGAAAAATATAAGCATTAAAAAATAATTGATTTTTGGCCAAATAAATTTTAAAAGTGTTTATAATAATCAAGTAAACTAACTTATAGATTTTTCACAAAATGATGTCAGATTTGGATTCAGCACATCAAAATACCTTAATGTTAAAAATATCTTCAAAAACAAAAAAACAATTTTTTTTCAGTTCCAAGGGTGCTCAAAATTTTGAAAGCCACATAATTACGTTTGGGTTTGAAGCTCTGTATCTCTGTATCTCGTCTTCAATTTACACGATATCAACGTTCTTGAACTCGTTCAAAAGAAGAAGGGAGTTTCTTCTTTCCATAAACATAAAAAACTATTACATTATCTTAGAAGGTCAGTGTTAAAAAAGGAGATTACTATATAAAAACTAAATTGAATTTTTTTGCGGATAACGTTGCTTCTCTAACACGTAGAAAGACCATGGTTAAAGCAAATCGCGGAGTTTAAGGACCTTTACCGATGCTCCAAATTTGGTTTGAATAGTTCCTGATTTATGAGCAATTATTTGAATCTTAAAAAAGCTTTGAAGGGTTCGTTCCCTTGGAAACTTTTTTATTTTTAGATGCGCTCGAAAATTTGAATATAGGGGTTTTTCAAAGTGCTGAAACCAAATCTGACACCAGTTTTGAATAAAAAAATTCTGTTAATGTAACTTTTCTCCGTAGAACACTGTTTTCATTATATTATATTAAGCAAATAATAAAAACCTGTTATCTTACCTAGCCTACCTTTTCTTTCTTTACCTCATCCTTTCACTGAAGGCAGTGCGGTCTTAATCGGCCAAGTTTTCAGCCCGCCAGTGAGGCTCTGATAGGCTAAGGCGGGGGTTCCTATCTCGGAAACGGTGCGGTCCTAATCGGCCTAGTTTCCAACTTACCTGTGAGGCTTTAATCAGCTGAGGTAAGGTGCTCCTCTCCTAAACCGAGACAGTGAGGCTCTAATCAGCCGAGTCTCAAACAAGGCCGTGAGGTGCTCATCCACCGAGCCGTGGGAGCTACCTTCGTGTTGCTCATCTCCTCCCTGAGCGGATTGTACGAGTACGCATAGTACCTGGGCCCTTCTGGTTCTAGAGGAAATTAATAAACGCAGACCCAGAGTACATACATATGCATATTATAATATTAAAACATTATTTGTTATCCATAAACATAATCGTAGGAAAAAAAAAAATGTAGTATTAAATATTAGAGAGACCAAATTTTGAGCATTCTGACTGGTCTATTGAGCTGCATGTACTATGGAACAGTATTATTATAGGGTAAAAATATATTATTTTACTACGAAATGGTTAATAGCAGTAGTGTAAATGTGTAATATTTACTATTGCTTGATCACAAATAATCTATTTAAATTATGATATGTACAGGATTAGGAACCCAGCCTTACTTGGGTTGTTATAGTAAATAGAATTTAATTTGAATAGTTAAGGCCATGTTAAAAGTGTTATAAGTACTACAAAAACATTATTCGTCATCCAGAAATACTAAAGTTTTGAGTGATTTAATTTTTTTTAAACAAAATAATTGAATTTTAGAGCGATCTGAAGGTATATTGACTTGCATAAAAAAGGCGTTCTATGAAGTAAAGTATACTAACAGAATTTTTTTATTCAAAACGCATCAGATTTGGTTTTAGCACTTTGAAAAACCCTTAGAATCAAATTTTTGAGCTCATCTAAAAATAAAAAAATCTCTAAGGGGAACCCTTCAAAGTTTTCTTTAAGATTCAAATAATCGCTCATAAATCAGGAACCATTCAAACCAAATTTGGGGCATCGGTAAAGGTCCCTAGTTTTTTGAGGTAGTTTATTCCCATCCTCGATGCTTTCTAGGAGTTGCATCACTACTTCGTTGTGTTAAATCGTTTAATATGGCCCAGTATAGAGATTGCACCTTAGAAGTTGTGTTGGGAGGCAAAAAAAGAAAATTAACATCGCTGAGTGATGTGGTACTGTTGTGGGCTGTGCAATTATCAATAAACAGTTGAAAATTTTCACTGTTTTTTATTTGATATCTGTACCATTCATTGAAAATTTCGCTTGTGGTGCACGCTTTTGTGTTCGCACGATTGGCTATCGGAAACGTTTTTGTTTTTAAAACACCTTGCTTTCGCGGTTTTGTCAATGATGAGCGAACTTAATTTTTCTGATCTATCCATGTTGTCGGATAACAATATGGTTACAGGGTTTTACAATTATTTTTAAAGGGAGATAAATATGAAAAAAAAAAAAGATAAACTGACCAAAATTCATAGCAACGATTTCTCTATCACTCACTTACCTCTCCTCTTGAAAAGATTAAGAATTAACTAGATTTTTTTTTTGGAAATTCGAATTATAAGACGTTTACATTAGACAAAAATAAATACGAATTATCGAGGAGACTGGATTGCAGTGTTTTCATACTAAATAAAGGAAGATTTTCAAGTGACCAGAAAGTCCATACGAATTATCGGGATATGAATTATCGACATTCTGCTGTAATATAGTTTAACATATCGGTGTCATCGATATATCGTTGTAAAATATCGATATATCGGATGTTAAGATATCGATAGAAAATATCGGTTTTTCAACTCCGATATATCGCGTTTCGATATTCCAACTCTACTTTGGCCTTAACAAGCACTAGAAGCCATAAAAATATGAGATATCTTCCAAGCTTTAACGTCAAGTTCATTTTGAAAAGGAAGGCTGAAACAACTTTCTTTTTTTTTGTTATGGTTCCTATCCTACTGGCATGTACGATTATAGTAATCCATTCTTCAATTTTTTTTATTATTTTTTTTTTCAGTAAGACTGAAAATGTTTTAGATTTCATAAGAGATTTTGGGCCATTATAGGAACATTTTTCTTTTTATGAGTTATAAACTACTTGTCTTGCTAGTTTGGGAGCACACAAATAACTGAGGGTGGCTGGAAGTAAAGTTAAAAACCCCTACCTCCATTTTCTATGATAATAATGGAGTTTAATATCTGTACGGAACAAAAACTTAAATATTTCTGGGACAAACATCTGATTCAATTTTTACTTTACATCTGCTCCATTGTTACAGACAATGGATTGTCTTGAAATTGTCTAAACTAACCTTACTACAGCCTATATTGTCGTTATAGCCACCGTCGTTACAAGTGATATTTTTCTGTGATTAGTCATGATGGGCCGAACATTTTCTTGGGATTTATTGGTTGTAGACGGTATGTCATTGTAGGCGGAGTGGGTGTCAGTTATTTTGATTTACAAGAATTATTAATTGTGTTCTATCTATCTCATGTATAAAATTGTTCAATTTGGATTGTTATGAAAAAAATCTGGTGCGCACATCAAACAACTTTACTTTATCTCTCCACTTTACTCTAAATCAATCTTAAAAGTTTCTTTTTAGTTTCCATGGAAATTTCATTTAGTTCCGATGGAATTGTTTAGTTTTGATTAAATAATATAACTTTATGCATTTTTCGTAACTCCATTAATTTCTACGACTTTATGACCTTTTCTAATTAAAAGAAAAATATTAGAAATTAGTGGCATTCAACATTAGCTTTTATTTGTGTAAAATCAGAAAAAATGTCTGATTGTTTGAAAGAAAAGTTAAATGATAAAATAACATTTAAAGGTTATATTTATTTAATAAAACAAAATAAGTAAATAAATAAACACATTGTTGACATTTTGTTTTATATTTGAAAATATTAAATTTAAACTCAATAAGTCCTATTCTCTCTCTTTGCAGTCATTATAGTGTTCAACCTTCTCAAATGTTTTGTATCATACAATGTATCTTGTCAAACTCCACTTTTAACTCTCTTGGCTTCATGATTTTTCCTAGATCAACTATAAAATCAGCACTCCTTTGCCACATACTCTTAAAGACCATTTTTTGCAATTTATTTGTGAATAAATTAATAACAATATTGATAAATATAACCATGGTTTACATCTTTCCTATTCATCGGCCGTATAAACTGTAACCAAGATCAAAGGTGATTTTGATCTAGCATTGTCTGCATACGTTTGGAGCTGTGGTTTGTAGAACACTGGATTGCAGTTTTTTTTTTCTTTGCCAGTATTCTTACATTCTAATTACTTACACATTATTGCCTTCTTGTTATATGTTTCTGGTTCATCTGAGAATCACCTTCAATTCTAGATTTATGGAACACGTCAATTTGGTAATTGTCAAATTTCTTCTTATTAAATAAATTAAAATAATATATATTTTTAATTAGATTGAATACTATTGATTCATTGATATATTTATTTTTCTAATTCACTTTCCTTCACTTCCTTTAATGTGTCCATAAATAATATATGGACCAGGAAAAAGTGTAAGGTATTTTGTTCTTAGGCATTATTATGCATCATTTTAATTTTTTAAAAGGTTTTTTTCAATTTAATAAAAACCTATTGTAACATGGTTTCTTTTTTTATTTGTGTTTTTCCTCATATAAGAATCTAAACATTTTTTAAATCTAAAATACTGAAAAATGTAAAGTTCCATATTAAAATTTTCAGAAATAATTTTCAAAGTCAAGGAATGTCATCTATTTTGTTGACTAATTTATTAAGTTTATTTAAACTTTGTGCAGCCTGTAAATTTATTCTTTCCAACATGAATGAATGTATGGCATAGGTACTAAGTAGAGGAACTGAACAATGCCTTTTCTTAATAATAGCAAAATCCTTTTGATTAAAGGGGGATTATAAGAAAGATTGATTAATGAATAATTTGAGATAAAGAGAAAGGTTGAGCAGGTAAACTACAAATTAAAAAAAATCCTGATTATTGACTTTCTTTGAATGCAAATGTGCCTACTTAAAGGTTAATAGTGAGTTCAAAAGTCAGCCAGAATGATATTTAAAATATATATAATCAGTCAGAATGATATTTAAAATATATATATAATATTATTATAATTATTTTTATATATAGTTATAGTTATATATTTTAATTTTTTATAGTAATTCAATAAATTTCTTTGATTTCACATGAAGATTTTAGTTTCTCTAGTCATGGTTTAACAAGTGCTTTTCTTTCAGCTCGTAAACGATGGATCATTGTTGGAGGATTTCAGCCCCCCTGTCAATCCTTCTTCAGAAATAGACGATCCCTCAGACAAAAAACCTTCAGATTGGGATGACCGTGAAAAAATTTATGACCCATCTGCACAAAAACCTGAAGATTGGAATGAAACAGCACCTTATCAAATCCCTGACTCTAATGCTGTGAAACCAGATGATTGGCTGGATGATGAGCCAGTAAATATTAGAGACCCAAGTGCTGAAAAACCTGATGATTGGTTAGTTTTTTAACTTTATTTTTTTAAACACTACTGGCTAATAATTTTGATTATTGATTATTTTCCCTAAGGCTAAATGTACCACTTTTAATGAAGCGCCAAAACTAGTAGAATCTAGATATTGATTTTCACCTAAACAAAATATCCTATTTGCAATCTATAAAGCACATGTTTTTTTGTTTTTTTTAATTAAATCCACGCTAATTTAGTTTTAAGGGTACCAATTACATAATTAAGAAAGTAAAATTTGAAAATACGGGTTTAGGATTTTTTTTTTAAGTTGGGTTATAGCTAGGGTTGGGATATCGAAAGAAAAATATCGATATTCGATATATTGCAAAACCAAATATCGGTATCCACCGATAATCGGTCGAAAAATATCGATATATATCGAAAGGAAATGGATGAAAAGCAAAAAACCGTGCATTAAATGAGTATAACGTTAAAATGTGATGAAGGTTATGAAATAATATAATTATTATTTATAGAACAATATTTTTATTATCCATGAATCATTATAAAAAAAGATAGAAAAGAATAATACTTTAATAAAAAAAATAAGTATTATAATACATTTTTATCTGGAAGGCTTTTTGCCATATTTCATATATTATATTATTCTACAAATTTAAAAAAAAAAAACTTGTTTTATTTTTCTAAAAAATAAAAGTATTCTCAAAACATTTATATAAAAACATGTAACTCATCTGATATATATTTTAGTACAATTACCATTTATTTCATTACCTGTTTGTCTTTACATAGAATTAATTAACAGTATATGTGTTTCAATCTTATCTACTAATTATTGTTTGGCAACTAAATATTACTTATTCTCATATTTACGCCATTATATTTATAAATTAACATGTGCTATATTTTAACCAATGATTAAACAACAATTTATTTTGCTATAGTACAATTTATTTATTATAACCTGCTACAATTTATTTACATTTATAGTATTGTCTATTTTATTTAAATTTGGTGAGTGATAAAATAAATAATACGGATCATTTTTTGTTTTGGTAATCATAAACTCTTGAGTTTATTTGAAGGGTAAGGAGAAAAGACCTGGATTCCATTTCATAATAAAGTACAAAAGTACAATTGCGAGTAGACCTATGATTTACTATGCATATGACATACTGTGAAATGTTGAAACACAATAAAATTTAAAACTAATTGTTAGCATCTACCTAATATACCTCGATTCCTATTCTTGAATATTCTTCAACATTTCGTGCAGTCACCATATCTGGAGCACTTGTGTGTTCACTCAATATAACGCTGATATGAGGCCGAAATTCTAGAAAACGTTGGACCATGTAATATTTGCTGTTCCATCTGGTAGGAACATCTGAAATTAGCTTCCATTTAGTGCCACCTTCAGTGGCTTAACAATAGCAAACCAAGTTTTAATGCTACGAAGCTTTTTAAATAATTCTTCCAACTAGTCTTTTCGCACACTAGATTTAACAAGTGAGCTAAACAGTGTACATGTTTGGCCTGTGAGAACATATCCACTGCCTTCACAATGTTTGGCCCATTATCAGTGACAATTGTTACTTTTTCATTTGAGATGTTAAAACTTTGGCACACATCTTCCAAAACATGAGATGTGTATTGGGATGAATGCCTGTCTGTGAGTTCTCGAAGTTCCAGGAACACTGAGGACATTTCATCATTTGTTTCTAAAATAAAATGAACAGTGACACCAATTAAACTTTTCATCTGGTGGGACTCCGTTCATATGTCACAAGTCAATGTCACTGAATTTACTTCATTCAAATTTTTTTGAATAAGAGAGCGCAGTTCTGAGTATGTTTCATTCAATAATTTTTTTGATGTATTTCTAGAAGATACCTTATATAAAGGGGCTAGAATTTTAACCAAGCTGAGAAAACCTTCCTTTTCAACTGTATCGAATGGAAGAGTATCCTTATAGATAAAACATAAAATAACATCATTAATTTTTCTTCGTCGTTCGTCTCCCTCTTCAAATGATGCGATATTTTGGAAACTCTTATGTCAGAAGCTTTTGATGGAGGAATTATTTCATTTGCTTCATTTAGAAATAAATGGTGTTGCAGAAAAACCTGACCCTGATGGAGACGAAAAAACGTGCGAATTGAAAGATTTGAGGTGTGACTGCAGGTTTGTTGTGTTTCCCAATATCCGAAATATTTTGTGACAATATTTGCACTCCACACTTTTACTGTCTCTCCATTTAAAATGTTTCCACACTTCACTTTTTGGTGGCGACATTTTCACTTTAATCACCATACTAACAACAGCAATGAACAACAGGTTAGTGACACCTATGAGTTAAAACAGTAAGGAAGTTACAACAGCTCAAAAACAGCGTCCTAGATTGATTAAATAATTAAGCTATAATGTTAAGTACAGCTCACGGATAACATTAAAAATATGATAACAAATAAAATAAATTTCTAATTAAAATAAAATAATAAAGTTTACATCAGTGTAAAATATCGATATATCGAGTGTTAGGATAACGATACAATATATCGGTTTTTCAAATCCGATATATCGCCTTTCGATATTCCAACCCTAGTTATAGCTACTTGCAGAAATGTTAGCTGAAACCAGTGACTTATTCGGTGTACTTATCGCATGTATAGTGCAATCATAAAGTGCAAAAATGCGGTATTTGTTAATAGCGCATAAGGGATTGAGAAGATACATGTCAGGCAGGCTCGAACAGTCCCTCTATGCAAGGAGTTCACAACATTTTTCTACCTAGGCGCTCATTTATATGTAATTAGTCAGGTGGGCACCATATATATATATATATATATATTTTGTAGTTGGAAATTGTTTATAATATTAAAAAAAGAAAAATAGATAATAATTGTAGCATATTAAAAAGTATTGTTTATAAGCCTATATAAAATTAATAATACTTTTAAAATGTTTACAAAATATAAAATTTCTTTATAAGAAATATAAATGTCAAAGCCAATGTGAACTTTGGCACTGCACTTTTTTAGTCATTGTTTCATAATTTGGAGAATACGGTCATAATCTTATAGTTGATTCACACATTTTGAGATTAGAATTAAAAAATAATTTGAAACAAAGAAATAAAATACGGCCATATAAGTAGGTATAAGGAGATACTTTGAATGCAATATTACCAACTCTGTCATTTAATTTTTGATATAGTTAAAAAAGAGATATAAACAAAATAATGATGAAGATTGACATAAATATTGTTGGCATACAACTGAAACTGACCAAGTCATTAATTTTAATGTTTTATGTTAATAAGCATGAAACTACATGGTTAAAATAACTACTGAGTACTAAAATTAAAGGAACCATTCCTATTATCTGATGTTAACAATAATATATATTAACGATAAGTTGCTAATAAATATCCATATAAACTCGTTAATTAAAATTTATAATAAATAAATAATATAATTGTCGATATTATTTTTATGATGGTAATTGAAAGATAAATAGAATAAAAAATGCTTTATTTGACAAAAGGTTTTGAGTTATGTATTTATTCACATTCATCTAGTAAGGATAACCGATTGTCGATAGTGCCTCACAATCGGTTATCCCGATTCTATCGATTTTGTTCAATCGATTAACAATAGAATAACTTGGAGATATCAAAAACCTTAAATGCAATCTACTTTCGTTTAAGTGTATGCATATATGAATATTAATGTGATACATCAGTATAGGCATAAAATTGACGGCAATATAAAAATAACACATATTTACTACTAAAAATTACTGTAAAAAGTAGTCCTATAGAAAATTGGTTTCGTGCCGACTATTTTCAAACTGAGCTTCTGGACCTAACAGTATTTATAAAGTTTGTAATAAATATTTTAATTATGCTTCGAATAGATTTTTTCTAATAGAACTATTGCCAAGAATAATGAAATTACAGAATTTGTAAAAATTACTACCGCTACTTTAGCTGCTATTTTGAACATGTTCTCTCATCCAGACTTATTGGGATTTTTTTATAAGTATTTTCTAGTATGTTCTAAAAGATATGTGAAATTTAGCTTGCCCTTAATTTTCTAGATTTTTCATCAACTGGGAGCTATATGACCAGTATAGTGGTAGTGGTAGATCAGGAGGTGATGGAACAATCATCTTAATCATTTGATCCCAATTGTATTCTATAGGCTAGTGTTTTAGAAATGTGTAGTATAGTGCCAGCCATGCAGATTTGTTTAGGTGTGCTAATGAGAGAGTTTTAAAACTCTAAAAAAAATTTAAGATCATTTGAGCTAGGCTGATTTTTGATACATAGTTAGGTCCATAAGTTTCTGTCCTGCCCTCGTTCCCCTACTTCAGCTGGCTGAGACTTTCCCACCGTGCATGTCTATGCCTGCACTCTCCATACCCATCACCCGCACTTCCTAAGTCCGTATCTAACCTTGAAAGAATCTGTGCGTTTTAACAATGTTCTAGATTGAATACCATATGGTTATTAAATTCTTGTGTAATGAGGGCCTTACTTCTGTGAAAATTAAAGAGCGTTTGGATGGTGTGTATGGGGAGACCTCTCCCTCATATACTAATGTAAAAGAATGAGCAAAATTATTTAAGTTATGGAGAGAAAGTCTGGATGACGACCCGCATCTTGGTCGCCCATTGGAAGCTATCACTTCTGAAACAATCTAACTTGTGGAAGCTGAATTGCTCTCTGATCGGAGGCCGAAGACCAAAGAAATAGCAGCAAGGTTAGGGCTTTCAAAAACAAATGTTCTGAGGATCATTTAAGAATATTTGCATATGAGCAAGGTGAGTGCAAGATGGGTTCCAAAAATTGTTTCGGCTGCTCAAAAAGAGGAGCGTATTCGCTGCTGCAATGAATTTTTACGTGGGTATAATGCCGACCCAAAATATTTCTTGGAATCAATTGTAACTGGGGCTCATACAATGGTTCTATACTATGACCCACTCAGCAAAAGAGAGTCCATGGAATGGAGAAGGCCAGGAGAAGCACCTCCACTAAAGGCAAAAGTCACGCAGTCGACAAAAAAGGTTATGGCCACCATTTTTTGGGATTCTAGAGGGATACTGCTGTTTGATTTTAAGGAAAGGAACACCACAGTGTTATGCAGCCCTACTTCACCGCTTACGAGAGGCCATCAAAGAGAAAAGGCGGGGGAATTTGGTGTTTAGCTTTTTCATGACAATGCCCCTGTCCACACAGCATTGATTTCCAAGGCCGCCGTGAAGGATTGCGGACTCCAAGAAACCTCCCATCCACCCTGTAGTCCAGACTTGGCCCCTTGCGACTTCTACCTTTTCTCAAAGTTAAAATCTGACCTTCGTGGAAGGAGATTTAATACTGACGAAGAGGTCCAAGCAGTGGTAGAAGAACATTTTTCTAACAGAGAAGACAATTATTTTTTTCATGGTATAGAAATGTTACCTAAGCATTGCATTAAGTATGTAAAATTCAGAGGAGAATATATTGAAAAACATTAACACCAGTTTTTTCTTTCACCTATCCTTCTTCCTCAGGCTGGAAATTTAACCTTACTACGTTTCTTATTGTATTCTTGTGAATGTGCATCAATACAACCGTCAGCCCCTGGAATACATTCACATTAAAGGAAGGAGACCTGAAAGGGGTCTCGGGGAAAAGTTTTGAAGAAGTTTTAAAAAGTTGCTCATTGATGTTTTTTTGGGGATCTGACAACAAATTTCAACTTTGCCACCTCTAATATTTCCCTGGGGAAAAAAATGTCAAGTATTAAAAAAAAAAAAATTGTTTTTCAGGTTTTTCTTCGATAGTATGAAAACCATGCATTTTTTTAGTAATGCCAAAACCTCAAAGCAGAATAACGAGCAGTGGTGCGACATTGTTGCACAACGAATATGATACCTGCTGGAAGATTTTCCATTAGGACCACTTTAACGAAAATTAGAGCTACAGAAAGATTGTCTTCCAATACCAAAATTCGAATGTGCATTTGGTTATGAATTTTTCAAAACTATTCGATTGTTTTCTTTCAAATAATTCACTCGTTCCTCTACTCCAGAATATATGTCAGAAATACATCAATGAAAAGATCCATTGGATCAAATGGGTTATCTTAGGCGATGTATAAACACTGAATTAAAGTAGAGGAACGAGTGAATTGTTCGAAAGAATTATAGCTCCTTTTAGGTTTTCCAAATCTAAGGGTATATCCCTCATTCTCCCCATATTTTCAGTAGTTTTTCGCTTTGTTGGGATTTTTTAATTAGATTTTTGTAAATATTCTTAATCAATATTAAACTTTATAATATTCCCAAGTAATAATGTTGCTAATGGCAGAGCAGATTTTATTTTTTATTTTTATTAAGCTATCTATGACATGATCAATGATTGTTCATATTCATTTCTAACATCTGTTGATAAAAGCAATGTGTTTTTTAATACAAGCGTTGATCTAGATAACTGAAAAATTAAATTCTGCGAGAGCTAATGAAAATATTCCTAATAACAAATATTTGTTCAAATTGGCAGTGACAGGGCTTTAGTTGAGTTCGATATCCTTTTGGTATCAAATTTAATAATTTTTTGCTACACTCTCCGGTTTCCAGGAACATTCAAACGAATCCTAACTATGTTTTAAAATGAAATTAAACAAAAAATGAGATAGACTTACTGCTTATGTCTCTAAATAAGCTTAGTAAAGTGATTAAAAGTTAAAAAAGAATCGTGTATTTCTGTATTGCTTTATTTATTTAGAATTCTGTATTGTAAGTTACCCTTTATATATTTCTCTAGATCACAACTTATCTTTATAAATATATATAATAGTAATATATATAACTATTAGATGTACAGATGTCGATTATCACTCAAATTTCTAGCTCAAATAGAGCCAGTTAAATGCACCATAAAGCCGTTTATAATCATTATTTTAGTAGGATGAACAGGTTCCATGATATTTGCCAAAATAAATTCACAAAATAGCAATTTCTTGTTAAAAAAAAAATTTTTGTTTTTTTATAAAACATTATCTTGGCAACTAGTAAACGCAAACAGCTCTATTAGGGCTCAAATTTAAACAAGTTTAATGTCCTTTAATAAAGATATTTATTGAGCATGGAAATAATAATGAGCAAAAATTTTAGGTTTTTCCTTGAATAAAATGCTGCCATTTTTTATGGTAGCGGCTTTGAAATGGCAGACAAGGCTCATTTTTCCTAGAATGCGATATACTTAATTCACATTCGAACCTCCTGAAATGTGTACCCTGTTTTGGCCCAGCCAATTGGGCTCAGATGGTCATGGTGGTTGTTCCATCGCCTCCCAGTCTATGGGGATAGGTGGCTGTAGTAGGTACGTTAAGGGCCCTCTATCCTACAACGGTAGCACCTAACTATTCTCCCGGCTATTCATAATATTGTATTTTTCATTTTACTATCAGCCTATGCAACAGAAAATAAATCTTTTTGTGTAGTTGTGTTTGTTGTACTTACGGCTAAGTAAATAAATTAGCTAACTAGTTTTTTTTTTTAATTCCAAAATTATTTCATAAAAAAATATGAACCAGTTAGCGTGAATTTAATGAGAGTTTTTACAATAAATCCCTTTACAGATAGAAAATGTATTGTCCTGTTCATAAATGAAGCCACTTGTAAAATTGTCCCTAAAGTGCTACGATCTCTAGAGAAAAAAAATCTTAATAAAAAAGGTACATTAACCTTAAATTATAATTATTTTGTGGAAAGTCTTATACTGAAAGGTTTCACTTTTACCAGTGATATTATTTATGAATAATAGTTTTCATATTATTTATTTTCTTCTTCAATATTTTATTTATTTTATTTTTTCAATCATGTGATGCTAGATTTCCCCTACTTATTTTTCTTTAATTTTCCTAATACTGTTTACCCTCATTTATTGTTTCAAGTTGTTAATTTTCATCAGTGTATTATTTTGATCTACGAGCTTCATTTTATATGAACTTGTGTTCTTTACCTTATTGTAGTATCAAACCATAACTTTTTTACAAATTTCCTTTTAATTTAGTGTACATTTTTATAATTTCATGGTCTCTATTGCTACAGATTATGAGAATATAAATTATTAAATGAAATAAATAAATAAATGTATATTAATCATTTATCTTTTTAAATAATGTTTTTTTTTTTTGTATTTTTTCTTAGCTTATTTTAATCTAAACTTGTTTTTGTTAAAGTTGGCTTTTCTGTGCTTGTTAGTTGGTATTATATTGTATTCATATGTTTCCTTTTATAACTTACAGAGGTGACCCATAAAGATTTCTTCATTTTTAAACAGTTGATTACATTACCTCTATGTTTTTAAGTTTATTTTAACAATGTTCTTTTCTCTCTAACTCTGGGATCTACGAAGGAGGCATGAAATTAAATTTTTTTCATATTCATACCAATAAAATTAAAGATTTCTTTTCTCTTTTTTTTTTTTTTTTTACAATGAAAACTATGAAAATAAAATAGATATATTGAACAATGGACCAAATGTAATGAAGTAAATTTGATTTCATGTTGGTAATGAAGCAGTTACACTTTACTAAGATCCTAGATATTTTAATCAAGCAATTTCACTATACTAACATCCTAGATATTTTAATCAAGCCGTAATACCAGAATTAGGCAAAATTTATCTATAGATAATAGATGACGAATTATTTATCTATCAGGTCATCCCATAAGTAATGTCGGTTTTTAAAAATCTCTCTGTTTATATTGATATTACTAATCCCTTCTTTACAATTGAATTGTGTTTAGATATTTTGTTTATTAAAGCATTATGTACTCTTATATTTATCGTGTTTTTGTTGTAGAAAGTTAGTCTGTGCTGAAATTTCAATTATAATGGATCTCCCCAAATACCATGTCATGTTATGCTTTGGGAATTCGATAAAGGAGAAATTCTGCTTCAACTTATCGGAAACTTGCAGAAATATATGGAGAAAACATCATTGGTGAACGGTAATTGTACAGAGGTGAAAAGTTTCGAGCGGGAAACCGCAAACTTGAAGACAAGCCTCGGACAGGTCGACCAATAAAGCTTGACGACGAACTCCTGCAGGCTACTGTTGAAGGAAATCCTGTTGTAACAGTTAGCAAAAAAACTTCGATCGACACATTCTACAGTCTACCGTCATTTGCCTTCAGATCCATTTTAATTGAAATTTCAGTACAGACTAACTTTCTGCAACAAATTCATGATGAATAGAAAAGTACGTAATGCTATAATAAACAAAATATGTAAACTCAATTCAGTTGAAAAGGAGGGATTAGTAATATCTACATAAACAGACACATTTTTAAAAACCGGCATTACTTTTGGAATGACCTGATAATATTTGATGTGTCAAATAAAAATAACAGCATAATCCGTTATCCGTAAATAACAAATAATTTTAATTTATCTGTCATCTTTTATCTTAGGTTATTATTCGAATAAAAAATCATTTGACAAATAAATATTATTTGATAAATATTGCTCAAAATGTTATTCAATTCAGAAATTAATAAAAGTTAATAGTTGAATTTGAAAAATGATTGGTGATATTTTTAACCAATTCAGTATTTTTTTTTTCCTCTCACTAGCGTAATTGAGGGCTTACTTATCAATTTATTTCAACTTTTCGGATTTACTCGATATTGAGGTCCATTACTGTGTTATCGGTGACTTAGTTTTTGCAAAGAAGAAAGCATTGAGAAATGAATGGTTTGATAATGAATATAAGGAAGCCATAAATAAAAGAAATCAAGCTAGATTAAAAACTATCCAGAGATGTACAAGAAACTCTGTTGAAAAATACAAAAGGTTCCGAAAGATGGCCAAGTCTCTATGTAGAAAAAAAAAGAGAGAAATGGAAAATAGGAAAATAAAAGAACTGAAGGAAAATCACAAAGGAAAGGAAAGTAGAAAGTTCTACAAAAGGCTAAAATAAATCAAAACTGGGTGGGTACAGCCAAAGGACAGAGTTTTTAAAAGACAAAAATGGATGCCTTGTGGGAGACATAGACCTGAAGCTGCAAAGATGGATCAGATACTTCACGGAGGAGCTTAATGCAACAGAGAGAAATGATCTAGGAGATCAAAAGAGGATTGAGAGCTCTGATGACAAAGTAGATGAAGAGTTGCCTCCCGATAGGGAAGAAATTAGGGAAATAATTATTGATCTCAAGAATTACAAATCTCCAGGATTAGGCAATATCAATTCAGAAATATTAAATTATGACAGAGAGGACCTATTGGAAGAAGTATACCAGGCTATATGGGACTGCTGGATGGAAGAGAAGATGGCCCGTGAGTGGTCAGAATCAGTCATCTGCCCAATATATAAGAAAGGTAGCAGGCAAGACTGTTGCAACTTTCGCCCAATATCTCTCCTTAGTACTGTGTATAAAATTCTATCAATAGCCCTGTGTAGAAGAGTGAATGAGTGGGCAGAAAGAATTCTGGGAGAGTACCAATGTGGTTTTAGGCGAGGGAGGTCAACAGTGGACCACATGTTCTCAGTATGGCAAATGCTGGAGAAGTCATGAATTTAACGTGGATCTCCTTCACTTATTTATTGATTTTTGTCAAGCATATAATAGTGTGAAGTTAAATAAAATTTACTAAGGACTGAAGAGTCTGGGGTTTCCGATGAAATTAATAAGGCTTATAAGAATGACGCTGAATGATACCAGCAGTTGAGTTAAGATCCAGGGAAAGCTTTAAAAATAATTTAAGATAAACAAGAGACTTAGGTAAGGAGATCCTCTCTCACCAGTGCTATTTAACTTGATTTTGGAAATAGCAATCAGGCGTATAAAGACAAGACCAAATGGCACGATTTATAATAGACTGACCCAACATCTAGCATATGCCGATGATGTTCTTATATTGGCCAGGACAATGCCAGCTTTAGTCAGGGCTATGCAGGAGTTTGATGGTGCAGAAAAAAGACTTGGCCTCGTGGTGAACAAAGCAAAAACAAAATACATGCAGTCGGCGAGAAGTGGGATGTTGAGGCCTGGACCAGTCATGATCGGAGACCGTGAATTCCCTGGATGTGAGTCCTTCAGGTACCTGGGAAGGATGTTGTCAAGAAACAATGACATGGCAGTGGAAGTCAAGGCAGGGATCACAGCGGGCAACAAGTGTTTATATGCTCTGCGGACGGTCTTAAAGTTTAGGAACCTCTCCCGGAAGATTAAAACAAATCTACAAGATAATCATACACCCTATTGTAACATATTGCAGCAAGACATGGGCCCTAACAAAAGCAGCCAAAGATTTCCTCAGAATATGGGAAAGAAGAATCTTAAGAACTATATATGGTCCTATCAAGGAAGGCGAGCAATTCAGAATAAGAAGCAATGCAGAACTGATGGAATTGCTAGCGGAGCCATACCTCCTTAGACAGAGAAGGCTTGGCTGGTCCGAAGAGACCTCGAAAAATGATGTATGAGAATCCGGGAGGAAGGAGAAAATGCGGGAGGCCACAATTAAGAGGGATGGAAGATGTGGAGGAGGACCTCCGTAGGATGGGAGTGCGGAAGTGGAGGAGGAGGAGGAGGAGAAGGAGAGCCACGGATAGGATGGAGTGGAGGAGGCCCAGATCATACAGGGACTGTAGCGCTAGACTGTGAGCGAGTTTTTGCTAATACCACTGATTTTAAGATCGCACGATTAAGTATTGATTTAGTTAAATTTTTCGGATTTATTCGCTATTAAGGTCAATTATTAGGTTATCGGTGAAGTAGTTTTTGAAAACACCATCTATTTTAACCTCTAAATCCATGGAGCAAGACCTCGGCGTTTTCGAAAGAAAAGTTCTGTGACGAATGTTGGGGCATTGCAAGTTGGAAATGAATGGTACTGATAACCCATAAAATGAACTTAATTTCGAATAATTACGATAAATTAAAATATCAATCTTGATCGCCGAATTTTTATATCGATATTTTTTTCAAATAAAGCATCTATGATAACCCGATTAAGGACCTCAATATCGAATAAATCTGAAAAGTTTAACTAAATCGGTAGTATTTTCGAAAAATACGTCACCTATAACCCAATTATGGACCTCAATAATTAATCCGAAAAAAAAATTAAAATAAATCTATGCTTAACCTGATAATGGACCTCAATGTCTAATAAATCCAGAAAGTTTAACTAATTGGATACTTACTCACGCGATCTTAAAATCGGTAGTATTTTCGAAAATACCACACCGATAACCCAATATTGAACTTCAATATCGAATAAATCCAAAAGGTTAAAACTAATTGAAACCTGAGCTCGCTATCTTAATATCGATAATATTTTCAAAAAATACTCAGCAATAATCCAATAACTTACATCAATTTTGAATAAATCTGAAAAGGTAAAATAAATATTTTCAAAAAATACTCAGCAATAATCCAATAACTGACATCAATTTTGAATAAATCTGAAAAGGTAAAATAAATCGATGCTTAATCGCAAGATTTTAAACTCAATAGTATCTATTGCATAGCATAATGTTACAATTGTATTTTAAATAAATGTAGGTGCATTCGTTTAAAATAATAATTCATTATGTTTTGTTTTATTATTTTTAATAATGAACCCATGTAATCTACCAAGAAAAAAAATATATTCCCCCATCCTACCTCAAAATTTGAGGTTTCATGTATTAAGATTTGTAGAATCCAAAAATTGAATAAAAAAATAGCTTTCCAATAAGAATAAAAACCTGTACAACTGCAGCCTGTGAAGGGTCTTGGGTTCAGTACTTGGTAAGGATTGTACTATTTCTAGGCCAACAGTTGTGCAAGGAGATGATTCGGCCGAGATCACGCTCCACTGCCAGATTTTCCCCCCAAATAAGGGTACCCACTTTATAGAGGCTGGGTGAGCCCCAGGAGGGTCTCTCGATCTCATAGGGCCGATCTACGGCTAAAAATAGAATAAATAATTATCTGCCACAGCCCGTTTCGAACCCGGGATCTAGATGTTAATAGCACTGTGCCCTACACACTATACTACCGCACTGCCCTTTCAAAAAGGATAACAGATAATAAATAACAAATTAAAAAATGACGAATAACTGCAAATTTATTCGAATAATGGATGATTTGTTCAAAGATGAAACTGGATCTGTCATCCGAATAAAAATGTATTTGAAAAATGTCCAACTTTGCACTGTACTAACATCCTAGATGTTTTAATCAATCTGTATAACAAAATATTTTTTTTATTCAACTTATAAGGAATATACTAACAAGGGGAGTGCGCAATGTGTCCATTCCATTTTTGATCAAAATGTTTTGTGTGTTTCTACATTGAAAAAAAGTCTACATATATCCAACCATTTCATCCAATGGGCCCTAGGAGCAGAGAAAAATAGTTAAACACATTGAAATTGCTTTATTTTAGATCTTGAGTTTGAAAAATGATATCAACATGGTTTTTCCAGAAAAACATTTGTTTTTCAGTGTATATTAATCGAAGAATATAAAAATAACAAAATAATTGAATTTTTGCCAAATAAATTTATAAAAGTTTTGAATTGTTTAGTAAACTAGCCTTACAGATTTTTTAACACTAAAAACGATAGCAGATTTTGATTCAGCACACCAAAAAATCATAATGTTGAAAATATCAAGGAATAAACATTTTCTTTTACAGTTTTGTGGGTGCTCAAAATTTTTAAATCCACAAAATTATGTTTGGGTTTGAAGCTCTGTATGTCGTCTTCAGTGTATCCGATATCAAAGTTCTTGGACTTGTTAGAAAGATGGAAGTTTGTTCTTTCCTTACATTTAAACAACTATTGCATTATCTAAGATCTGTGTAAAAAGATATGATTAGCAAATAAAAACAAAATTGAGGTTTTTTTCAGGTAACGTTCCTAAAAATGGTTGTCTGCAGGTAAAACAGGTAAGCAAATCGCGTAGGTTAAGAACTTTTACCGGTGCCTCAAATTTGATTTGAATCGTTCTTAGGGTTCCTGATTTATTAGCGATTTTATAAATCATATAAAAAAAACATTGAAGGGACCCTTGGCGAAATTTTTAGTCAAATAATTTTTATTTTTAGATTCGCCCAACAAAATTTTAGAGTGCTAAAACCGAATCTAACGGTAATTTTTAATAAAAAAAATTCTGTTCATATACTTCACTTCATAGAAGAATACTGTTTTCATTACATATAATTCAATGGACCCTTAAGATCGCTGTAAAATTCAATTATTTCATTTTTAAAAATTGTATTACTCTAAAATTTACTATTTCTGGATCACGATTAATGTTTAAATATTATTAAGAACACTTTAAACACGGTCTTAAATTTTCAAATTAACTTAATATACTATGACATCTCAAGCAAGGCTGGGTTCTTAACCATGTACATGTTATGATATAAAAACATTATTTGTGTTCATGATATTCATACCACCGCTATAAACATTATCATAGTAAAAAAAAAAAAGTACTATTAGACTGACCAAATTTTTTAAAATAAAATTTTGGATCACCTTGAAAAACTGAGAAAAAAAAATTCTTGATTTTTTTTAACATAATGGTTTTTTGGTGTGATGAATCAAAATTTGCCATCGTTTTTAGTGTAAAAAAAAATCTATATGACTAGGTTACTTTACAATTAAAAAACTTCTTTAAATTTATTTGACCAAAATTCAATTATTTTTTTATATTTATATTTTTCACTCAATATAAACTGAAAAACAAATGCTTTGCTGGAAAAACCATGCCGATATCATTTTTCAAACTCGAGATATTAAATAAAGCAGCTTCAGTGTGTTTTATTTTTTCCCTCAGCTCCTAGGGCCCATTGGATGAAACGGTTGGATATGTGTCGAATTTTTTCGATCACCCAATCACCCAAACAATTTTGATCGTTCACTCCCCTTGTAAGCTATTATCGTATGAAAAAAATGGGCCTTATATCCGAATATCTATGGGCCTTATATCCCTGTTTAGCCTTAAATCTTATAATTATTTCAAACCACATACTGTTTTAGTTGTTTTAATTATATAATACCTTGTCAGTCTTCATTGCAAAATAAATATCCTTTAATTATAAGTATAATGGAATTTTTGTTTGATTTGGAATTTTATTTAAATTATGATAGGAATGATTTTCTCTTCATTAAATTGCCAATCATAATTGTAAAACTGGGACTAGGGTGAAAATAATAGAATGGAAAGGACTAATTATTACTCTCTAGTAAGCTAGCAGATAACTATAAGAACTTGAAATGAGGATTCTTACTGATAACTGCTTCTAGAAATCATTTTCCAGTAAGTTTCTAGGTATTTTACAGCTTTATGACTTTTTTTTAATTCGTTAACATTTTGTATGAAAAATATTGCCTGTTAATAACCTTTTACCACACTCATTTAATCTGACTGATGAAGTGAAAATTTGTGTTTTTATTCGTTAACTTGATATTTCTTAACAAACAATGTGTATGTTCATTTGTTGTTATTTTGTTTCACTAAAATGTTGTGTTTCTCGGATTCGATTTAATATGAGCATGGATTTGATAGGTCATATATGATAAATAAAGCATATCTTATTATAACAATACTCCTAATTTAAACTGCATTCTAAAATTGACCGGAGATTATATAACAATGAGACTGTAGATCAATATAAAATGAAATAATTACTAAGTTGAATTCTAAAGCCTTATTATTCTCCAAAGTATCATATCTAATGTTTTCATCATCTTATCTTTTATATCACAGTACCTTATTTCAGTTATCTTTATATCTGCTTTAACTACCACTGTTGCACATTATTCAGATTCCTTGTGACACACCTAATTAACGGAACTCAATGCATCTAGTATCTATCTTTAAAATAAAAATACTATTGTTTATTGCTGATTCAGTTCACAAACTACATTGATTCATATTACTTATAACGATGAATAATAACTTATTCTTCTCTTCTTATCCGGTGTCACAACCCACTTGATGTGTCATAGCCTGCTCCAGTAAGGATTTGCCAGTCATCTATCTCTTTTGAGTGCCACTGCCTTCCAATTCCTTAATCCAAACAGTGTTTTTGTTTTGCACTTTCCTTTAGAATCTCAGAAGAGCTTGTTCTTGGGCTTAAGTCATTGTTCAACATCATGAGTCATATAAGGAGAGGCCTAATAAGCATCTTGTTGTTAATCATTGTTTTCGAGACAGTATGCTACTCCTTAGATGCTTTTGAAGCACCTACTAAAGAGGCTTGCAGAAAGGATTTTCTATTTCTTCTTGCATGCCATTTTTGCTGTTGATTTGGGACCCTAATTAAATGAATAACTGTACTTTTTCAATTTGGTATGGACCTATTGTGAAATAATTTTCTCTACCTTCCCTTCCTGTGATGGTTGGATATTCATGTACTTAGTCTTATCAAAGTTTATCATAAGGCCCAAGCTTACCGCTGATTTCTCCAGTATCTCAAAAGCCTCTTTAACTGCATTGAAGATTCTTCCTGCAAGGATCTTCTCTTACTTTGAGACTTTTAAACTGCTCTGATCAAAAATGAATTATCTTGTTTTGATTTGTACCACTGATAGCTTTCTGACTTGACAACACTCGATGGTATACTTTCAATAAGGGAACTTATATGGCTATTACTGGCGAAAACCCTTCTCTTCTGCCAGGGTTTATTATCTCTAGGGTGATATCATTATTTTTTTAACTTCTGAATTATGTATTTAAAAAGAGATTTTTTTACAATTATATGAAAGAATATCCAAGAAAGAGATTGCTATAGGTTAATCAAATTAACTTATAGCTAATTCTAGTTGAAGTGAAATAAAAGTATACGATTTTTGCTCTTATACTTGATTCCTACAAGCCTGAATCAAGTGCTCTGTTACTCACTCACTCACTCTATGGCGCTACAGCCCTAGAAGGGCCTGGGCCTCCTCCACAATCTTACTCCACTCTTTTCTATTCTGGGCGAGTCTCCTCCATCCTCTGATTCCCATTTCTCTCAATACCTTCTCCATGCTATCCGACCATCTTAATCGTGGGCGCCCCCTCATTCTTTCTCCTCCGGGCATACCATCTAGCAACTTTTTAGGTATCCTACTAGCCGGCATCCGTTCCACATGTCCCAGCCACCTCAACTGATTCTTTCTGACAAAGGAAACCAGATCTGGTTCTTGAAACATTTCTTTCAGCTCCTCATTCTTTCTTATTCTCCAGTTGCCGTTTTCACAGACGGGTCCATATATTCTTCTTAGTACTTTCCTTTCCCAAACTTTTAATATTCTTTCACTTTCTTTGGAAAGTACTCAAGTCTCACAGCCATATGACACAACCGGTCTAATGACGGTTTTATATAAAATGACCTTAGCTCTGTTGGTGAGACCTCTGAATTTTAAGGGCTTTTGAAGAGCATAATAGCACCTGTTTCCAGCAGCTATTCTTGCCTTAAATTCTTCTTGGTGTTCATTCTTTGATGTGACAAGAGCACCCAAATATTTAAATTGGTTTACCATCTTGAATGTGTGGCTTCCAAATTTGACCATTTCTTCTCTATTATCTGGTGGGTTTCTTGATGACTTCATATAGACTGTCTTTTCATTGTTTACATGGAGGCTGCTGCGTCAATCTATTATATATCGTGCCATTAGGGCTTGTCCGAATAGCACGTACAGCATTTTCTAGGGCCAGGTTGAAAAGAGTTGGAGACAGGGGGTCTTCCTGCCTTAGGCCGTCTTCTACTGCAAACTTTTTCGATAGTGCTCCTTGTATCTTGACTTTACAGCAACTATCTGTCAATGTCATCCTAGTTAATCTGACTAGCTTTTTCGGTACACCTAAAGTTACCATTACTTTCAGCAATTCCTTTCTATTGACACTGTCGTAAGCCTGTTTAAAATCGATGAAAAGATGATGAAGATCCACATTATATTCATTACATTTTTCCAGCATCTGTTTGACGGAAAATATAAGGTCGATTGTAGATCTATTCGGCCTGAAGCCACACTGATATTCACCAAGAATACATTCGGACCATACTTCTAACTTTTTATTTAGGAGTATGGAAAATGCCTTATACACTACTCCTAAGAGAGATATACCTCTATAATTTTCGCATTTAGTTCTGTCTCCCTTTTTGAAAACTGGACAGATAACAGCTACTGTCCACTCCTTCGGCATTTTTTCTTCGACCCACACCTCCAACAACAATTCGTACACTTTCTTTAATAGGTCCTCTCCACCATATTTTAGCATTTCTGCATCAATGCCATCATAGCCGGGGCTTTTATTGTTTTTAAGTGCTTCCACTACTTCCAAGAAATCTTCATAATCAGGAGGTTCTACATCATCCTCGCCATTCAGTAATTCCTCTTGTATACGTCCAGGCAACACATTTCTCTCTGCACCTTCATCTCCATTCAGAAGTTTCTGGAAATACTGTCGCCATGTATCTAATATTTCTGCATTTCCTCCCTCTATATTACCCTGCCTATCTCTGCTAACACTTGTCCTCGGTTGGAAACCATTCTTAAATTCCCTGACACCTTTGTAGAACTTTCTAGACTGATTTGCTTCCCATTCGGCTTGCAGCATTTCTACTCTGCTTCTTTCCAGCATCCTTTTCTTCTTCCTACAAATGGTCTTGGCAGCCCTTCTTTTTGCGTTATACACTTCCTTAGCTTGCCTCGTGTTTCTCTGCAGCAAGTGCTCTGTTATTGAGTGCAAAACTCAAACTTCTGAGCTATTAAAAGTACTTGGAATCAAAGCTGCCAAAAGTTATTAGTATTTCTTGAGCTTCTTACTCGAACTTAAGAAACTTCTAAATACTTTTTGCACAGAATACAATTTACCTATCTTATGTTGGAATGAGTTGATCCCAGGTTCATCACAAGTTCTTCAACTGTAGCAGTTTTATTTTATTTAGCAGGTTGGCCTGAGCATGGTTTATCTTAAATTTGGAAATTTTCTACTTATAATTTTTCAGACCAACATTGCTTTTGCCTCTCGCTTACGTGATCCTCCTGATAGACTGTCTCAGGATTTTTATTAAAAGAATATTACTTATGATCTGATCTGATATATCCCACCTTTGGAGAAACATTGACATAAGTGGAAAGTCATGTTGATAACGCACATTTAACATTTTTAAAATAATGCCTTGCTAAAAATGGTGTACAAATTGTACAACAAACTAAAATATTATCATCTATATTTTGAGTTAATATGTATATTTTCAATATATATACAATATATTTGCTACTGACTACTCTAGCCTTGTAGTCCCAGGAGATAAAATCACACAAATCTCTCTTGGTTTTCTCAAATGCTTTGACTGTTATTTTTATAGTTATGTCATCTCATTTTATGAAAAATTCGCACTTATGTCATTGTTTCTCCAAATGTATGTGTGTGTGTATACACTCGCTGTAGAAACCCTGATAATTCTTATTGTTAAAGTTCCAAGGTTTAAATATGAATTATCGAGAAGTTAAAATATATTTATAAGAATTATTGAGATGTATAAGTTTATAGCTATTAAGAATATGGTTATTGGTTAATAAGCCTCATAAGAATCGATTATTTCTCCCAACTCGTCTTGGAAAACCACTACGCAATTCCTGATTAAGGTACATAGGGTAGGGTCATTCTTACTCCCAGTCTGTGTGGGTTGCCTTTAGTTGGCTGACGGACCTAGCAAACTTGGATGGATTATTTGCCTGGAGAATCCTTGGACCAGGATCCAAACCCTCAACCATTGGTTTTGTAACCAAATGCACTTTTACAAATGTCTTCACCCACTCCTGCTTACAAACTTTCTTACAAACCTTTTTCTGTTAAGTTGAGTTAAGTTAATTTTAAAGAAAGTTGCAATCCATTTAATCTGTTGTCCATCGAAACAAAATCTAAAAAAAAAAAAAATTAAAAAACAGAAAATTTTTGCAAATAAAGATTTATAATAGCACCAATTATGTACAGATAAATTTGGAGTTATATATCAAAAGAGGGTCTTATGAATCTACCCGTCCATATCTATAATAAGCAGAATGAGCTAGTGTGAATGGATCGAAATTTTGTTCTTTAATTTGAAGTACACTTACTAATATTATGATGTCAAGAATCAAGTAACTAATTTCAATCTATTTTTTCATTACACCAAACTGTATTTGAATTTTTTTACTAGGTTTTTTGTTTTAATTACTCTAAAAAATAAAATAAATAGCTTGTATTTTTTTAATTTCTCATATAAAGAAAAATGCTGTTCTACAATTTGTTGAAATATCTATTATGGGTAAGTTTCTAAACTTAACACTTATTCCATCGATGGAATCCAATTACTGATTTAATCCATCCGGGATGGACGACAGCGATTTACATTGAGATTAGAAACAACCTGTTTGAATCAAGTGGAAGGTAACAAACCATATAGATAAACTTTATAGCTAATTTAATTCAACAATATACTTCACAATTTTTTTTTCTTTTTATGCTAGTACAATTAAATATAACATCTAGTAATTGCAGTTGCCTCTAATGAAGAATAGCTGATATGAAAACGTGATTTAAAATTGTCTTCTGAGTAGGCCGGTGCAATATTTGCCATGTAGTTTTTAATTTTTATGTGCTCTGAATCCTCCCTCAAATGTCTTATCCACTGCTAATCTGGCACTCACTGTAAAAAGAATCAGTGCTTGTATTTTCTTCTGCACAAAAGATTACATTTCGAGACGAAATACTGTGCGAGATCAATCAGTTTTTGTTGATTTTAAAAACAGAAAAACAACATGGAGATTGTAATGAGGTTACAACCATCGATCCATCCTCCCAAACAGTCCATGGAACCGATGGGTCATCAGTGATTTAATTGGTGAATAAAGAGACGGCTAGATGGTTTCCATCGATGAGTTTAAAGATAGTGATGGATTTACGATACCGTTAATGAGCATATCGGTGAGTTTAGAAACTTACTCTATTTGAGAAATATTGACTGACTTATATTTTTATGGCTTTAAATCTAATTGGAAAAGCTTTAAAAAGGGAAAAGAGTGAAACACTTGTTCCTTATCACATAACAATCCCAAGATCCTATTTTTTCTAGGTTGTTTTCTTTTATGAAAGGGCGTAAAAGGCAAGTAGATAGTTATTAGGTTGGCAATGAGAACAAAATTTCAGTAAATCCTAATGTTAGGAAAACATAGATAAATGGAGCCAAGAATGACAAAAGGTTCGTTACAAAATAAAAATTTGTAAATAGTGATGCTAGAAAATAGTGAAGAGGGGAAGAGAATAGGAACATTGTACAAAACGTTCAAAAGACGGGAGTTAAGTCCTAAAATATTATGATAAAATAAATGATGTAGAAAACATTTTGAAAGCCTTTGAGAGATGTTTTCCACTTTGTGTGGTATGGTGAATAAGGCAACTTCAATATTCTTTATGTCTCTCTATTTTAGAGTATTCCTGCCTTTTTTTCTTCCAATATCCCATCAATATTTCTTGTGTGTTCTTTTGTGTTTGCTAAATTATTGTGTGTTAGATGTCCTATAATTACATTGTTTGTCAGAATAAATTAATTTTCTTGTATTTTTGTTCCTTTCTGGTGGTGTGAAATAAATTCAAATTGCATTAACTGGTGTTGTTTTATTCCATTATAGATTGTACTTGTATACAGTTGGCCATATTCAGTCAAAACAATTGCACCTGATATTTATTTATTTTTTCAAAACCTTGGGGTTTGAATTTGAGGAAAATATAAAACATTATAGTCCTATATTCACTCCTAAAGACATTTTATTAGTTAAATTAAATAAGTTAATGGTTTAATATATTCACTTTGGAATAAAAAATTTTTGGTTTAACTTATCTTTCTTTCTAGTTTCACTAAAGTAATAAGTTCATTAAAAAGCTAAAATAAACCAAAAAGTCTATAGGTTTAATAAATAAGCATGTGAGTGATTTTTATTTGTATTTTTGTAAATTTATGACATTTAATTTATTTATTTGTTAATTTTTAGGGATAATGAAATGGATGGTGAATGGGAAGCACCATTAGTGCCTAATCCTGCATGTGAAGAGGTTTCAGGTTGTGGGCCTTGGTCACCTCCCCTTATTAACAATCCTGAATACAAGGGTAAATGGGTTCCTCCCCTTATTGACAACCCAAATTATAAAGGTGTTTGGACTCCTAGAAAAATTCCTAATCCAGATTATTTCGAAGATAAAAACCCCTTCCAAATGTCTTCAATTGTAAGTTTATTAATCAAATATCATTTAATCCTAATATTTATATGTTTGTGTGAGTGTGAGTGTGTGTGTGTGTATATATATTGCATAACCAAAACACCAACTAAAAGTAAATTAACAAAATAATTAGTATGCATACATTTTTAATAGCATAATTTAATTGATTTAGAAATAAGGAAATTAGCATGCTTACTGCTGGGTCCAAAATAAAGTTATAAGCAGAAATAATTAACTTCTGGATACTCTTTGTAGTAGAGAATAAAATCAATAATAGTTATTCAAGTCAGACACGTATGTCACCTGTTAATTGCTAGACGAGAATGATTAGTGTTACTTTGGCCTACTGTAATCGCTGTTATGGGTTACGCACTTCAACTATAAAGATGGCCTCGTTGAACGAACTTAAAAGTATATATATATATATATATATATATATATATATATATATATATATATATATATATATATATATATATATATATATAATATAAATAAACAATTAGATCTTAAAATATATATGGATAAAACAAAATATATGGTTAGATGTAGATTTGTTGATTTCGCTGATATAGATATAAGAGAGATACATTTGAATTCATATAGAAGTATCTGGGGTCTTCAATATTTAAAAGAAACAAAGGAAGAAATACAATACATTTCTCTGTCACTAAATTAATTAGTTTTCAGTTAATGTCCCGAAAGCTAGAAGTAAGAATTTAATAGACTCCTATACTTCCTATGGGTTCATAACAGTTGCAAACTGTGGTCGCATGTTAGGAGAAGAATGCCATTTAAAGGTTTTTTGGAAATTAAGTATCAAGTAGAATATTTTGTCCGATAAGAGATGAGGCAACTGGAGAATTATACAGCGCAGAATTATGGAACTTTTTATTCAATAGTAGCTAACAATGCTTTAAAGTTTTAAAAAATTAAGTATTGCATTGCATATTTGGCCCAAAGAAGGATGGAGATTTCTTATGAGGGCTTTGAGTTACCTACACCTGGTAAATATAATTGAAATAATAGCGTTGCGGTGATTGAAATGGGTATGTAAAATTGTTAGACTTGAATCACTAAAGTTAATTATTACTGAACGGAGAGGTAAATGTCTTAAGGGGTGGTAGGCCAAGGACTTAGACAGGAGGATTATCTTAAGTCTCATCTTGGAGATTCAGTGGACAGAGGTATGTAGCAGCAATTATTTTGGTTCGCTATTTATTTTTTTATCTCATTCAAAAAAAATATTTTCTGCGGAGGGAGGGTATCAATTTCCACCTTTCAAGGTTAGTTTGTTATATTCCTATTGAATATTTGTAAAGCTTCTGAGGTCTTGATTGCTGGCTCTACATGTATACTTTATTTTGCAACTTTGAAAATGATAAATGTTTTTATTGGACATTTGATCCTGGCAGTAATTTAAAAGTCTTTTTTCTTTTTTAGTGTGTTATTTTTTTCCTTTTCATATTCCCAATATTCCATGGCATCATATTCTTTAAACATGGAATTAAGTATTAGATCTATTATGCCTTCTATGATTGTCCTTTAATTATTAACTCTTCCCTATTATTGTCTAGCCTTGATTGTTATTGGCATTTTCTGCAATTATGTTGCTTCTCTTATTAATATTGTATTTGTTACATGTGCTGGCTATAATTTAATTCTTTACTAAATCTAGCACATGCTATTGATTTAATTGTAAAAAATAAATCAGTTTATCAGTGTTCTTGTTCTTGAAAAGTTAAGTCGCATTTTTTTTTCATTTATTTGCTAACGCTCGCTATCTTCGGACTCAAGCCTTTCACAACAGTATTTATATAATTAGATATAACATTTTAAAAAAATAATAGAAACTTTACTCTTATTCAATTTTCATATTTTACTTTATTCTTTTCTCATTTGATTCAATGAAGGCCCATGATATTAATAGGTTTATTTGTAACATCTTCTTTATCATCTGTCACACATGTTTAATTTTCTAAATATCCTAAACTGTTTTTTTTTTTTTTTCTTTCTTTGTAACTATTTAAACGATCTGATTTGTTTGAGAGAAAAAAAAAAGAAGGAAAAGAAATGCTTATATTTTTATTTTACAGAAGATGGCTGGTGGGATGGGGTCTAAGAAGAATGTTCATCATCTTTGACTGCTGTGCCCTCCCCCTAACCATCTTCTTAAATTCCTTCTGTGGTTAACAATATCTACACCATCTTTTATTTTGTTGTTGAAAATTGTCTTTATGTTCAAACAAATAGTCTTAAGTAAAATGTATATTATGCTCTTTATATAGCAACCCAATTAAAAGACCCAATGTGGGTCTTTTGATCTCTTTAACAATGAATTATATTTGTAGAAATAAAATGTATTTCAATCCCAATTATCGCCTGATTTTGGAATGTATTATGTTTGTTTCTTAAATTAAATATATATACATGTTTCTGAATTTATTGATATTTTGTTGAAGGATGCCCTTGGCTTTGAATTATGGTCAATATCAGCAAAAATCATGTTTGATAATGTGTTAATCACCGATGATGAGGCTATTGCTAAAAAATTTGCTGCTCTTACTTTTGATAGAAAAATTGTAAATATTGAAAAGAGTGCTGTAAGTTTTTATATTTTTTTTATTTTATGATTATTATTGACATAATTATATTATTATACAATGCGAATATTTTGAACAATTTTATGTATACATTGGTAGATCAATTTCAGAGTGAGGCCAAATATAAAAAGTATTTATTATATGGATGAAAATATTTTTTATTTTTACAGAGTTTTTTGAAGATGCTCAATTTGGAAAAATTGAAGTTGCTTAGATATATTTAATTATTTTTATTTAGCATTTCTTGACTATCCCTGGATAAAAAAGGATAGTAGTTTATGAGTTTAAGGTTTAACGGCTTGAAAAAAAAAATTAATTGTAAAACCACTCGTGAATGTTACCATTCATTAAAATAATTTTCTGCATTTCTATGGTAAAATTCATATTTATCATTATCCAACATTGTTTTTGTATCAAGTTTTACCAATCTGGCTAAAATTTCAGCTTTTAAGCCTATCAAAAATAACTAAAATGCAAACCAAATTCTACAACTAAACAGTGACAGGGAAAAGATGGATAAAAGAAGTAGAATATTGCTATAATAATGTATAGTCAACATTTTAATTATATTTATCAATCAATGACGGTATTGTAAGATTGAAATGTCTGGCAAATGGTAGTAATAGAAAAATTTGATGTTCTGATAATGATGATTAGACCCTGAAACATCATAAATGAAATGATATGTTTGTGAGTGAAAAATAAATCAAGCGAAGGAAGTCCTGTTCACTAATAAATACATACATAATATTATTGTATTTTATTAAGACCAATCAGAGATTGGGGTCATGACTAGACTCACGTTATTTCCAAATCCTTGATATAACAAGCCGTGTTATTATGAGGGTCCATTGTATGTGTATATAATAAAGAATGAAAGACATAATTCTTCTTTCTCTTCCTCTTCGAGCCATTATTGGCATAGTGGGGTCTCAATCCAGCTTCGCCAGTCTTCCCAGTCCCTGCTCGTCTGCTTCATTTCAGCTAGAGTTTTGCCTCTAATACCCCAATCCTTTAGATATATTCCTGATAGGAGATCCTTGGCTGGCCACATGGTCTTTTACCTGTAAGTCTAGCTTCCATTGTCCTCAATGGAGGTCTAATCGCTCTCTTATCCTTTCATTCCTAGCACAGTCTCGCCTTGTTTTTTCTACTGCTGTACATAAGAACTTCACCTCAGCAGAAGTGATCCAGCATCACCCAGCTCTCACCACTGTATGTAAGGATCGGTAGAGATATAGCCTTGTTTCTATGCATCTTTACATCTCTACCTATTTCATGGTGTCCAATAATACTATTATTGATCTGATAGTACATCTGGTTCGCCTTTGAGATTCTATTCGCTATTTCTTGGTCAATCCTACTAGATGTATCTATCATGGTTTTCAGGTAGTTGTACTTGTTTACTACCTCTAGGATCTGCCCATTACATAACATTTCAACATTTTCCTCTTCATTCTGTGAGAGAATTAGGACCTTGCTTTTGGAGTTGTAGACGGACGTTCCTTTCCGTAGCTGTTCCTTCCATTCCACCAGTGCCTGTTATAGCTTTATTTTTTTGAGTCCAGAATTAGAACTATATCGTCCGCTTATAAGAGACACTTTACAAGGACTGTCTGCATCTTTTATTTTCCTATTGCAGTCCATGGTATTCTGTGTTTGCAAATCTTATGTATCTCATCCATTAAAATGATGAACAGGAGAGGACTAAGGCTATCTCCCTGTCTAACTCTTCTATCGAGAGGGAACTATTCTGATTCTTTGCCATTAATCCTTACGATTCCTTTCATATTTCCGTATATCAATTTTATTGCCTGTAGCAAATCTGTTGGTACATTCTTTGCAGCAAGGGCATCCCATATTATATACCTAGGCACAGAGTCAAACACAATTCTTAGGTCTAGAAAAGCCATATAGATACTTTCATCTCTGTCCCATGGTTTTTCTGAAATATTTCTGAGGACAAAGATGTGGTCCTGGGTCTGCCTCCCGGGACACAGGGGCGGAAGCCTGCCTGTTCTTCGAGTTAGCTCTCCGCAACACATCTCAACTTTCTTTCAAGGATAAAAGTATACATTTTATATCCTACAGATAGTAAGCTTATCTGTCTGTTGTTTTAACATAAAGTTGAGGTGCCTTTCTTATATATTGGGATTAAAGCGCTGTACTCCCAGTCTTGCGGAATTTTCTTGTTATCCCATACAGGTTGGAACAGTCCTTGAATTGCTTTCAGGAGTTCTTCACTGCCGAATTTCAGGAATTCAGGGGCAATGCCATCGCTTCCCACTGTTTTACTTATTTTTATCCTCTCTATAGCAAATCCAACCTCATCTTCAATAGATTCTTGGCTTTCTTCTAATGCTCGCTGTGCCTGGGGCATTGGTATACAACATTCCTCAGAGAAGAGATCTTGATAGTTACGCCTCCACCAGTCCAAAATATCATCCGAGGTAACAACTATATTGCCTCTTTGATCTTTATGTTCCTTATAGGCTTTTTGCTTTTTCCTTTAAGAAACTTTATGGTCTGCCAGAAACTTTTTGTCTTTTCTCTGTGGTCATTCACTCTTTCTATCATGTTTCATTCACCCATTTTTTCCTTTTTGTTAAAAGGATTGCTGTCTTGGACTTGTTTCTTAGTCTGCAGTATTCAATTAAGTTAGCAGTGGTTTTACTTCGCAGATATGCTTTCCATGCTTCCATTTTTCTTTCACCATCTGCCTAATGGTATATGATGGGGGAGCGATGTTATAATAACAAACATATATCTCGACCCGTTTCGACTAATGCCGGTCTTTTGAGCTAAAATTGAACTAAAAATAAAAAATGTTGGAAAAAATAGTTCAAATACAATAAAAAATTTACATAGGGTACATCCAAAAAAAAGATGGTTAAATAATTAATGTAAAAATAAAGTAAATTAGAGCTAAACTTAAATTAAAAATAAAATCAATTTTTCTTTTGAATCTAAATAACAATAATAAAAAAACAAAAGGGAATTTGCAACTTAATTGTTTGGGAAACAAAAATTTTAACAAATATAGCAATTATACATAATATATATATATATATATATATATATATATATATATATATATTGAGTGGAAAACGGGATCAGATTAGGATACAGAAAGATGAAACTGACAGTAGACTGTCTAGCTTTCGCAGATGATCTTGCAATTTTTTTAGGTTCCCTGGATAGAGCTGTAGAGCAAATCAACCAACTGCAAACACAAGCGGCAAAGGCAGGCCTTAAGATATCCTTCGAGAAAATAGAGTTCATCACCAAAACCAAGCCAACACCCAAAAAACTTGTCGTGGGATTAGAAAAATTTTTGGATAGGGCCTAACAGCTCGGAGAAAGAAGCCTTCACATCACAGATCAGGAAAATGGAGACTGCATACCAGCTGATCAAGGGCGTCTACAACACGAAGTCAATATTCTTGAATGCCAAGCTCAGACACTATAAAACAGTCACTCGACTGGGAGCTTTGTATACTACAGAGTGCCTTACAATGAATAGGAAAGGAATAATGGAAAGCCTGGAAGTTAGAGAAAGAAGGATTTTTAGGAAAGTTTAGGACCCAGTAAAGGAAAATGGTGAATATAGAAAATGGTATAACCATGAACTCTATATGCACATGGAAAAAATAACTGACACTATGCCGAAGAGAAGGGTCATTTTTTATGGTCACATGGCCACGAATGAACCAAGCGAAATTGATGAACAGGATTTTCACTTACCTTTAGGAAAGAAGATCAAAGGGGCATGATTCATAGAAATAGAGAAGAATTTGCTAGAGCTGGGCATTAAATGGGCAGATGTTCAAAAGTGTGTTCCTCTTGGATGAAACTTCAAGCTCTCCAGAGTTTCCAGAAAAAGCCCAAGCTCAAAACAGGCAGGATGTGGACTGAAGAGTGGAAGCAGAGACATCGAGAATGAATGCGATGGTACTGGGCCAACATTAAAACCAAAGGAAGAAGAAAACAGTTGGAATAATGTGGTCCCAAGCTGGCCATAACGAAAGAAAAAATAAATAAATAATATGTATATTATATAATGTATATAATATATTATATGTGTTATATTAGCATTTAGCAAATATATAACTAGACACATGTACATCCTTTGGAATATTGGGCAAATTTAAATATATAACTAATATAATCCATAACAAAATATAAAACAAAATTTATTTTCAATGAAATAATTTTTGGTTTATGATGATAAATTGACCACAAGAGGTTAGCTAACTAATAATCTCTTTCATGAAATTCAATTCATAGTTTATTAAGTTCATTAATTTCTTCAAATGGCACTGCAAGTGGTTCACTGGCCAGGGGAGGGGGGAGGGTTTGTTAACATAAGGGAATTATACTATTTGGTACGTACGGTGGGAGCGGTAATTATTTTTTAGGTACTGGGTTTCTAATTAGGAATAGATTGCTCTCCGCATTGAGGGACGTACAATTTTTTAGTGATAGAATATCGGTGGCCATATTTCAGGGGCGGTGCTTCAAAATCGCGTTAATAAACATACATTCTCCTAACGAAGACAGTGATGATGAAGTTAAATGTGAATTTTATGATAAACTAGAGTGGGTTTACGATAAACTACTGTGAAACTGCATGAAAGTAATATTAAGAGACGCGAACGCAAAGATGGGAAGGGAAGAAGTATATTATCAGATGATAGGTAAAGAAAGTTTGCACGAACATAGTAATGATAATGGGACCCGACTAATAAACTTTGCTATCTCGAAAAACCTAACAATCAAAAGTTCTACGTTTAAACATAAGGATATTCGTAAGTATCCGTAGACATCGCCAGATTCACAAACACGAAATCAAATTGATCATGTCTTGATACAACAAAGATGGCAAAATAGTATAATTAACTTGAGGTCTTATCGTGGGTCAGATCATGAATTAGTAATCTAGAAACTTCGAAAAAAATTAATATAAAAAACAGAAAAGAAAGCCGTATTTGTTCTGAAAATTTTGATCTAGATAAATTGAAAAACCCTTTGTGGTAATTTATCAAGAATAGGTTTGAAGCCTTAGAATCTTTAGATGAGGATTGTGAAGATATAGACAAGCTATGGGTCGGAATTAGGGATAATATTAAAGAAGTAAGTAATTTGTATCTTGGGAAAAGGGACAGTAAAAAGAACAAACCGTGGTTGGATAATGATTGTCTAAACTTGTGTTTAAAAAGAAAAGCCACTAAATTAAAAGCTCTAAATAATCCAAGCGATAACAATGTTGCTAGCTTCCAAGCCTTAATGAATGAAATGTCTAAATTCCTCATAAATAAAAAACGAGAATATCTTATGAACAAAATAATAGAGATAGAAACTAATAGAATTGAAAGCAACGTAAGAGACATGTGCAAGGGTATAAACTGATTGCGTAAACGGTTTGAACTAACAATGAATGGAATTAGAGATGAAAATAACAATATCTTGGCTGATCCGGGAGACATTGTGAATAAATTTAAAAAACATTTTTAAAAAATTTTGAATTTGAGAAATAATAGTCATTCTCCTCCTTCTGAGTAAGTCGAAATAACAAGTCGAATCACGGAATAGCCGAGGAAATTATCAGAGACTACCAATGTGGTTTTAGACGGAACCAATCAACTATCAATCAAATATTTTTCTTACGGTAAATATTAGAAAAAAAATTAGAATACAACGGTGTATTTCATCAGCTTTTTGTCTATTTCAAAAAGGCTTATGATTCCATTGATCGCCAGAGACTGTGTTGATTGAGCAGGAAATACCGAAGAAATTAGTAAATCTAGTAGGGATGTTCATGACTGAATCATTCTATAAAGTTAGAATCGGTAATTATTTTTCGTAGAGAAATTTAAAGTTCGCTCGGGTTCAAAACAAGGTAATTCCATTTCACCTGTCCTATTTAATTTAGTACTAGAGTATGTTATTAGAAAGGTGATGTGTGCCGAAAGTGGTTTAGATCTGGGTGATAAAATATCCATGCTTAGGTTTGCGGATAATTTGGTATTACTAAGTGAGGGTGTGGAAACTATAAAACTCTGAATACAACTACGTTGATGAAAGCTGGTAAAGAGGTTGGCCTTACAATAAATACAGATAAGACGTAATATATGGTTATCAACAGAAACAGTTTTGATGATATAGATTATAGGAGGGAATAGGTTTGAAAACGTTGAGAAATTAAAGTATTTGGGGTCTATGATTACTTGAAAAGAGGAAATAAAGGCGCGGTTAAAGGCAGAAAATGCTTGTTATTTTTCGGTATCAACATTACTTAGGTCACGTATTTTATCCAGAAACTTAAAAGTTAGAACATACAAAACTATTATCTTGCCTACAGTTCTGTACGGCTGTGAAATGTGGCCGCTAACCTTGAAGGACGAACAACACCTTAAGGTCTTCGAGAATAAGGTATTGCGTAAAATATTTGGTTCGAAAAAGGATGAGTTAACTGGAGAATTCAGGAGGTTACACAAAGTGGAATTAAGGGTCATGCACCCTGTTAATATAATCAAAGTAGTATCATCGCGATGGTTGAAAATAATAACTTATTTTATATTTATATTATTTTAAACATCTCAAAGAATATTATATATCTCCCCTTTGTAAATTTAGGATTCATAAGAATAGCAAACTACTAGTTCCAGACATAAAGTTCAACATTACTGTCTTGTATGGCTGATTGACTACTACTCAAATTAACCATTTTATTTTTTTTAATGTTAATAATTTTGATGAAACTAATATTTTAAATTTTAAATGTTATGTTTAATTTGGTAGGAAACTATGTGGGGAAAAATGATGGTGTCATTAAACCATAAACCAGGATGGTGGTCATTATATTTTGTATATTGTTCTATTCCAATAGCAATATATGTTTGGTACCTCTGGCGAAGAGTTAAGGAGGTATACAGATACACTGCATTTACAGTCAAGTAGTCATTGTGTGTAACTGTAGAAAGTAAAGTTTACATGCTTTTATAGTTAGAATACTTAAAATTCTTCAAGTATGTCTTGATATTACAAGATTATCTATATAAGAATAAGAATAAAAAGATGTCTTCCTGTAAAATATTTATTCATTTCGCAACCGGTTTCGGTCTCTAGACCTTCATAAGGCTAAAACTACTTACAACAAAAAAAAATATGAAATATCAAAAAATATTATTAGGTGTACAACTTTGCTTCCACGGTTTTTTTATAGATGGCTGCAGGGGTAGGTGGTCGAAATAGGGTAGGTTAGAGATGTTGAACAGCGTTTCTTTACTTGTGAACAGCTGCTTCAAAGACAAAATCTGAGGGGTTTCTATATCGCATTGTGACCGGCGATGAAAAATTGGTCCATTATGATAATCCCAGATGCAGAAAATCTTGGTTTTAGAGTTTATTTTTAGTTTGCTTTTATAGCTGTTGATTATTGTTATTTTTTCTTGACATTAGTTTAATTTGTTTTAGCATGATGAAAGAGACCAAAACTGGTTGCAAAATAAATAAATATTTTACTATAGACGTCTTTTTTTATTCTTTTACTTATAATTGGTTATCTTTGCTTGTTGTTTAGAACATGGCTACTTACAAATAATCAGTGGTTACCTGCGATACCAGTTGATATTTTTCAGTTGACCATCATTTTGAATAATATTAATTTTGTGGAATAAAATTGAAATAAAAATAAACAATAATTGTTAAGATATAAATATTAAAATTTATGTGTACTGAACATCCAATAATATGTCTCCATTTGATTTAAGATTGATCAAGACTTAAGGAGAAACTAATAATTGCTAGCATTTGAACCTATCCTTAGTCACCAGGAGTATATGATTTTATGCATTTATTTCTGTTGGTTTGTGTTTCCTACATTATATTTTTAAGATATGCCTATTTATATTATATTGTTTGTTTGTATTTGTAACTAGGTATACAAATTATGTAAGTGCTCCTTATTGTTATTATTTCATCATATTTATAGCTATTTTAGTATTACTGACAATTAGTTGATTATTTGATGCTATTTCATATGATCATTAAAAATTTGGATTTTTTATCTTTATTTTTTAATCTTTATTAATTTAACTATGCTCCATCTAAATATACCAATTTGACACATCAAACAGGCCAAAGATGGATTCGGTAAAAAAAAAAAAAAAATAAGTTTAGTTCTCTTGAAGCAAGTCATTTAGTTTCATATCATCATAGCAATTCAAATCAAGGCACGAAACAGTTATTGAACTTTTTCAAAAAGTTTTGCTTTAACTGATTTACAAGTACTTTTACAATTAAAGTATTAACATAAAAGTTCTAAACAAAAGAATCTTCTGATAAAAATTTCCATAAGAACTTATCTCATTAAAAGTTTATGATAAAAGTTTTGTTAATAGAAGGTCCTACTAGAACATTTTAAATATAAGTTTTCACATACTTATGGGGCAAAGCTTGAGAGGGATCTTTGGGAGGTGGGTAAAACCTCGGGAGACTGCAGTATTGTTAAAAAAATTAAAAAATCTTTTAACAAATAACATATATAATAAATTAAATTCAAAATAGAAAAACAATCGTCTTCCATCTGGTAGGATCCTTGGTCCTACTATCCTTCTCAGGAACTCTTCTCAGGAACTTTCTTTCTTGAACTTCAAGGGCTCTTAATGGGGTCTTCTTAGTTAGATATAGACACTCTGCTGCATAGAGAACTGAAGGTCTGACTACTGCATTGTAGTTTCTTAGTTTTACATTCATCAATAAATGTTTGGAAGCATACAGTTTTCTACAGGCATAGTATGCTTTGTCTAGTTTTAGTCTTCTGTGTTCGAGAGCCACTGTTTCACTGAGGTCCTCCGAAAACCATTCTCCAAGGTACTTGACACTTCTGGCTCTCTTAATGGAGATATTATCACTGACTCTCATCGTTCTAGGGGCATCTTTGATGTTGGTAACAAACTCGGTCTTTCCTATGTTGATCAAGAGACCTGTTTTACCCGCTATTGAGTGTAGTGCTTGGAGCTGAGTAGTAGCCTCTTGCATGTTGTTTGACAACAAAGTAAGATCATCAGCAAAAGGCAGGCATGGGACCCTAAGGTTGTCTGCTTTGATCCCCATCCTTAATCCGGTGTTAGCTGGTAGGGATCTCTTCCACTCTCTAATGATCTTTTCCAGAACACAATTAAATAATATGCATGAGATGCCGTCTCCTTGTCTCACCCCTGTTTTAATGGCGAAATTCTCTGAGAGCTATCCTCTAAACTTTACTTTGGCTGTGGTATTGTGCAGTGTGGCTTGCACCAGCCTATTGATCTTGTCATTGAGTCCTAGTTCTCTTAGGGTGTTGAAGAGAGTAATTCTGTCCACAGAGTCGTATGCTTTCTGGAAGTCGACAAAGATAGCTACCCATTGCCTGGCTCTTTTCTTGCTGTATTGAAGGATGGTCTTCAGGTTTTGTATTTGTTCGGTATAAGACCTCAATGCTCTGAACCCTGCTTGATGTTCTCCTAATTCATTATCCAGCTGTCTCGTTACATACCATTCCAGAATCTTGGAAAATATCTTATAGGTGACAGCAAGGAGTGATACTCCTCTGTAGTTGCTGGGGTCTGTTTTGCTTCCCTTCTTGTGAATCGAATTATGTCTTTATTAGTTTACTTTGACTAATCCTTTAATTCCTTGTGACTTGAGTTGGCTTTATGGGATCATTAACATTTTTAAAATGCATGTGCAATGTCAGTAGAAAAAATCATGATTCGCAGTCTATTGAGACATTACTGGGAAAAAGGTTTAACTGCAAAGGCAGCCGCCGAAGAAATTTGTGCCATAGAAGGAGAGTCAATCATCCATCAAAATACTGCCGCACAACCCAGATCAGGTCGCCCATCAGTCATTGATCATGACGTTCTTCTTGAATGTGTGAACCAGGACGCATGCAACTACTCGTGATTTATCGGTCGTAGAAGGAACTCAAACCTTTATTGTGAACAGCTAGACAGAACTTATGCAGTTTTGAGTGCTAAGTACCCTGCTTTGGTCAACAGGAACCAAGCCATTTTGCAACATTGCAATGCCCCTGCACATCGTTCTCGTTTGACTAAGGAAAAATTATAGGAACCGCAAGAAGTAAACGTTTTGCCTCATCCTGCGTATAGCCCAGAAATTGCACCATCAGATTACGGTTTGTTTTGATCAATGGCTCATTTTTTAAAAGGTTGTATCTTTGATAATTACGAGGACATAAAAATTGGATGTGAAGAGTTCTTTGCCTCAAAACCAAAGGAGTGCTACCGGCATCAAATCCAATTACTGGCAGAAAGATGGGTAAAAGCAGTTGAAAACAATGGACTTTACTTTGAAGAGTAGTATTCAATAATGTTTAAAATATGTAGTCTGAAATAAAGCCATACTAATAAACAAGGACTTTTGTAATAACTTAGTATATAAGAGTTCTTACGATAAAGTTCTTAAAGAACTTTTATTATAAAAGTTCTTAGGATTAAGTTCTTAAAGAACTTTTACTATTTAAGTTTTGACCAAAGTCAACAGGAATGGAAATCTACTGCTTGTATCAGTATGAATATTACAAATTTCTGGAAAATCCTCATTTTTAATGCCCATATTTATCATAATATCTAGATGTTTGTCTAATTTATATTTATATTTTTATTTGGTATTATAGGACACGTTACTTAATCAGTTCATTGCTTTCACAAACCAGTATCCATGGCTATGGGCCTTATATGTAGTTATTCTTCTTATTCCAGTAACATTAATAGTTGTATGCTGCTTTTGGACTACAAAGGTAATTCCTTTTATTTTCCTTTGTACTTTTAGTAGAATCCTTTTATTTTATTTTGATTATTCCATGTGTGGCATAAATTTGAAATTAAAATATAGTTGGTTGCTATGAAAGCCCCTTAATTTATTTTTATCCAATTAGGATTAAAAAAAATAATAATTTCAACTATATGCATATGGAACAATATCAAGTATCTAACGTATCAAGTTAAGATTATGTTATTAGATGTTAGTTTATCTATTTTTGATTTCTATGGTATTTTATTATTGTGTGGCATAAATTTGAAATTAAAATATAGTTGGTTGCTATGAAAGCCTCTTAATTTATTTTTATCCAATTAGGATAAAAAAAAATAATAATTTCAACTATATGCATATGGAACAATATCAAGTATCTAACGTATCAAGTTAAGATTATGTTATTAGATGTTAGTTTATCTATTTTTGATTTCTATGGTATTTTATTATTGTGTGGCATAAATTTGAAATTAAAATATAGTTGGTTGCTATGAAATCCTCTTAATTTATTTTTATCCAATTAGGATTAAAAAAAATAATAATTTCAACTATATGCATATGGAACAATATCAAGTATCTAACGTATCAAGTTAAGATTATGTTATTAGATGTTAGTTTATCTATTTTTGATTTCTATGGCATTTTATTATTCTGATTGTTATAGACATGACTGATTGTTACAAATTGTTATTGAAAATTCTCCGTTGTTTGTGTCATAATGCATTATCAAATGTAGGAGTAGTTTATTTTAATTTTCCCATTTATAAAGTACCCTATTGTCTTATTTTTTTTATGTGTAACTTTTTTAAGCAGTACAAAATCCTTTCAAAAGTAGAATTAATGTTTTTTTTTTTTTTAATTATTGTTAATGGACATTTAGTATTAATCTATACTTACCAGTTTTCTTTTCATTTGTCCTAAGCTTAAGGTTATGCTATACCTGTTCGTAGTTGAGATTTTATTGTCGTTTATCTTCCATAATTATAACTTATCCTCAATAGATGTAGGTTAACTTGATTATTTTTAAGTTCCAAATTCAATGATGTACATGATTTGTTGCCTTTTTCTTGAGCTTTCATCATATTCCTTAAATGCTTTTGCATCAAAATAATACTTTATACCGAGTACGAAGATCAATTAGAATAATTTTCGTTGCTTTTTGTTTTTCCTTTGGTGTATTATTATCTTATTATTATCTTGAATATGCTTATTTGAAAGTAAATCACATTACAGGACAAATTGTGTTTGAAAAAGTTGGTACCCTCTTAAGCCTAAAGGTTTTGGACTATTACCCAAATTGAAAAAAAAAATCATTTTACTTTTAATTACTAAGTTTATAGTTTTATAGTTTATGTTTAGTATATTAGTAGTTAGTTTCATTGATTTTGAAGAAAAGTGATTTTAGAATTTGTAAAATTGGTCCTCCATTATCACTACTGATAGAGGGTATTAATTCTTGACCTTACAGTATTCATCGGAGACAGTGTGTCCAGCTCAAATATTTAAATTGTAGTGAACATTTCCAGAAGGTTTTCTTTCTTTTTTTTATATGTGAATTAGAACATTTACAAATTATTCCTTTTTTAATTATTAGAAAATAAGTAATTTTAATTCAAAAACAATTTAACAAATGATTTTTATTTGTGGGTACTACTATTCTACAAGTGGTTTTCTCTCCAATAATCCTGCTTAGAAATATCACTCTTGCTTAGTTTTTAATTACAGCGATTATATTGGTTATAGATTTAAAATTTAGATTTATAATAATAAAAATAAATTTTATAACTTAAAATTTCATATTCACAAAGGATACGGATGCTGAACATAAAAAAGATGATGATAAATCCCAGAGTACTGTTGGCTCTTCAAGTCAGCCCTCTCCTGTGATCCAAGAAAACATAGAAACTGATATAAAAGAAGAAAATCCTTCATTTGAAATTCAAGAACCCGAAAAATCTGAGCCAATTGTCACTAATGATGATGATGAAACACATGAGCCAATTGTCACTAGTGATGATGATGAATCTCGTGAGGCAGTTGTTATTAGTGATAATGAAGTTGATACCAACGGATTTGAAAGTAATGCAAACCATGGTGAGGATAAGGAAAAAGAGGAAACTCGTGAGAAGGTAAAGTTTTTTTGTTTAGTTTAATGTTTTAATATTCTTCTATAATAAGCTTATTTATTTATTTGTTATTCTAAACTGATATTAAATATTCTTATTATACATCTTTTCAATTTAATTTTTCATTTGATTAGAAATAATATTGATCATTTTAGAATAACAGACAGATCACTTGGATAGGAGATTTCTGCTTGGATATGTCTGAAATTTATTCATATTTTGAGTTTATGCACTGGTTACTAAAATATTTTGAATCAAAGGGGTTGATTATAAGTGTAATTTGATGTTATAGTTCAATTTCAATGCTCTATATCGCTTTTCTAAGTAAAACAAAATCTGAGAGTCTTCTAAAATAATTTGGGAATTTATAGTGTTTGCCTTGTTAGTATTGAAGAAATTGAAGGTATCCAGAAATATCACGTTATAGCCAATGCGAAAAAGAAACCTATTTGAAGCAATAAAAACTTATGAAATTAAGAATAAAAAAAATATTGATATTGCCACAAAAGTTTTAGATTGAGCTATGGTCTAAAATATTATTGCAAAAATGTCTTAGATTTTTTAAGAAATACTTAAATAGTTGTAGTAGTTGCAGTTTATTTGATTAACATTTGGTTAGTTTTGATATAATATATTCATTAATGTTTCTAAGAATATGTTAATGATTTTACATATAAAATTCTTTAGCTAATTAACTACAGTGATCTGAACTAATTGCTGCAGGGGAGTGTTTGGATTACTGAAAAGTTGGGATTACAGAGAGAGGATCCGGTAGAATTTCATACAATTAAAAGATTAAAACTCAATACATAGATACAACATTATTAACTGGATACTAACCTGTATATTCACTTGAAAACTTAGAATTTGTATAAAAATCAATTTTTGTTTAAAGAACTCAGTTATTTTTGTTTATTTTGACTTTTGGAGGAACTTCCTCACTGCTTCTTCTCTTAGACGTTGTAGGAGAAGGATTTATTGCCACATCATATTGTGTTCTGTTGCCCATCGAATACAATGATTGAAATGATACTTTGCATCTTCAAGCTTTGCTGCCATGGGCTCCTTCCTCCAGTTGACTTTCTCATTCTTCATGATCATTTGATACCTCCATAATGCTCCTTACAATTTCTTCATCTGTTTTAATTATGAATTTGTTCTCCTCACGTCCTATAATCCATTCCAGAACATCTGAATAATTCACAATAGCACCAGGCTTGATATTTTAAGTGGTAATCACCTGCTGGCCTTACCTTGTCAACTTCAGTGTTTTTTTTCTTCATGATGTTCTCTTTTTCTTACAAAAGGATTCCATGAAGTGTGTATGGTCTTTGCCTGAACCATTTTGAAGCTGCAGCTAAGAAAAATACGACATGTCGTAACAATGTCTTCTTCTTGTGCTACAACGTGGTTCATGTGTAGAGCTTTTCTGTAATGCAGCTTGATTTTTTTAATCACATTTTGATCCATTGGCTGTAGAAGGGGTGTACAATTTGATGGAAAAAACATTATAGGGGAAAATCAGCATAAAACCATTTCTTTAAAAGAATAACATTCATCTAACCTTTTGTTGTATCTTTATAAAGGACAGGAAGAATACAATTTTTGAAAGCACGAGGCTTTGCCGATTTTCCAATTACAAGCATCCTTAGCTTATGATTCCCTGTCACATTAGTGCAAGGCATGAATATTATTCACACTTTAGATATTTTTTGATCAGGGGTTTGAGTCTCATTTTTATGAACGCACATCTTATCTGGCAAAAGCCTCCAGAAAAGGCTGTTCTTATCAGTATTGTAAATCTGTTCAGGTACAAGATTTAAAGTTCAGCTAGTTTGTGTTTCTATATATATATATATATATATATTCTCTCCTATTATAGAGAATTAACGAATGCCATGTCTTTTTTAAAAACTTATTTAGCCTGTTGTCACTAGCTTTTTAAAATTTGTCTAATCGAAATATATTTTAGTTTGGAAAAAGTGGAGTGTGTTGAGAACATTCCAGTAAAAATCACTCATAAACTGTGGCATCGAGAAATTAATAGCTACTATTCATATCATTTACCTTTTACTTGTACCTTTTTTAGAGGTTGATGCATATGAAAGAATTTCTGTATGATTTTTTTTTTTCAAAACTGATTGTCGACTTACTCACGTTAAACTATGGGGCCAGTTTGATAGAAGTTCCCCCTCCCCCCATTAATAACAAGAATATCACTTGTCAAAAAAAGGCAGTGTTTTATGCTTTATTTTTTGCTCATTTAAAAAAAAAACTGTTCACATGAAAATGAAGACTGAAAAATCATCTCGGCAGGCATCTATTTTTATGAAAGAAGATGAGGGATTCCTGAAAAATAACCAATGGAAGAATGCCTATGAGCTAAGAAAATTCCCAGAAATTTCACTAGGTGGTTGGGGTCTTTCATTTGGCATTTTTCTTTGTTTCTAAGTTTCTCTTTTTTTCCTTTCCTCAACGAAACTGCCAATTATTCCTCCCTCATTTTTTTTTTTTTTTTTTGTGTTTGGATTACTGGGTACTGAGATTACACTGTATTTACTTATATTTTAAGCATTCATGTATTCAATGAAAATTTTAAATTCATAGTATTATTATACAGTAATAAATAACTTCTCACTTCCTCACTACCAAAGGTTGGGAAGCTTTGTTTTCATGCAGGAAGTGAAAAAATTTTATGTCCTCAGAATCGAAAATTTCCTCTCAAATTTTACGTTTTAGATCTCAAGGAACAAATTTGGTTTCATGCCTGTCTGTAGTCAAATCCATGTGACAGGCATGACATTTACTCCTGCTAAATTTTCAGGGATTGTGTAGGTTGGTACCTAGATGACCCCGTATCAATTTTATCAAATTCCATTACTTTTGCTTATGCATGCATAAACATTTTCCTTGATACACCTATACACCTCGATTTGCGTGATTAATTCATCCTCCAAGAGTACTGTGTAACTTGAATTAACCGCTTAAATTAAGGGCTTGTCCTTACCTGTTTAAAGGGTTTCATTCTCCACGACTCCAATTATCTACTGTGTTTCATTTTTGTGTTCAATAGGATCTAATGAATAAGCAACATTAACCCTAACCAAAAAGTTTACTAAAAAAAAAAATAATAGGATCATATGCAACTACCATTCACAGAATAGTTCATATTACATATTACTTATGTATCTATTCAATAAACTATGAGTAGGAATGTAAAAAAAAGACTAAAATGATAAAAAATAAAGATGACATTCTGACCGAAGAATAAATTTATTTTTTCTTTTAAAACTAAGGTTAGTAACTTTGGAACTTGGCTTCTCTTTACTAATTGAAAACCGTTAATCAAATCGCGTAAATCCTAGGGATAGGTGTACTTCGAAAATAATCATCCAATTTGACCCAAAGTTGGAGAAAAGTTGAGAATTAGTGTGAAAATGGTTCAGTCTCAGTTTTTTCAAATCCCATCCACTACTTTCGCTTATGCATGTACAAATGCATTTTCCTTGGCACGCCTATATTTAAAAAATAGCTTATCCAATTTGGTCCAAAGTTGGGAACTAGTGTGCTAATAATCCTGTATCAATTTCATCAAAGTCCATGCATATCGCGCTACCTTGGAAGTTTCTTTTTAACAAAACTGTCTCAAGTCAAAAAATTTAGGTCTAAAATATGTTTGGAACAAAAAAATACCTTACACAAGTTACCTCTAAGAATTTGCTTGCAAATGGATTCTAGAAACTATTTAAACAATTGTAAGAAAGCCTGTAATAATCAATTGAATCAATCATTTTGTTGAAAACTTCAAGCTCCATTTTCTTAAAAGTATAGCTGTAATATATATATATATATATATATATATATATATATATATATATATATATATATATATATATATATATATATATATAACAAAAAGATATATTTATCTTTTTGTAATTATTCGAAACTTGTCCGAATAAACAATTAAAACATTAAATAATGTTTTTCCTTACACATTTGTTATTTTCATTTTGTTTGTCCTTATGTACCCAATAAAAATGGTAAGGAAGCTATACTGACGTACTTGGCTGACTTTTTTTCGATATATAAGTAAAATTGAAAAAATATGTTGATATAGAATCAACCTTTCATCCTTTTTGTTTCTTAAAATTTAAAAGATAATAGTTGGAGGCCTTTATTTAACATTATTTTTTTCCAGGAAAAATCTCATGAGGAAACCGAAGGTGATCAAGAAACAGTTCTAAAACAGAGAAAATCCAAACCCAGTAAAAATATTTAATTTATAGTTTTGTCCGAACATTTTTGTTTATTTGTTTGTCTTTGAGTTACCAAAGAACAAATATTTTGTAATATGTGTAGCAGAGGATGCCAGTATTTATTATTTGTAACAGTAGATATTTATTTAATTTTCAATTTTTGTCTTTTTCTTTTTTTTTTTTTTTAGTGTTACTATTTATTGAGATTTATTGATCTCTGAGTTTGAAATTAAAATATCAACTATAAACCAAAATGTTGTGAAAATGCTATGTAAATTATATATTTGTGAAACAATGTTTAAGCAAATACCATTGATTGGATTATAATAATGTTTAATATAATAAAAGTTATTAATATAATGATTAATGATATACCATTCAATTCATACCTTGCCTTCTAATAAATTTGTCTAAAAATTACAATTATTATTATAAAACTATAATAATTAATATTATTAATGGTTTTAATATGGTAATCAATAGTATTATACCATTAAATTGTTACCTTACACTCAGAAAAATTTGTCTCACAATTCTTGTGGAAAATAATTTTCTCAAACTGCCATATTAATGGTGGTACACCTGTAAAAAGGTAATTAACTATTTTCATTAATAAAATTATCCTCATAAGAATAAGAATGAAAAGACATCTTCCTGTACAATATTTATTTATTTTGCAACTAGTTTTGGTCTCTGGACATTCGTCAGGCTAATTTGTTCGTTAAACTTGTGACGGCCCAACTCCGTTGTTTGTCAATAGTGGACTCTAACAAAGGAGGAGGGCTGTCACAAATTTAACGTACATATTAGCCTTAAGAAGGTCTAGAGACAGAAACCGGTTGCAAAATAAAGTAAATATTGTTCAGGAAGATATCTTATTATTCTTATATAGATAATCCTGTAATGTCGAGGCATAATTTAAGAAAATTATCCTTTCATTTTAGTCCTGAGAAATTTGTAACACACAGTTCACTACAATTGGTAGTTGGTAGTACTTGATCTTATGTATTAACCATATGTGCATATAATTATTTAATTTTTATTAGTATTTTTTGATGTGTGAAATTTTTGCTGATTATTTTTCAAAGTAATATAATATATTCCTTACAGATTTTTTATGAATAAAACTGCATTACCTTATTGCATAATTTAAGTTATTGACGATCTTGGTTATGTACACGAAAATTATTTAATATTTCCTAATTTTATTCAATTGTTATTAATTTATTTATTATGGTGAAGTTCGCATAATTTTCAATAGAAATTAATTTCAAACTTTTACCTTTAAGGGTTATATAAGTAATGTTAAATATAATTTTTTGTTATTGAAGTTAAAAGTTTATTTATTGTTCTATTATTTTTAAGTATTCTATGATTTATGAGGTGTGAACTAAAATTAATACTTATTTAGTTTAATTAGACATTTCTATTTGCTGAAAAAATTATTATATTTTGAATTTGTAATTATTGAGTCAAATGTTAATCATGTTATTAAACTAAATGAATGCTCTCAATAAATCTTCCATGAGACAGCTATATTATTGTTTTATGCAAAAAAGGACTTCTCAGTTCCATTATATAAAAGAGTATAGAGAAAATAAAGATCATGTATTTTTCTTGTTTAAAATTGTACTATTATTCTCATTCTGAATGTAAGATATTGCATTAAATGAGAGCTATTTTCACTAGGCAATGCTTTGAATTTTAGTGTTATCAATAGTATGTTTAATTTTTGTCCTATAAAGACTGCCTCATCCTCATGCTACTTCCTGATTTTTCTTTTTTATTTAATAATTTAGAACCAAAAATAATAAATGATTAATTTGTATCAATATTTTATCTCTTGTAGATAAAATACTATTTTATTTATTGTTGTTTATATCTATATTGTTTAGATGTAGGTAGTTCAAAATAATTTAAACTTCTTATTGGTTATAAGAAAGTTTTTATTTATAATTAAATAGTAATAACCATTGGATATTTTAGTTGATGGATTTTTCAATGTGATTTAAAATTCAACTGGATGGTATTTCCTTTTGAGGTCATTATATTTAAATATTTGTAAGTTAAAGACTGAGTTAAGAATCTGAATAGCAATCAATATTTTTTTTCCGAACTGATTTTCTTAACAAAATTAGTATTCAGAAAACAAGAAATTTATCTTCTTGGTTTTTAATCGTTCATGATTTTAGATAGGGATGTTCTTGGGGTGATTAATATTTCTATTTATTAAGTTTATAATTATGTAATGATTTTGTTCCACGTCCTAAAGTTTTTAATTCATTTGAAATTTTATTCAAAATGACACTTCACATATTCATGAAATACTTAGAATGGAGTTGTGTATACTTATTTCATTAAACAAAACAATTCTATTTGTAACTTCAAGTGAGTTGAAATAATATTAATAGTATTTAATGTATACCAACAGGGTTCATCAGTTTTAAGAAAAGGTACCTCAGATTATTATATTTGTGCCTTTAAGAATAATGATGTTCTTTTTCTAATGCTTATTTAGTAGAAACCTTATTTCCTGTTTTGTAAATTGTTATTGATTCCTTAAATTCACTTACTAGTACTTCACCACTTCAAATATTTGTTCCTTTTGATATTTTACTTTATTTCCTGAACTTTTCTGTATTAACATTTACTATAGTTATGTATCTACTCTGTTTTGGAATTGATTGCTTCCTTTAATCCTTAGATTATTCTGCATATTTCTAGTCAGAAGAATTAAAAATCCTTACTCGATCTAATACTGTGCAAACACATGATTTTGTATTCCAATTTTGATAAATGAATCAATTTCCACTGCTGTTGTATCACTCTATTGAAAAATAAATTAAGTTTTTTTTTTTTTTATGATTCTTCTTTTTTTTCCCCTAGCTTCCTTAGAAGTTTAAATAAATAGTTGGAAAAGATTTGTAAATGTTTGAAATTTGATCTTTACCACTTAATTTGCTTTCTACAATAAATTGAATTTACCCATCTAGTTGTATAGTAGTACTTGTGAAATTAATTAGGGATTGATAAATTATTTGCCGCTTCTATAATTTTGTTTTTATTGAAAACTAGTTTCGAATATTATACATTCATCTTCAGTTCAAGGTTTAAATAGATTATATCAAACAGAAAAGTTTGTATTGGTTTGTACTAGCACTGAACTTGCTAGTTGAGTGTGAGAACAAACCAATACAAACTTTTCTGTTTGATATAATCTACTTAAACCTTGAACCGAAGATGAATGTATAACATTCAAAACTAGTTTTCAATAAAAACAAAATTATAAAAGTGGCAAATAATTTATCAATCCCTAATTCTTATGATCCTTTTATACCATCATGCGGATGCCAACTCCTTGTTATTAAATTCTATATATAGGTAGGTTTTACTTTTTCCTTTTTTTACATGTGAATAAGATGACAATTAGCTATTGTATAAAAAAACAACCTGAAACAATTTGAAAAAGTATACAGGCAGTCCCCATTTTAATCCATTCTTTACAGCAAGGGCACCTGTGGGCTCATCGATTCCCTACTCAATGATTGTGCGCATGCCGTTGTATTTTCTTACTCCACCTCAATGACTGAGCGAGCCGGTGTGCTCATTCCCTTCAGTGTTTATACTGTCTCTGTTCTCTCCAGTCATTCAGAGAAGCCTTCCTCACCATTTCAGTATATCTAGAAAGGATTTGAAAACCAGGAGCTGGTGGCGGTTTTGAAATACTTTTCAATGTTGAGAAGTTATTATTTACTTTTATTGAAAAAACATCAAAGGAATTTTTGTAATATTTTTAACTTACAAAAAAGGAAAGTAATCTATGTTAAAAAGCAATAACAGTCTTAGCCAAAAGTTTTTCCTTGATTGCATAGTAAATATACGTGGTTAAGTTCAGCAATATGGCTGCCGTATTGAATGAGTTATCGTTTTGAAGTTACGTCGTTAACCAATTTCTACAAAGAACCGTTTTATGTCAAAGCGAATTCCAGCTTGCATCGCTTGAAAAAAAAATTTATTTATTGAACGAAGCCATTAAAAAATCAATTTAAATGTAAAATAAAACTATTCAATTAATTAAAAAAGCTATTGAAAAAAAAAAAAAAAAAGAGATGAGTGAAAATGAAATTTGTTGGATAACCCAAAACAGACATGATTTCGATTAGTGCTTTCCCGGAAACAATCACATCCGATTTGAATGAACGCTCCACCAATTTTATTAAGGATTTACTATAAAAATATTTCAAAGAATTCCTCACTTTTCTTACTTTGTAATACTATTTCTTCAGTTGCTTCCAGTCCCTATGAAGGTTGATATCCGTTAGGTATTTTAAGAAGGATGATGACATAACATGAAAAACTAATGATGACTCATAAATTCTCAGAAAAAGCAATACAAATTTTCGAAGAAGTTGACCCAAATTAAGACAGGAGCTCCAAGGTGAATAATTTAATTAAAAACACACAAGTTATAGAGAAATATATAATGAGAAAAAGTAAAGCAAACAATTTATGACTAGTTCAAAAAGTAGGTACATAATGCATAGAGTGTACTACTATTTTTGTTTTCTTTGTTATTTAATTATTACCCATTACTTTCCAGAAGTGAATTTTTTATATTATTATTACTGAACCTATGAACTTGTTATGGTCACAATATTGAAGTTGAAAAATAAATACATATAATAGTAGAGGTAGCACCGCTTTCGAGAAAAAATTTTAGGCCGGCTGGTCTTTTGAAATTGCTTTTCTTATTGAAGCTTGGTGGGGATGCGGCACACCTGGCTGCTAGGAATAATTGCGTTTACCAGTGTGCATCCCATTTGTACAGGTACGAATTTCATATTTTCAAATTATTTTAAGTCAACTTTTTTCTATTTCATAATTTTCTATATCCTTTTAGCAATATACTTTAAATTGCCAGACAGTTCTATCGTTGCTAACTCCATGCCAGATACTATTTAGTAATTAAAACAAATATTTTCAAACCATTTTAGTATAGCTGAGATTTTAATATGATAGTTATGCTATTAAAGAACCTAAAATTAATTTGCCGGACAGAAATTTTCTTGCTTAGTAAGAGCCAGACCGATTTATAACAGTGTGTATCCCATTTGTATAGGTACAATTCTTATGTTTTCAAATCATTTTAGGTCGAATTTTTTCTTTTTCATAAATTTCTATTTTTATGAAAAAAAAATTCTTAGTAGTAATTGTATGAATTGTGAACATATCCATAAATTTATGATAAAGAAAAAATCATTGCGAACATATTATTTACAATAAAAAAAAATTTATTTTTTATTTCGCAAATATGTGTAACTAGGTTTTTTTTATCTTTTGTAAAATTCTCGAGGTAGAGAAGCCCGATTTAATCGTGCAAATTCCTGTTGGCTTTAGACACATTTAAGTCTGTTATATTAGGGTCCATTTAGCTCTTGCTGCCGGGCATCCTTAGGTGCCACAGGGATTCCCAGGTTTTTCTTAGAACAGTTCCATGTTTTAAATTGAAAATATTTATTTATCTGACAAAATGAATTAACCCTATTTAATTATTAATTTTAATCAAACTGTATTCCCTTTTCATAACAGTATCATTACCATTATAATGATGACTATGCCACAAAATATTATCAGGCATGACTGCACGTGAAGCATTTAAGGTGGCAAAATGTCATAACTCGACTTATAACATTTTCCCAGCATGCGATTTTGTGTGTAGCTTTCTACTTATTACAATTTGTAGCTATTGATTTCTCATAAACTAAAAGAGAAAGACTTGTGAAATTTTTCCACCTTCTAAATATCAAAAAATGAGATCCTGGAATGTAAAAAACTCCTTTTTCAGAAAAAAGTGACTTATAAAATTTTGCCATCTGAGCACAGAATTATTACCCTGGTATTCTTGGAATTTCAACGACAAAACTGTCTGGCAATTTAAATTTATATTGCTAAAAGGATATAGAAAATTATGAAAAAAAAAATCGACCTCAAATTATTTGAAAATATAAAATTAGTACCTACACAAATAGGATGCGCATTGGTAAACGCAACCACTCCCAGCAGCCAGATGTGTCGTATGCCTACCAAGCATCAATAAGAAAAGCAATATAAAAAAGATCATCTGATCTAAAATACTTGTTTTTACTAGCTCTTATACAATAAATTTATATTTTTTTATTATTCAAAGCCTTCCTCTCTTTTTCCTATTATGTAATAAAAAACCTAACAAAATTCAAGTCCCTTCAAATTGTTATTTTATGATTTATTGGAGGTATAGTTTATTAAAAAACAAAAAAATTGAAACATACAAAGCATATGAAAAAGACTTTCTAGATAAACTAAAGGCTACAAAATATGGCTTTATATACATTATACATACATGTACATATATACAATTTGGCGAGCAGGACTCGACTTAAGTCACTTTCCAAGGAATGGAACCTGACGTAAGTACGAGGACTGCCTGTACATGAAAATCGTTAAGAGTGCAAAAAAAGAAAATGAAGTGTAATTAGATGATATGGGTGTTAAGAATGATAGTTTAAAAATCTGCCAGAGTAAGTCTGGTTTTTTAAACCATTGAATGAATAAGAGAGTCCAGGAAAGGAGGGAATTTCTAATTTCACATTGGATAGGGGAACAGAAGGAGTATGGGTGTAAAGAGTTTAGAGAAAATTAGAACATCAAGAATTTTATACGGATGAGGGACAAGATGGTCATCAATATATTAATAATCAACATGATGTCATTCAGGCATATGGGCACAAAGGAGTTACAGAGATCATTAAGGTCAATGTGGGATAGGCCAGGAGCGAAAAGATTGCCCATTGCAAGTCCTGAAATTTGATTGAAAAGCTTGCCATGGAAGAGAAGGGTCCACAACAAACTGAGATCTATGGGGTTCAATGAGTGACCAGGTTTGTTCTACAATTAGATTTTTACTTCTTTCTCTAATTTTTCTTAATTATGGAAGGAAGTTTTTGATTGCCTTAATAATTTCTTTATCACATTTGGAATTTAGGAGTGTAGTATGAACTTGAAAATAAATGTGAGAGTATTGCAACAATGGAAATAAAACAAAGTCCGTGCTATGACGGGCTTCGTCAATATCTTAAACAGAAATCTTTTATTTTTATTTGGATTTCATAGTTTGACCATTATTTAACTTCTGGGAAAAGGATTTTTCGATAGCCGTAAATGCTTGGGGTAATTCAACATGAGTGTTGAAAACACTGCATTGGAATAGTCAAAAACATCCACGTTGTTCGTGACGGTCGTTACCATTGCATATCCCTACTTTAGATTAGCTTAAGTGTCATCTGAAGGCTTTATTAACACCCATCTAGAATTGCTTCTCTATTAACTTTATCCTGTCCATGAACTTCGTGTAATCAAGCATTTTAGCAATACAATAGGTTATTTTATACACCATTAGTTGGAAAATCATCATGATAATTGAACAAAAAGGCTCTTCCTTGCAAGATTAATGCTCTAACTCACTCTTAGTAAAGAGCCATCTCAGCAAGTCAGCACTCTCTTAATACATAAAAGTTTGTCAGCACTGATACTCTTAAATATTTATGTTACATTCCTGCGCATTTTTTTTTTTTTTTTTTTCGTATCTTGCATTTTTAATCCTTCAAAAGGAATAGGTGCATAAGAACATCATAGCTCCAAATGGTTCTTGACTTCTACAAAGGCAACTTTGCAGATATGCTGTCTTTGTACTGCGTTTATGTGATCTAGTCTTTTTTCTACCCAGATGATGCCTGAATCGGTTAAATGTTGACTGGTTAGATATTTACTGGTATTCGAGAGAAATAAAGCTTTGCTTTTGGAATTTTCCAATAATGTCCTAACTAATGACTTACATAAACTCAAAATGTTTACACGTAATTTATTCCAATTGAATGAATTATTACAGTTGATTCCTGAACGTATCTTTAAAGTTATTATAGCATCAACTTACAAGTACTCCTGCTTACTAAGGTCCCAATCATTATTTAGGTCAAGGACCCTTTGGGGGATTGCATATCTTTATCAAGCAGAAGGCACAGCTATGATCTACATAAAGTAGCAATCCGTCAAATGAGGTCATGTTTTTGACATTATAGTTAACATTACCGTGATGGTTTTGAATTGATTTTATTATAAACTGCTAAAACAAAATCTAAACCCATTCACATATAATATACTTGCACAGAATATGCTTTGTTTTTTAAAATATAGCAATAAATTTCTAATTTATCTTTTCTCCTACTTGTAGATCATTTAAAATAAATCCCAAAATGAAATAAAAATTAATTGAATAATTTATTTTCAAAATCATTTCTTGAAATTGGCTTCATAATTTATACAATAAGTACATGTTATATTGTTGAAATTTGATATTTCTAAAGTTTGTGGAAAAGCCATTCTATACTACCAACACAAATTTATTTAGTTTAAAATTTAATTATTTGATATAACAAATGAATAATAAAATGAAATATTCTGTTTATAAGACACATATTAATGCTATGTGAGCATGAGAAGTTAAAGTAGACAAACATTTTATAAAAAATTTAATGATTAAAATAACATGAATATGGTAGGATAATGCATCAAACTAACTGTTAAATTAAACAACTTTTAGAATGAATAATAATAAAATAAACGTCATCTCATGGAGTGTAAATCACAGTTCATGGTATATTTTAGGTAGATTAGGATATAAAGGTGATGATCAGTTTCATAGCAACTGTTATCTATATTTTTAAAATTCTAATTGAGGCACAGGGATATGGTATGGCCACAAAGTTGACTTAGCGTCTTAACATTAAAAAAAAAAAAATATGTAGATATATTACAGCATATCATAACGAAATGGAAACTAAACCATAACCAATTGAAACAGATATTGTATTATAAGCTAATATTGAAAAAAACAAATAATACAAACTTCTGTATAAAAAAATCTTTTACAAAAGTTAAATACATTTATTAAAAAAAAAAATTAATCCATAAACTTAAATTTTCCAGTAAAAATGAAAATAGTATCAGTAAAGAAAATAAAAAGTATTTTCATTCAGGATTACTTATTGATAAACTCAAATTATTGTGACTAGAACAGCTTAGATTTATGATTTTTTTTTGTTAGGAATCAGTCAACATAAAATAAAACAATTAGTTTGAGATTCCACTGCCAATGTTTGTGCCCAACTATGTGAGTAATCTTCAGGGCTAGAGAAACATGCAAAACTAGTCTGTCTCCACAGGAACTTCTGATTTTGAATAAATAACATCGCCTGCCAAAATAAAACTAATTGTTGTATCCCCGACTGATCCCCAATGAAAAAACAATTATTATAAACCATCTAAAGTCAAACATCCATCACTTTTAACTTTAATTTTTAGATACTTCATATATTTTTATAAAATCTCACCATTTCTTTTAATCATTTTCCCCTAGACTAAACTGAACATAAATAACAAAAAAAAAATTAAGTGAAATGTCATTTTTAGTAGAATTTATTGCTTTTTCATAAAATTTGTTAAGCTATTTGGACTCTAAACTAATAACTAAAAATTTACCTTTACTTGACAATGATAAGATCATTTTAAAAAGTTATTTTGATATACCAAAAAAAGTTGTATTTAGGAAGTTGACACATATGATGCATAGTTTACTAAAAATGTAATATTACTAATATGAATAGTAAAAAAGTATAAAATAATATCGACATACCTTATGATTATCTTATATCATACAATTATTTCTAAGACCTTGCCAAAAAGGCATAAGTAAATGGCATGGCAGTGAAGGCATTTTTATTGGATAAAATGCATAATGTATGTATAAATAATGAGGGTTAAATTAAGCAAATAAGCATAACAAAAACAAAAATTGTTAAAAATGCTATGGTAAAACATAGTGCCATATTATTTACTATCATAAATAACAGATGGAATGCTTTTAAGTAGACAAGTGCAGGGTATCTTTTTTTTTCTATAGTATATTAACACTTGTTAAATATATAATACTTGTATAAGTAATTAAAACAAATTACTATACATACATCTACATTCCAAGTGGTAAACTATTTGTTCCCAGTGATATGGTATCATTGTAAATTATTTGGTTACAAATTATTAATATAAATAAAACTTGCTTGGAATAGTCTTTTGTTAAATAACTGGTTTCTGAATGGTTTTACTAGAAATTTAGCATATAGTTCGAAAAACTGCAATTTTAGAAAATCTCAGTTAACATATCAACATATGAGGCATGGAGATGCGAAGGGGATAAATCCATTTTTTTATCCTTATTGATATTTTAAATGTTTTCCATTCTGTTTAGCGTCCTCTTTAAGATGGTACATCCTTAATCCCCCAAAAGTGCATAATCCAATCTAATTTTTAAAGTTTGGTTTGAGTTTCATAAGGAAATAAATCCCTGTTTCTCAAAACAGCCGCTTGGAGCGTCACATAAGAAAGTAACAATGAACTGTAGGAAAAGTTAATGTTACGTTATTGTGTTTAATATATTTTGTTGTCATAATCCTGGAGAAATATCCTGAAGTAAATACGACAGAATAGAGAAAAAAGCCACGGAATGATTTGCTAAAGTGGAAACATAATTTGTTTTAAAATATCAGAGGACTGTACAATCTCCATTTTATTTAACCCTTTCACGTTTACTGATTACAGTCTAATTAATAAATTTGAACTTATTAGATATACCGTTCCTGGAACTTGGAATGTAAACACCTCAAATAAAAAGTTCACATATTTTTTTATTTATAAGTTCTACTCAACTACTGATAAGGTTTGAACCCTTTCACAATCTGTTATTTTGCTTCAATGAATTTACATTTTAATTTTATTTCTATTTAGCTCATGCAAGATGCTTTTATCATTAGGTACCCATACCAAAATCACAAAAGTTAAAATACGGTTTTGCACTTGTAATAAAAAATTTAAAAATATTAACAAAAAAAAGTAATATCTTGAGGATTTTTTTAAATATCTTTTTCACATTATTGTTTTATATTAATTTTAAAATAATAAAATGAGTTAATTGTTGAGTTTTTTTTCTTGTTTATTGACTTTTCTTTTCACTTTACCTTACAAAACGGGATTAATACAATTTATTTTAAAAAATTTAAAATTCGGTAATTGGGAAAGCTAAAAAATAAAAATTAAAAAAAAAATAAATACAAACCCATTTCTGATTTAGTTCAGAAAATTCTGAACCAATAATAATTGTTTCAAAAGAACAATAACCTGAATTATGCATATTTTGGATTTCCTGAAAAATTTTCAACTTTGGATTTATTCCCTTTTGCATCTCTCTATGCCTCATATTATGGTAACAGTGATAATATCAAAGATTTTTTTTTTCCACTCAATTAAAATGCTCTTAACACTCATAAAAAAATCAGTCAAAAATATTTTTATAATAAATTTGAAATCATTAAATATATTTTAGACGATATCAATTTTTACACATAATATAAATCATAAACTATGACATATTGGATAATATTCATTATATATATATATATATATATATATATATATATATATATATATATATATATATATATATATACACCCACACACATATACATATATAAATCTAAACTATTACAAATGAAGCCAAATTAAACAGTTTATTTTACATAAACACTAACTCATATATATATATATATATATATATATATATATATATATATATATATATATATATATATATATATATATATATATAGATGTATGGTATAAAATAAATAAGTACGTGTGAGTTACAGAGAATTTTCTCTTTATGATAAAAAAAAAAACTTAACAGACATTACCAATGAATTTTAAAACAATCCACATGTAAAATAATGTTCATTGAATGAATCAATGATTAATAGTAAACTAAGATTATGAAATGAAGATGATTATTGACAAACTTCGGGAATAATATTTTTTACAATAATTTTCTTTTGTTAATAAATACATCATCATTAATTATTTAAAAAAAAAGTAAATAAATAAAAAATACAATTTAAAATTAACCTATTACATTTTGGTGAAATCATCGTCTGTTCTAACAATTAGAAACACCACAAATGTAAAACAAAATATGATACAATAAAAAAAAAAACATTAAGGAGTATTAAGTAATTATTTTAATAAGAGATAACTAAGTAACTTGCCAAGAAGTTAAAATATGAAAATAAAGCAAAGTTAATGACAATGGAAAACATATTTTTTTTTCTGTATAGGAAAGTACACAAACATAAATGTAACCAAGAAGTGATCTTTTTTCAAATCTTACTTGAAAAGCCAATTACAAAAATAAAACATAAAATATTAAGAACAATGACTATCAAGCAAATAAGAAATTGTATTTTTGCTGAATAAACAAAAATGCACAATTATTAAACTAAAAACATTATTTTTATTTTTATGGCAAAAATACTAAATATTCTTCCTAAGATGACAATCCCTCAAATGAGAATGAGGTGCTTATCAGTAATACTTAAGTCAAAGAAATTGGGGACCTGATTCTTCAATGGGTTGGGGTGAAAAATTAGGTGACTGAACTTGATTTTGAAAACACAGTAGTGATACAGGTAATGATTTTAATTGCTTAAAAAATAACTGATATGACAACTAAGTTACTAATGCACACACAAATGTTCTGTGTGTTTATTAACATAGAATTCAATCATGTTTTATAAATCATTGAGATAGTGATTTTCATTAGCTATCCACAGCTATCAAAATAATTCAAGATCTGAAATGAAATTTGAAAAATAATTTTTATTTAAATCTTAATAAATAGTAAAAAAAATCATTTAGATATTACTTTTTAGTAAATATAATCTGAAATCGAACACTCAAGAATCTTGAAGACTCTAAATATAGTGACTGCATGAGTGAAACTTTGGGTGACACAGATTTTTGGTTAGAATAATTAGCAATCATTGACACAGCACATGAGTTATAGCATCTAAAAGTACATAATGAACATGGTAACTCGTTCTCTTGGATGTGTTCATTGGATCAAAATCATCATAATAGTGACAAGTTTCCTAAAACACTGTATAAAATTCTTTTAGCATTTGCATTCTACAATTGGCATAGGCTCATTGCTAATTTGTGCAGAGATATTTTAAAATCAAAGTACCACACTGTATTGTACACTTCTGTCAACCAAAATACAAGATATATATACAGTGGACATCGTTTATAATGACCCTAAAGGAGCTTGTTGGTTTTCGACATAATAGCCAGCGTTTGTTATAACCGATACCAAATCTGGAAGATTGAACATTTTAAAGATGCAGAAAACAACTTATAAAAAAAAAAAAAAGGAATTCATTTTTACTTAATTTACATCAAAGTATGAAATTTACATCATTTTTATATAGATTTACATATCCATATTGCACATCCAGAAAGGGGCACAGCTCAAAAAATGTTTGTTAGAGCAGACATTAGACACAGGTTAAGTTCTACATAGAAGCCACCAGGGTGTTTCCATCAACACAGGTTACTGGTACTGCATCTATTGGTTTGGCCTGATATTTAAGGGCAGGTTGCTCTTGGAGATGATAGGAGTCCAACTATTAACATTTCTGTTATTAGCAATTTTGAGTTATACCTCAATCATTCTAGATGCGCAATAAGCAGAACAATTTTGTAATTTTCAGACTATCTTTTAAACAAAATTTCTCAATTGTAGCACATAAATCAAACAACTGCTAATTTGTTTTATAAAATAATAAGTTATGCAGGACTGCTTACTAGAATTTTTTAATATAATATTGGTAAGATATTTTAGCCTCAATACCCTATTTGATGATGTCACTCTGAAGGTCATTGTTTACTAGTAAAAGCTTTTGTAAAGTACGGACGGAGTCTAAAGCATCTCCCATTGAAAGTGCCTGCTCATCATCTTCTTTCTTGAAAATGTTTACATTTTGAGCAAACTCCCTCTTCCACTGCCGCGCTGTTATATATGATATATTGACTAAATGAAAAATCAGTCTCTATGACCGACATGTCATTGCAAACAATGTTATATCCACTTAAAATTGTATGTAATAGGTATACAAAGTTTATGGGACCTGACTATTAATTCACCATAACCGGTTTGTTGCTATTACCGATGTCTTTATAGTTGGTATCCAGTGTATATGAAATTATTGCTGGACTATTTATATGAATTAATATTAAGAATTTTTGTTTGTAACAATGAGTTTTGGAATGCTATCAACAAAAAGTCAGGCATTAAAGAAACAAAATAATACATAAAATATTACTGATAAAGTAATTAAATAATTCTACATCTGATGTAATTCTAGAAGTTATCATAATGATAAAACTCTTATGTAAGTCTGTTATTTGTAATTGGCATGGCATTAGAAATTCTAAATCATATCATTTTCAAGGGTTTAAGTAAAACCACCAGGCCAAATCCTATTTGTGTAACCTTATGAAAATAAATCCAATGAATTGCTGATTGTAAACATAAAAATATGCAAGCAGGAACTGAACAAAGGTAATAAATATATATTTATAAAATTTTAAAGACTTCAAATCCATTAAAAATAAATTTAAGGGAAGGAATTATAAAACAATGGATAAAATTAAAATAGATAAGTCTATTCTCAATATTTTAGGCAAAACTTCAAGATGAAAAGAAAAACGGAGAAAGAAAGATAGAAACAGATTTTATATAAATAATAAGATCAAAAACTCACAAAAAGAGACAAAAATTAACATAGCATTATTCTTGGAAAGTTCCAAACAAAGCCTTTAGTCTCTCAAACAGTAGTTCATAAATGGTCAATATTTTACCAATTCAATCATTATAATGAAAACCACTAAATCATATAAATTCTAATTTATCAAATAGAGATTGTACATCGGTGAAATGTTGACTGATTTCTTATTAACTATAATTGGTAAAACTTAAGGATTAATTATTAATCTTCCAATAATAACCTCATTTATATTTTATGTCAAGATTTATGACAATAATATGTAATTGGCTTTCAAATAATCATGACATGAATATTTTTAGAAAAGGGATAACTGTAAACATGTAAAATGAATAAAATAATGACACAGTATATGATATATTTTGGACTAATTAAAAATATATAAATAAGAATCACATAAAAATATTAAATAATATTTATATATATATATATATATATATTTGTCTGTGTGTATGTGTTTGCATGTACATATACATACATACACATATATATTAATTGTAAAATTTTATAAGCAATATTGCCTAATGTCAATTCTCTAATAAATACAACATAACACTTAAATTATGAAAATTCACAATAATAAAATAAAGACGAATAAAATGATAAATTTTATTTAAATTACTTATAAATATTTACATTGATAAAGCAAGATTAAAAGATTTAAAAAATAATAAATTAAAAAAATTTATGCTTGCTGAAATAGATAATATAGTTTTTGCAAATATTAAAGTATTTAAATCAGTCTCTTGAAAAACACTTAAATTAAATGCACACACATTTATATTATTGAGTGTGTTTTCATATATACAAACATGCTAAAAACACATATATTTTTGCCAATAAGTTCCACTTTACACACACATAAATATATGTTAAATATATTTATAAAGTCAAATATGGTAGTTTCTAGATCATCTTACTTTGATAAATGGTTGAAAATAGGTATGGTTCAAACTCGGTACTACTATCACTAGCAATAAATATTCAATAACTACATAAACATGCAGAAAGATTATTCTTCATTACTAAATATAATTTGAACTTCCTGTAATACTGAATAACCTAATTGTGAATGTCAGACTTTAAGAAGTTCAAGCTAAATGAACACACCAACACATATTAATTAGTATTTTTGTTAACCTAACTTTACAATTACAATATCATACAGGTGTTCTAGGACTTCTGTCAGATAATTTTAGTATTACTTGTCTTATCTTCTAATATATTGCACTTTTCACTTAAAAGAAGAATAAAATAAAGACATGCAATTATTTATTTAATTTTCATATTAAAAAAAAAGACATTGATAGGTTAAAATTTAAAAGTGTGTAAGTGTATATATATGTACGTGTATGTGTATATATATATATATATATATATATATATATATATATATATATATATATATATCCAAAGTAATCTCCATTAATAACTATGGGAGACATTAATAATCAAATTGGTATTGGTTTTCATGATTTAATGAATGGTTATTAGTTGAATAAAATTGGAATAGAAAGCAATATAACTTCTAGGAAAAATAAATAAATCCCTAAATAGGAAAAGTTAAAATTTAAAACTAAGGAGGGACATAAGGAGGTGGCATACGATAGGTAGGAGTTGGTTTAGGTCTAGCTGAATCTCTACTGGCAGTAAAAGGAGGTGGAGGCTGATATGGTGAATCCTCTGTATCAGATAAAAGGGCAGTTGTAGCTAGTGGCGGGCCTCTCTGATATTCAGGAGGTGGTAAAGGTGGTTTTTCTTCTTTCATTATAACTGGGCTTTTATTTGTAGGTTCTGGTCGCTCATCTAATTCATCTTGAAATATTACAGGAATACCTTTGCTACGAAATGTTTGACGCTCATCTTCATCACCAACTGACATTTTTCCAGTCCTCCTTCTTCGGTATAATATGCATGCAATTATTCCAGCACAGAGCAACATTACAGTTATAACAACAGCGGGTACAATAAGACCAATTATAAAATGTTCATTATGAGAAACTGCAGTAACATCATTATTAGTAAGAATTTCAACACCACCTGGAGAAATTTCAATCAATGCTCCTTGGCAAAGACCATTTGGAGTTAAACGAGCAGTTTGCACAGGAAATTCCTCTCCCATAACACGTGCTACATTGCTTGTCAAACGCTCATCATCACCAAGAATAATCTACAAACCAATTGACAAAAGTTTAATGATACTTTTTTTAAAAATAATTAAAAAGATATACAATTAAATTTAAGTATTTAAAATTATAAAACAATCACTTATTTAATGTCTAGAAAAAAATGCAGAAGAAAAACAAATCTTGAAAATATCAAGAAGTGCTTACAGGAGGAATGATAAAAATTATACTGACATTAACAATGTATTCTTGATTTTAAAAATAAAGTGTTACATGCTTCAGACAAAAAGAATTACAAACAAATAATTAGTCAAAATATAATTTTATATTCATTAACAGTATAATTTTTATTGCTATGGGATTTTTCATATTCTAATGGGGGAGGGGTGCAGTTATAAATCTAATCATTCGAACCATCAATTTCACTATAAAAACAGTTTTTATCAGTTGAAAATAACATGAACGCTTTCAATAAAAATATCAATACTTCAAAACAACTACGTTTGATTGCCATCCTTATTACAGCTGTAACAGCCTTCAGATTTCTGTCCATTTCGAGACTATAAATACTATCTCGACGCTACAACCAGGTCCTACTATTGCCAGGTCCGGATCTCCACCAGCAGCTTCCGCTTTTCGTCTTGGTTCCAGGCAGCTACCATCTAGTTCCGCACTCCTAGACATCCTAGATGTGGCTGACGCTTGGAACATCTCCAAGCGTCAGCCACATCTCCACCTACTTCTCGATCTTCTTCTTGTTCCATAGAGTGGTTCCGTCAAGTGCTTCCTGGGCAACTCTTCTTCATGCGAGCCACATGCCCCGCCCATCACAAGCGGTCCAGTTTGACGACCTGAAATGAAAGACATTCTGCTCCTTAAATGGATTGTATATCTCCCAGTTTGTACGTCTCCTTCAGTTTCCATCTATCAACACTCCTCCAAGTATCCTCTGAAGGATTTTCCGCTCAAATACTAGAAGATTTTGTTCACTACGCTTGGGTTGTAGTCCACGTTTCCGAGCCGTATATTAGATCTTGGCGGATTACAGTCCTATACAGATGCAGTTTTATTTGATGCGAGAGGATGTGGCTGCCAAGTTGTTTTCTTAGACTGTATAAGCACTGGTTTGCAGACATTATTTTCCTTCAAATCTCAACTTCCACAAGATTATCCAGAGCTATCATAGAGCAAGGTTCAAATGTGCAGTCACCGAAAGTCACTGTTTCACTGCGCATAGGTGTCTCCTCTGTCACCAAGTATTTAGTTTTTGCTTGGTTCACCTAGAGTCCAAGTCTCTTTGCAGGACCCACCAGTGTCTGAAATGCTTCCCTAACAGTCTGTTGAGACCGCCCTATGATGCCAACATCATCCCCATAAGCTAAAAGTTGTATACTCCGATTGAATATTGTTTGGCCAACTTGTATGCCCGACTCTTTCACTGCCTTCTTCAGGGCAATATTAAATCAGAAGCACGCAAGGGCATCACCCTGCTGTAGCCCCTTCATCGCCCAGAATTCTCTATATAGATATCCACTGATCCAGACTGAACACAATAACTCGCACATAGTCAGCCTCACCATACGTATGAGCTTCTGGGAGATCTGGAGTTTCTCCATTGCTCGATAGAGCGCCTCTCGGTTAATACAGTCATATGCGGCCTTAACATTGATAAAGAGATGGTAAGTCTTCAGCTTATATTCATATCCTCTCTCCAGTATGATCCTCAAGCTAAAGATCTGGTCCACTGTTGATTTCCACCATCGAAATCCACATTGCTAGGGGCCATTGGCTCTATCAGCATAGGGGAGAAGGCGAGTGAATAAGATATTCGAAAAGGTTTTGTATCCGGAAGTTAATAAGGATATGCCTCTGTAGTTGTTACATGTCAGGAGATTACCCTTCTTGTGAATAGGGCAGATGATAGACTTTTGCCATGCTGAGGATATTACTTCAACCTCCCACACTGATTGGAAAAGATCTTAGAGTGTCTTAACCAGTTTGCTGCCTCCACCTCGCAAGAGTTCCACACGAAGTTTGTCGTGACTCTTCAGTTTATCCAATGCCTCATCAATCTCCTCCTCGCTGGGTGGTTCGAACTCGGCTTTCATTTCTCCCTCATCGGGCAGCGCTCTGTCAACCTTCTCAGGGTTGACATTTGGGTACGAGTCTGAGTCTATCAGGAGTTCTACAAAGTGTCTCCTCCATTCCGTTAAGACTTCCGACTTATCTTCCTATATATCCTTCTTTTTCCAGGCAAGAAGTCTGTACGTTGGCGGCTTCCTAAGTTTATTTATCCTGCAGAAGAATTTTCTTAATGCTTTGCTTCCATTTAGATCTAATTTCCGCAGTTCTTCTCAATCTTTCTGTCTCTTCTTCCTGCAATGAAGTTTCTTCTCCTCTCGGCGAACTCCTGTACTCCTAGGATATTACTTCTTGTGCCCCTGTGTCATGGCATGGTATACCACATTTTTTTGTCAGGTTGCATCTTCGCATTCGTCATCGAACCATGAGGAATGACAGTCCTGAGCTGGTCCCAGAATTACATCAGCCGTCTCATACAAGACTTTGTAGCAAGCCTCCCACTCCTCTTCCACCAATCCACGCCTATGTTGTGTTGATTGTAATGCCTTGTCAAGCTCCATAGTATACTGGTTCCTTACAACTGGATCTTGGAGCTTCTGCAAGACATGGAGATCTTGGCTATAAGGTGTGCTATTGAAAGATAATGGTCAGAGTCGACATTAGCTCCTCGAAATACCCTCGCATCGAGTATATTTGATTTGTGTTGCCTCTCTATCAATGTGGTCAATTAGATTGACCAACGATCTATCTGGGGTGACCCACGTACCTTAATGAATGTCCTTGTGTGGGAAGAGAGTACTACCTACAACTAGATCTCTCGATGCTGCAAATTTCACTAGCCGAGCTGCATTATCATTGCTCTCTTCATGGAGATTATGCTTCCTGATAGTTGGAATATAGATGTCTTCTTTTCCAACCTATGCGTTGAAGTCTCCTGCAACTATCTTCATATCATATCCTGGGTATGCATCAAAGGTCCTTTAAAGGAGAGCATAAAACAGGTATTTCTCCTCTTCGTTTGCTACCTCCGTGGGGGCATGAACATTTAGAATAGTATAATTATAGTTTCCCACGGATACGGACGAGTTATATTCATGGGCTAATGGGCTTAAATCCAATTATGAGTCGCCTACAGGCATCTCACTACAAACCCAGTACTGAACTCATGTAACCTATCGTTGCAGCTATAATATATAGAATGCTTGTGGTGCTTCTCCAGGATTCACTTCCTGTCCATCGCATTTCCTGAATGGCAACAAGGTCAAGTTTATATCTGTCGATTTGATTTAGGAGCAGTTTGAGAGCTCCATGTCTGTATAATGAACTTTTATTCCAAAACCCATAGTTGAGAATCCTTTTCGGAATGCTAGGTCTATTACCTTTAGGTCTGTTTATATCCGAGGCTTTCATGTGGGATTTCTGGATAATTTAATTTCGGGTAGCAGGGCTATCAACCCTCTCTGCTAGTGGGGCTACTTCTTATTGCAGACCTGCATCCCCATCCAGGGCGTGGCTGCCATGGGGAGGTGACCCTTGGGTGTGTATTGTTGATGACCTTTGTTTATCGTATTGGGGTGGCTGTAGTATGCTGTTATAGTGTACTGTGCCACCAACCTGGAGGACAGTAGCTGACTGCGACACAAGGCTGGGCGATGGGGGTCCCACTTCCCTACGCCGAAAAAGCTGTCTAGTAAACATATCCTAAAATTTCATTTGGGTGATTGTGATATTTTAAATTAATTTTTTTTTTTTTTGTAAAAGTATGGCAGTAAAAATTACAGGTAGTCATAAGTAATGTAGTATTATGAGTAATCACAGTAAGTGAAACTTTTTTTTATATTTTGAAAACTTAAGACTATTTCAACAAGTAAGTGATTCTTTATTTATTTTTTTCAACAAGTAAGTGATTCTTTATTTATTTTTTTCAACAAGTAAGTGATTCTTTATTATTTATTCAAAGTCCAGGATCAATTTTAATTTTTTATATTTATTTTGTCTAAGATAGATCCCAAACCATCTACACCAAAAGACGTAGAAAATAGTATTCCATCTGAGCATTTGAAAAACAAGCAAAAATTTTTGTGTGAAAAATGTATACCTATAAGTTAACATGAATGAATAATATATCTCTTCCAACATATTTTTATTTGATATACCTAAAACTAAAAAATTGTGGTTAAGTAAAAAAAAAAAAAATTAAAAAATAAATAAATGTGCTAAGTTAAATATAATAATCTCATGAAATGACTTAAAACTCCAAAAATATGGCAATGTACGAAAGGAACATAAAAATAAGCTAAAATATAAATATTATTAGCTCATAAAATGATGGGAGTAATTTTTACAGGTGGTCACAGGTAACTTAAGAAAGGTTAACGCCACAAGGAGAGGGTTAATTTAAGGTAACTGCCAAATTTGGTTCTAATCTAATTTTTGATTTAGTCATAGAGGATCCAGTAAAACTAATTACTACGGATTAAAATAATTTTCATTAACCTATAATCATTAGTCGATAATTAAGGAGAAACCATGTACCAGTCGCCTTGACAACTGTGTAAAAAAAGTATAACCGACTAATGTTTTTGACTTTATGTTATTCAGTTTTAAATCTGTATTAATTTCACTCAATATATTCAGTTTGTTTGTCATTCATTCTGACTCCAGGTGATCCCAACATTGTTTTCCTCTTCGATATCTGGGGATGGAGTATGTGGCAACTATGTGCCAGTTGCCTTGACAACTGTGTAAAAGTGTAACCGAATTTTTTTTTTTTTTATTACATAGCCTTCTTGCCCATTGTGCCCTAGTTGAAGTATATGCAGGTGATTATATACAAAAGTATATATAATTTTGTGAGAGGACTCAAAAAGAAAAATAAATTATAAGGCGTGAAAACAACTTTTATGATATACAGGTAAAAAAAACTATTTCATATACCTTGAACATTAATAAAATCTTTTTTAAATAATAGTAAAAAAAAAATAATTTTCACCTGTCTAAGCTGTTTTATTTTATTGTCCGGGCAAATATTTGTAGGTAGGGTTTTATTATGCCAGGTTATAATTGTTGATCCTGGAGAAAAACCACTTAAAACTATTGCACTGGTATCTGCATCACCAAAAAGCCGTGCCAATTTTTCAACAAATGATCTCTGCAATGATGGGCTTTCTATAAATTTTTTGTAATTCAAACCCAGTTTCATGCTGAATTCTACATTGTACATTACTCGAGGAGCAGGCTGAACAATTACTACAAGACCATCTCTAGCAACAAGTCCACCTTTATCCTGACAAATCTGGAATATTACATAAATTATATTACAGATAAAAATACAATAATTATTATAATAGAAAACAGATATTTGGGTATTTACCAACAAATACTCTCTTTGCCCAACATCTGGAGACATAGGAATACCATAAAATTCTTGATTTTTGGCATCAAACTGTAACCAATTATTGTCTGGAATTGCTTTGCCATCTTTCATTTCAAGGGATAAATTTAAATTTCTAGCATTTCCATCTTGATGATCAAAAAAGGAATCCTATAAAACAAATAAAAATACAGAATAATAAGATTTATAAGGCAACTAGAATTCATTAACTTCATACATCAATTATTTACTATTATTGAAAAAAAAGAATTCTTAAACAACTTAAAATTTCACAAGTGGAGCTGATGGCTGTACTCCTAGCAATTTTAGTATTATATGACAAAGTAATTGAATTACTACAATGACAACAGGAGTAATACTGAAAACATTAAGACAAATAATTCTGAAGATGAGCTACTGCCCCGAAATATTAATAATGTAATGGTAAATAACTTATACGCATAGTAAAATGAATTTTAATTGCCTAATAATTAATACTATGGATGTAGATTTCCCAAAAAATTAAAAAGTACAAAAAGCATTGCATGAAGATAAAGCACATAAAGCAAAATTATATTTATTCTATTTCAAGGCAAATGACCTTTAACTGGTGATGAGGAATTTACAGACTTAACTGGTAAGGTGGGATCTATCGGATCACAAATTTTTTAAATTATTAAATCCAAAAATTTACCCACATCCTGATTCTTGTAATCTGTCATAATTCAACTCATTTTGAATAGTTCTCATATGAAAGGGTTTATATAACAAAATAATTAATGACTGAAATCGACAAACACATTTTATTCACTATTTATTTAACAAATATAGAACAATTTAAATTTCCAATATCATTTTCTAGAAATTGAAGACTCCAATCATAGAAGAAATTAAACCAAAAAAGGCGTTTATTTAACATTTTCATAATTTGATCTAAATAATAGACAATATCTTAACAGAATCGAGAATAAAGTTAATATTTTATTGAATTATATAAATATAAATATATATAGAAATAGGAAACAGATAAAATAAAAAAAATATCAATAATATAGAAAATATAAATATAGACACAGTTTTTACACAACAGAAGAGAACACTCACCATAATATTTATTACTCATTACAAACCCCTCGCACGGATCTCATTACCGCATAGGGGAGCGCCCCATGGGTGGCGGATGTGGGGATGGTCGGTGGAAATTCCTTGGAAGTTCCTACCGGCTAAGTCTGATGGTGTCACTGACCAACAATGAGAGCACCTCTCCAGGCTTTCGAGGGTGTGACGTAGGTTTGAACGCCCTATTCACATATTTTTAGTTCACAAAATACCACAAAAAAGTCATGAATCTCTCTGAGGTAAAACCCTCATTATCCGGAAGTAAACTAGTCCCCGGTTTGGGTCTCCAGGTGGGGATTACTTCAGGGGATTCATGGCGCAAGTTGAAAATAAGATTTAGGTATAGGGACGTGGAACGTAAGAAGTTTGAATACAGCGGGTGGGTTAAAATCGGTGGCAAAAGAGGTTAAGGGATACAATATAGATAACGTGGCACTGCAAGAGGTTCGCTGGCAAGGGGAGGGTTCGTTAACAGAAGGAAATTATACTATTTGGTACGGGGGGAGCGGTAATTATTGTTTAGGTACTGGATTTCTAATTAGGAATAGATTGCTCTCCACATTGAGGGACGTACAATTTTTTAGTGATAGGATATATGTGGCCATATTTCACGGGCGGTAGTTTAATATCGTGCTGATAAACATACATTTTCCTACCGAAGACAGTGATGATGAAGTTAAATGCGAATTTTATGATAAATTAGAGTGGGTTTATGATAAACTACCTCGAAACTGCATGAAAATAATATTAGGAGAGGCGAACGCAAAGGTGGGAAGGGAAGAAGTATACTATTCGACGATCTGTAAAGAAAGTTTGCACGAACATAGTAATGATAATGGGATCCGACTAATAAACTTTGCTATCTCCAAAAACCTAACAATCAAAAGTACTATGTTTAAGCATAATGATATTCATAAGAATACGTGGACATCGCCAGATTCACAAACACAAAAACAAATTGATCATGTCTTGATACAGCAAAGATGGCAAAATAGTATAATTAACGTGAGGTCTTATCGTGGGGCAGAATGTGGGTCAGATTATGAATTAGTAATTGCAAAACTTCGACAAAAACTTAATATAAAAAACAGAAAAAAAAGCCGTATTTGTTCCGAAAATTTTGATCTAGATAAATTTAAAAAAACCTTCAATTAGAAATCAATTCACGGTAGATATCAAGAATAGGTTTGAAGCCTTGGAATCTTTAGACGAGGATCGCGAAGATACAGACAAGCTATGGATCGGAATTAGGAATAATATTAAAGAGGTAAGCAATTTGTATCTTGGAAAAAGGGACAGTAAAAAGAACAAACCTTGGTTCGATAATGATTGTCTAAACTTGTGTGAAAACAGAAAAGCCGCTAAATTGAAAGCTTTAAATAATCCAAGCAATAACAATGTTGCTAATTTCTGAGCCTTGATGAATGAAACGTCTTATAAACAAAATAATAGAGATAGAAACTAATAGAATTGAAAACAACGTAAGACATGTACAAAGGTATAAACTGATTGCGTAAACGGTTTGAACCCGCAATGAATGGAATTAGAGATGAAAATAACAATATCTTGGCTGATCCGGGAGACATTGTGAATAAATTTAAAAAACATTATTTATTAAAGTATTTTGAATTTGGGAAATAATAGTCAATCTTCTCCTTCTGAATATCAGAGTGCTGAACCGTTTATTGAAGAACCAAGTAAGGAGTAAGTCGAAATAGCCATCGAAAAATTGAAATTTCATAAAGCAGCAGGAATCGATAACATTCCCAGTGAACTAATAAAAGCGTGCGGTGAAGCTGGAATTTCTAAAATACATTTTTTAGTTAAAAAGATCTGGGAAAATGAAAAAATGCCTGTAGAATGGAAAGAATTTATACTTATTCCAATTCACAAAAAGGGACCGAGGACAGATTGTAATAATTATCGCGGAATATCACTCCTCCCGGTATGCTATAAAATATTTTCGTTGATCCTAACAAGTCGAATCATGGAATAGCCGAGGAAATTATCAAAGACTACCAATGTGGTTTTAGACGGAACCGATCAACTATTTTCACTACGGCAAATATTAAAAAAAAAATTAGAATTCAATGGTGTAGTTCATCAGTTTTCCAATGATCACCAGAGACTGTATAACATTTTGATTGAGCAGGGAATACCGAAAAAGTTAGTAAATCTAGTAGGGATGTGCATGACCGAAACATTCAATAAAGTTAGAATCGGTATTTATTTTTCAGAGAAATTTGAAGTTCGCTCGGGTTTAAAACAAGGGGATTCCCTTTCACCTGTCCTATTTAATTTAGCAATAGAGTATGTCATTAGAAAGGTGATGTGTACCGAAAGGGGTTTAGATCTGGATGGTAAAATATCCGTGCTTGGATTTACAGATGATTTGATATTACTAAGTGAGGACGTGGAAACTATAAAACTGAATACAACGGTGATGAAAGCTGGCAAAGAAGTTGGCCTCAAAATAAATACGGATAAGACAAAATATATGGTTAGCAATAGAAACAGGGACGATTTTGATGATATACGATATAGGAGAAAATAGGTTTGAACACGTTGAGAAATTTAAGTATTTGGGGTCTATGATTACTAGAAAAAACAAAATTCAAGAGGAAATAAAGGTGCGGTTAAAGGTGGGAAATGCTTGTTATTTTTCAGTATCAACATTACTTAGGTCGCGTAATTTGTCTAGAAACTTAAAACTTAGAATATACAAAACTATTATTTCGCCTATGTTCTGTACGGGTATGAAACATGGCCACTAACCTAGAAGGACAAACAATACAATACCTAAAGGTCTTTGAGAATATGGTATTGCGTACAATATTTGGTCCAAAAAAGGATGAGTCAACTGGAGAATTTAGAAGGTTACACAACGCAGAATTGCAGAGCAAGCATCCTGTTAATATAATCAAAGTGATATCATCGCGATGGTTGAAATGGGCTTGTAAAGTTGTTGGGCTCAGTAACAAAGGAATTCCTAAAAATTTAATAAACGCTGAGCCGACTGGTAAACGTCCGAGGGGTAGACCAAAACGTAGGTGGGAGGATTGTGTTAAGAGTGGTCTAATGGATTTTGGTTATCTTATTAGATTTTGATGGACCGAGGTTTGTAGGCAGCGATTTGTGGTATCGGCATCGAACCTTCGGGTTCGCTAAGCCTTTAATTATTATTATTACAAACCATGGATATCATCCTATCTCTGGTCCTTGGACAAATATAACATTTTTTTCTTCTGAAAAGCCTCATTAAGACTCCTCTTAGCTTCATTCTTTCCCTTTTCTAGTATGCAATGAGTTCTGAATCGGAGCTCTTGGGATTATCTTAAGGTATCCACTTGTATTCTTTTAAAAGAGATGTTCTGAGGATGTTTATGAAACAAAATCTATCCATTTAAACTCTTTCTTTACTGTCCATAAATAAAATAACATTATTTGCGCAAAAAAAAAAAAAATGCAAGAAAAGATCGCATATTTTTTATCCACAGTATCAATTCATGCTTTGAAGAAAGTGTAACCGGTTATCATATCTTGTTTTCCAGAAACTTTATCACATTTATTATCATAATGAATGGAGTTCCGAAGAATGACAGCCCTATTTTTTTAGGAGCATATAAAACAATCACGGTAATGTTGGTAAATTAGAATACACCAAGTCCACGCATTCTTCTTCTATCACCTAGAAATTCTTTAGGGATGTCCGGTTTGTTAGCTCTAAGAATATCAAAAACTTTTTTTTATTCTTGTAACCATTTTCTTAAGAAATTTTATCAAACCAACTGTCGCATATGACGTTTCTGATTATTATTTCTATGGGTTTTGCAAGGTAGACAACAGACTGTTGAAAACTCATTTTTTTTTTTCTATTTTTAATATAATACATTCATAAATTCTGTTTTTGGAACACTTCTGTGATTTAACTTATAAAGGGAGTGTACGATGTGTCCGTCGCCGGCCGATTTTGGTCAAAATTTTATGAATAATTCTACATTGAAAAAAAGTCAACCTATATCCTACCCTACCATTTAGTCCAATTAAATTATTACTTTCAGTTCCGAGTGTGCTCAAAATTTTGAAGCCACAAAATTACACTTGGGTTTGAAGCTCTATCCATCGTCTTCAGTTTACCCGATATCCACTTTTTTGAACTCGTTAAAAAGAGAGGAGTTTCTTCTTTCCATACATATAAAAAACTATTGCATTATCTTAGGTCTGTGTAAAAAAAGGTGATTACCATATAAAAACCAAATTGAAATTTGTTAAGGGTAAAGTTGGTTCTAGAGCACGTAGAAACACCATGGTATAAGTAAATTGCGAAGTTTTAGGCCCTTTACCGATGCCCCAAATTTTGTTTGAATCGTTGGAAGGTTCCCGATTTAGGAGCGATTATTTGAATCTTTGAAGGGGAGAATTTGGCTAAATTTTCAGGTCACTCGAAACCCAGGACGAGCCTCAGCTACTGGGCGGGTCACAGGTGGCGGATAGTGAAATTCCACCAGATATGGTGGGCAGCTGCGAATAAGGGGTATACCCAAATAACCATTCCGGGAACAAGGCGGCAACATTATCAGAGTGTGGCAGGATGTTGCTTGTGGTGAGCACATCTCGAATAAATACCAAAAAAACTCTATAACGATGTTATGTCATGGTGAGTTTGTGCCTCCAGTAAATAAGCACTTACCCATGCTACCTTGCTTAGTAAGTTGTTCAAACCTGAAGACAAATGAAAGGATGTGGCTATTGGACAAAGACAACGGAATTTGGATATGGCTATTGCTACATGGAATGTACGTACGATGCTCCAGCCAGACAAAATGGCAGAGGTTGCAGAGCAGATGCTTAATTTTAAATCTGACATATTAGCACTACAGAAGATTAGGTAGAGCGGAAAAGGCAGAATAGATAAAAAGAAATATACTGTATTATATAGTGGGACCAATGAAAGAAATGGAAAATATGGAACAAGATTATTACTTGTAAAAGTAGATATGATTACTAAATGAAGATATTACTGGTAAAATTAGAAAAAGTTTGTTTCTGTTTGAACCAATAAACGAAAGGATATGCAGGATGAGATTGAAAGGTAAATTCAGAAATATTAGCTTGTTTTCAGTGTATGCACCTACAGAAGAAAATGACGATCATCGTCATAAGTATATACTTTGTACCATACAAAGCTTCTGTTTTACCAAGATCTAGAGTGAACCAATCATGCAACTCAGAAATATGGCATTAAAATTATACTTGAAGATATGAACGCTCAAGTAGGAAAGGAAAGCTTTATGCAGCCAGTTGCATGACACTTCTCACTTCATGGCACGACTAACGACAATGGTAAACATCTGTGTCAACTCGCTGAAGCCAATCGTATTTTGATAAAAAGTAAGGCGTAAGATATTCATAAAGGATTATGGAAAGCTCCAAATGGAACTATTACTCAGATAGACCATGCACTAGTTGATAAGCGTTATGCCACATCAATTATTATATATAGATAAGCGAGATGGAGAGAACATTTTTGTGATCTGTAAAATGAAATTAATGTGGAACGTGAATCTGAAGTGATTAATACAGATGAAGAAGTTGTTGATTTGGAACCACTATCTATAGAAGAAGTAACCGATTCGCCTGAAAAATTAAAGAACGGGAAAGCTCCAGGAGAAGATGGCCTTGGCACGGAATACTTTAAGCATAGTGGAGAGGAACTATTAAATCAGTTGTATCAGCTAATAGAAGAAATATGGGAAAAAGAAAGTATGCCTAGAGACTGGAGTGCCAGCCTTATATGCTTCTTCTTCCTTGTCCTTCCCTTATACCTAACTTACGGTGTTGGGCAGTATTCCTGGCTCTTGGTATCTTAATTCTAGAGTCTAAGACTAGCAAGCGGTGCTCTGTATTGACTTCTGCCCCAATATTATCTTTATATCCATTACCTCACTGAAGAAAGGCTTGTTGTATGCAAAATAATCAATAGTGCTTTCTTGGTTTCTTTCTTCAGCATTAAAAGTAATTTGGTGTATTCTTTTATTTGGAAAAAAGAATTTCCAACAAAGAGTTCATTGTCATCACAGAAGTTAATTATTCTCTCCCCACTTTCATTGAGTAGCGGGTCACCCTACCAATTCCTCCCTCTCCCAAATCAGGTTCGTTCCTATTCTTGCATTCCAGTCCCTTGCACTATCACAAATTCATTCCTATTTCTTATTTCATCCAGATGGCGATGTAAGTCCTCGTGAAATTGTTCCTTCTCAGCAACACTGGCATCATTCTGGTGCATATATTTGTAAAATCATAAGTTTGTGCATCAGTTGAAGTTCTATACTCATGAGCTGGGAATTTATAGGTTTTCAGTCCAGAACTTTACTTTCTACTTCTTGGTTTCTAATAATGTCTATGCCATGTTTTGCTTTTTTATTTAGATCAATACCAGAATAGCGCATGGTACATCCATCATTTAACTGGGAGATACCTGACCCCTTCTTTTTTGTTTTGCTAATCCCTAGAATGGCAATCATGTACTTTTTCATTTCCTATACCAGTTCGACCTCTTTTCCGTTGATAGTTCGTTTGTTCCATTTTCTGATTCTTATATCCATTGTCGTAACTTGTAGACTGTCCAGATCCAAGGCTGTGTGTTTTTCTTTGAATCATTAATGCCCTCATGGATTAGCCGAGTACCAGGGACCCTATATCCTCGAGACAACTGGCCCTCTAAGGCCTTATATGCCTAATTTATAAAAAAAAGGAGATAAAAAGCTAGGCAAGTATTATAGAGGGATATCTCTTCTGGGTGCTATATATAAAATGTTGTCCAATATAATAGCTATAAGACTTAGCCACTACACTGAAAATATACTTGGAGAATATCAATGTGGATTCAGGGGAAGAATAGGTACCGCTGATCAAGTTTTTGTAATGTGGCAAATTTTGGAAAAATGCTGGGAGTACAGAACTGACCTCCATCTGCTATTTATTGACTATTGCCGGGGGTTTGCTAGCATAAGTAAAGAAAAGTTGATTAGTGCGTTGTGGGATTTTTACATTCCAAACAAATTAATAAGATTGATAAAAGTGGCTATGAATAACAGCAATGTGAAAGTTCTCTTCAATGGCTTTGTCAGTGAGGCCTTTCCGATCTCACTTAGGGTAAGATAGGGAGATGTATTATCTGTCACACTCTTCAACATGGTCCTACACAGTATAGTGAACAAGCTCAATGCTAGGGCATCAAAATTTACTCGTCGAATCAAATCTGCACTTATATAGACGATATATGCCTTGCAGCAAGAAATATTTTATCACAGCGAGAGACATTTCAAGTGTTAAAAGCGGAAGGAGAGAAAATTGGCCTCACTGTCAATGAATGTAAAACCAGGCATATGTATGTCAGTCCAAATGGCAATTCAACGATAGACAGAAACATTTACTTAACTAGGGGTGGGGATTAATCAAGAAAATAAAATAACTGCAGGAATCAATAAAAGAATTATGGCCGGTAACCGCACATATTATGCCAATATTAAACTTTTTCGTTCTTCCTTATTGCCACGAAAAACAAAAATAAATTTGTACAAAACCTTAGTGAGAACGGTTGTGACATACACTTCAGAAACATGGACCCTCTGTGTCACTATTAAAATGTTAAAAATAGTTCAAAGGAAAGTGCTCAGGAAAATTGATGGGCCTGTTCTCGAAGAGAAGGAATGGCAAATACAAAAAAACATTGAGCTGTACGGCGAATGTGACATCATTAACTTCATTAAGGCAAGGCGAAAAGAATAGTTAGGCCATATAATGAGAATGCCAAAGAAGATCTAGTTCACCCCTATGCAAGGCACGATAGGTAGAGGTCATCCGAGACGATGATGGGTTGCATGACGTAGGAGATTTGCGTACACTGGGAATAACAAATTGGAAGAGAAAGACATTGAGCAGAGAGCAGTGGTCTGGTGTCGTAAGGGAAGCTATGTCCCATTCCGGGCTGTAGTGCTGTCCAGTAAGATTCATTCGAAAATTTGAATATCAATGTTTTTCAAAGTGCTAAAACCAAATCTGATGCCAGTTTTGAATAAAAAAAATCTGTTAATACACTCCACTCCGGAGAAGAACACCGTTTGCATAGAAGTCAATATACCCTTCACATCACTCTAAAATTCAATTATTTTGTTTTAAAAAATTGGATCACTCTAAAATTTACTATTTATGCATCACGAATAATGTTCTTAAATTACTTATAAATTATAAGTAAAATAACTTACTTAGTAATTATAAGTAAGTAAGTAAATATAAGCCTTACTTGGGGTGGGATGCCATAGTAAATTTTATTATTTAAGGTTGTGTTATAACTTATAACACAACCTTAAATAATCAAATTAAATAAAATTTACTATGGCATCCCACCCCAAGTAAGGGTGGGTTTCTAACAACGTACATATCATAATATAAAAAGATTATTTGTGATCAAGAAATAGTAAACATTACACATTTACACCATCGTTAAAAACATTATCATAGTAAAATAATATATTTTTACCCTTTAATAATACTATTCTGAATTACGTATAACTCAATAGACCTGTCAGAATGCTCAACATTTAATTATTTAATTTGAAAAAATTTGCTCTCTCTAATATTTAATATTATTTTTTACTTTTTTATTTATTTTTATTTTTTATTATTACTTAATTTTTATTTCTATGCTAATGTTTATAGCAATATTATAAAAGTGTAATATTTACTATTTATTAATCAAAAATAATGTTTTATATTATATTTACCTGGTTAAGAACAAAGCCGTAAGGGCCATTTTTACAAGAAATATAAAAACGTCATTCATGATCCAGAAATAGTAAATTTTAGAATGATCCAATTTTTAAAAAGAAATAACTAATTTTTATAGCGATTATGCAAGCATTATGCGAATGTCAGCCATCGCTGGAGATGAAGCCATCGCCCAGACATTGACCAAGAAACCACTAACATCTTTCCTTGATATGAAATCTCTGGGAGTGTCTGATACTTCCTTTACTATTGCTGAGCTGGAGAATGCTCTTGTACAGACTAAAGAAAGGAAATTGGCAAAAAAAAAAAAGGGCAAAGAAGCCAATAAAGCAGAAAGTTATCGACCAATATCGCTAACGAGAGCTTTCTGTAAAGTGGCAGAAAAGATTATTATAAACCGTCTATCGAAGCACAAAAACTCATAGACGATGCTCAAGCTGGATTTCGCAGACACTGCAGCACAATCGACAACATAACCAATTTTACGCAACATGTTAAAGACGGATTCCACAGAAAAATGTCAACATTGGCAGTGTGGTGGACCTCTAGGCCGCTTATGACACTGTCTGGCACCCCATGCTCATACATAAACTTGCCAATTGGGGAATATCTGGAAACCTATTCAGGTGGATCACCTGGACAGGTGGTTCCTGTCCCAAAGACATATCCGAGTACGGTTCTCCAACTGCACATCAAGATTTCGCATTCAACAGCAAGGACAAGCCCAAGGAGCCATTTTGAGCTGTTCACTATTTAATATCATGAAAAATGATGCAGTACGAAGTGTGCCTGGCATCCAAGCACTCCTCTATGCTGATGACCTACTGATTTGGGAAACCAGTGGATCTATTCCCTCACTCGAATTATGTTTAAATGAAGCTCTGATAAAACTAGAAATATGGGTGAGGCAAAAAGCAATGACGGTAAATACTTCAAAAACCACTTTTCAGATCTTCTCTTTACAAAAATTCCACAGATCCAACTACAGTACAAGGGATTGGCGTTGAAAGAAAGCAATATTTCCAACTACCTAGGTGTTCAACTAAATAGACGTTTAATGTGGAAGCCTCATGTAGACCACTGTGCGGAAAAAGGACCCGCTTACTAAGAAGACTAACAGCCACAAAGAGGGGGGTAAATCAGGATGTTCTGAAAACAGTATACGTCTTATATAAGACCTGTGCTAGAATAAGGGAGCGAAGTAACTGTTACTGCTAGTGTTAGCACAATAGGCAAGCTTAAATAGGATAATTGCAGGCGCTGCTAAGTCCACTCCTATTGCAGCCATGGAGGCACAGACTCAGATTGAACCTCTTAAAGCATACCGAGAAAAGGCAGCATTAACATTTTGGGAGCGTTTCAGACGAGTAAATAAACATCAATGGGCAAATTATCAACAGGCTACATCGAGGCTGAAAACACAAACGGCTCCACTCACTGCTTATGAAAAACTCCAGCAAAAATATGATATCCCACCAATGGATACTGCACCAATGTATGCGTGCCAGGATTTCTTTAACCACCTACCTCTAGTTCGCAACAAACTTAAGAACCACTCGATACCAAAACACACCTCCATCCAACATGAATTGAAACAGCTACCTCTACAAACCATTCATGAAGAATATCCAGAAGTGAGTGAATTCATGTTTACAGCGATGGATCTTCAATCCCAAACGGAAGAAAAACTGGAGCTGAGTACTACTGCCGTCTATTTCAAGGACAGTTAGCTGTAGGCTCTCCCCTTAGTAACTATGATGGATAAGTTGAAGCAGTGCATGCCGCCGGAGCCGAACTTAAGAGGATTGCTTCTCCTTTAAAAGTAGTGTTTTTGGTTGACTCGCAAGCCACTATACACAACCTGTCGCGCAACACCCAAACAGACTACCAGAGGACGGTTGAGTGCAGAAGAGTATTGGAAAATGTGGGAAATCATGGATGGACACTAATGTTCCAATGGATACCCAGCCATGTCAATATACATGGAAATGAGGAAACCGATTAATTAGCCAAGTTAGGAACTACTCTACCTCAACCTAGTTGTCCCATGTCTCTGCAAACATCCAAGACACTAATTAGCGCAGCAGTCAGCAGATAGAACAAACAGCGCCTTTTCGAAGCGGCTGCTGGTAAAAAATGGGAGACTTTGGTCACTGAGGGTCTTCCACGAGCAATCAGCGTAACCGCCTTCCATCTGAAAACTAGGCATGACTACATCGCTAGCCACCTCCACCGCATCAAAGTTCGGACATCCTCCGAATGTCCACTATGTGGTTGCGGTACAATGGATGCTGAAAATCTGAAAGACTGCTTAGCCTAGGACCACACCCCACGCAATGAGAGCCCGGAGTTTGAAGAAGCACGTCTTTATTGGTCAGCACATCGCCAAATGGTTCAACTGTCAAGGGCGGGCGTTGGTTAGCAGCAGCATTTTTAGAGCAATGTGAAGGGTATACAGACAGATTTTTTTTATTCAAAACTGGAATCAGATTTGGTTTTAGCAATTTGAAAAACTCCTATATTCAAATTTTCGAGTGAATCTAAAAATTAAAATTTTTGGCCTACAATTTTCTCCTTCAAATTCTTTTACATTCATAAGTCAGAAACCCTTCCAACAACTCAAACCAAATTTGGGGCATAGGTAAAGGTCTTTAAACTACGCGATTTGCTTTAATCATGGTGTTTTTGCGTGTTTTAGAACCAACGTTATCCTCAAAATTTCAGTTATGTTTTTATGTGGCAATCACCCTTTTTTAAACAGACCTTCTATGATAATGCACTAGTTTTTTATATGCATGGAAAGAAGAAACTTCCCTCTTTTTAACGAGTAAGAACGACGATATTGGATAAACTGAAAATGAGGTACAGAGCTTTAAACCCAAACGTAATTTTGTGGCTTTCAAAATTTTGAGCAACCTCAGAACTGAATTTTTTTTTTGTTTTTGATGATTTTTTCAACATTGAGGTTTTTTGATGTGTTGAATCCATATCTGCCATCATTTTTGGTGTGAAAAAATCTTTATGGCTAGTTTATTTAATAATTTAAATACATTTTTAAATTTATTTGACCAAAAATCAATTATTTTTTAAAGTTTATATTTTTTCTTTAATATACTCTAAAAAAACAAATGTATCCCGGGAAAAATCATGTTGATATTATTTTTCAAACACGAGATATAAAATAAAGCATTTTAGCATGTTTTATTTTTTTCTCAGCTCCTAGGGCCCATTGGACTATACGGTAGGATATGGGTAGACTTTCTTTCAAAGCAGAGTTACCCCAAAAATTTCGATATAAATCGGCGACGGAGACATCATGCACTCCCCTTGTTAGTAATAAAAAGTGACTCATTATCAAGTACTTCCTTTCATTAATATTACACAATACTCTTTCACATAAGATTTCAAAGTTTGGGTGTAATGCCTCATCTTCAGGAACACACCACAATACATCAACTCAGTTTATGCTAACCTTTTTTCATTTTACTTTCTTGACAAATGCATAACTAACCATTTTACTCCAAAATTTCAATCATTATCTACATTATTATTTTGTCATATTTAAAAAATAATAATTAAATTTTATATAATAATAGCTATTAAGAGCATCACTATTGCAGGCGTGTAATTTTGCAAGTCTAATAGTGATGCTCCTAATAGCAATTTCAATAAAATTATATAAAATTTAAAATGTTTTTTTTAAATATGACAAAATAATATTATGGATAATAATCGACAATTAGGAGTAAAATGGTCAGTTATGTATATGCCAACAAAGTAAAATGAAAAATGTTAACATAAGGTGAATTGAAGCATTGTGCTGTAATCCTGAAGATTGAAAGCTAAAGTTATGAGAAAGAGTATTGTGCAATATCAATAAAAGGAAGTACTCGATAATGGGCCAATTTTTATTACTGAGATAAGTTTTATTCTTCCGGAGATAAGTCGGTGCTATCAGAATTTTAGCCACCATACAAATAGGAGTTATGTGCATCAGTGAGACATACAATTTTTAAACCATATTTTGATGAATTATTCGGCATATAGACCTGAAATTTTCACATAACATGAAATGGTACAAGCATTTCATCCGTATATGCATTCAAGCCAATGCAATATAAATGTTGAGATTTCTTAATGAATTTAGACCATTATACCTGTCGCAGGATCTTTTGCTTTTCTTGCTTCTCAGGAATTTCATCATCAAACATTATACATACTGTAGATTAAAAAATTTTTTCATTAAAAAGTATCTAGTCCAAGTCCACCAACTAGCAAATAATTAGCTCATATTCTCTCTACGAAATTTCAAAATGTTGGTAACAGAAGACACATTTAGATTTTCATTTCTAGTAAATGAACATCATGGAAGTCGTTCAAACTATCATCTTTTTAATTATAGAATCAGGAATAAGAAGCTGCCAAACTGCCAAAGGATTAATATGATATGGAAGGAATTCAGTTGCTCCAGGTAAACGACTTGATATATTATGTGCCAGAAACTTACTTCTTATTCTAGGCACTTTTTTATTCAGAATAAATAGAACTCAAAATTTTCCTCTTCCTCACAATGTGACTTAATAACACTTAGTTCACTTTGTTTAATTCATTTTCGTGCTCACTAAATATGAAATCTGCTTCTCCACCATTTTTACCAACATCTTTGACACCTGAAATGGACACATCATCTTATATGGGCTTATTTAACTCTTCCAGAATATGATTTGCAAAATCCGACTGATCAGTGAAGAAAATAACATTTTTACCAGACATCTCACTTTCTAAATTGAAAAAAAAAAAACAAGAAAAATCCGAAAGACTAATAGTGAGATGGTGTCTATCAGACTCCAATAGCTCAACACCAGATGATAACTGACAGAGAAAACGTGCCAAATATGAATTATGTCTAACATTTACGAGTTGTTTTAACAAGGGATTAATGATTCCTAGAGCTTTTACTATTGACTGGGATACTAAATTTCCCTGCCCTTAATATTAATAATAATAAGTATGGATGGAGAGACAAATAAGATTGAAACTGAATAAGGGAATATGCAAAAAAATTACTGCTTTGAATTTACACACATATACCTGCAAGCATGCTAACATTCATAACGGGCAAATGCATATACAAGCAAACACTTGTGTATTCACGTATACTCATGCACAAAATAATGGAATACTTATTATGATATATACAGGGTGTCCAGCGATAGAGCATGAAAATATTCAAACATAATTCAAGGATTTCAAGGCTGTGAACTGTAAAATTCAAGGCACTTTTCACGAATTTATTTGATCAAATTTAAAACAAAATTGGAACCATAAAATGTTGTATTTAGTTGCCTTACGATAAACTGTACAATTCGGACTTGAGAATGAATCTGAATAATTATAAAGGTTCTATTCCTGTTTAACACATTGTGGTTGGACGTTTTGTAACGGATCATTATGGCTGGAGCGGGTAATTTATTGAAGAAAAAGGAATTCCATTGCTTTATTTCCCTCATACCACCACTCATCTATAAAAAATGTATAACTGCGTGACCGTCGTTCTACTCAAAGGGTATTTTTACGTATTCCGACTACAATGTGTTAATAACGAAAATTTGTCACTTAACTTCATAAATTGAAGGCTTAACACATCGCCAAAAATAAAAACAACTAGAAAATACAGTACAAAACAATTTCAAGTATAAATAAATAGAATTCACCATGATTTTATTCATAAACTTATTTTACATTACAAAACAAAATAAATATTTTGTGTGTGTGTGTGTGTACATATATATACACACACAAAATATTTATTTTGTGTATATAAATAATAATCATAATTATAGGAATAAAATGAATCCTGGCAACACTTATCCTTGTCAATCCACCCTTGGCCTAAAGGGCGAGAGGCGAACCGGCGAACATGTTATAAGAAGATGATTGTAAATTGGTTGAAACTGAAACTCGGAGCTGTCTGCAGCTAATAAATTATTTTACTGTTCCATAACATCCCTAGTTTACTTAGCAACAGGCAGTGTGACCCGGTAAGGTGAGAAAGAAGTAGAACGATGGGTTTTAGAGAGAGGGACTGACAAAGTTAGTAGGAGGCTATTTCTGGCTTTCATTGAATTAGAGATGAAATGGGGAACAACTGTATCAACCTTCTTATCAATATTTTATACACCTGTTGCTTAGTACTGATGGAAAAATTGAAATATAAGTCAAAAAACTAAAAATTACCGATGATTGGCTGTTTTTCGAGCATAATTCCCAATTTTTTCTCCGACACGAAAAATTCAAGCAGAATTCCTAATCTTCAAGGAATTCAAGGCTTTTGGACACTCTGTATATAATATACACGTTTGTGTACTTTATTCTATTTCTATTTTAAGTTTAATAATAAATATTACCGAAGGTACAGTAAAAACTAAAAGTTGTCCAACAGTAGCATTTAGGTAATCAACTGGATTTCTTGCAATAGGAGCTGAGTTATTTTTTGAAGAAACATCTGGTGGCTTTGATTCACATAATCCTTTTCCAATATATGAAATGTTGCCAATGCTTAGCCCTGGGACCACTTCAGAATTTTTCAGGCCGTCATCATTTGTTAAAGTCTAAAACGAAATTTTCAGATAAAGTAGACATCTAGCTAAGAATCTGTAAAAATAATAAATGCAAATCAAATGTTATACCTTAAAGAGATTATTAATTTCACTAAATGGACATTCATTCCGAGGAAGAGAATCGTTGGTCCATGTGAAACTATATGGTTGTGTAGTACTGACATCTAGAACTGTTATATTTGAAGTGTCTTGATCATCTAACTTTTTACGAATTGTATCTAAGAGTTTTAATTCCCAGTCCAAGCTAATGCCAGATGGTACAGTTAATAAATCCATTGTAATAGCATGGTTAACAGCCCTTCTTCCTTTGTTGTCTTGAACACGGACTTCAATATTATCCTCTACCATCAAACCACCAGAATCATATGCTATCAAATCGAAGGTCCATTTAGAAATGTGATCTTCAAGCGGCCTTTTAAAACAAAATGAAAAATGATTAATAAAGGAAAAAAACATAACGGTAAGATTATAGCATATTTAATACCAAGAAAAAGAGAAAAAATATAAAAGAAATTAATGTAAATATAAACTTAATATGACAACCCAAAAAACATAAACAACACAACTTTCAAGTTCTGAATAATAATGTAACACATACTCATATAAAACTGTTAATACACCATTATTTTAAAAATATAAAACTGCTAATACTCCATTATTTTAAAAAATAATAACTAATAATAATGATTTTCAAAGGTTTATGTTCATACTACAGAAATGAGAATTATTCTCTTTTAAATAAGCATCAGTTGGATCAGGGGTCCAAGGAGTGGGGTAGCTCAGTGGGTAGGGCACAGTGCTACTAATCTTAAGATCCCAGGTTCAAGAATGGCTGAGGCAGATAATTATTTGTTCTGTTTCCAGCCATAGATTGACGACCCTGTAGGATCAGGAGACCCTGCTGGGGCTCACCCAGCCTCTATAAAGTGGGTACCCTTAATTGGGAGAAAAACCTGACAGTTGAGCGTGATCTCGGCCGAATCACCTCCTTGCACAACAGTTGGCTTAGAAACAGTAAGGTCCTTACCAAGTACTGAGCCCAAGACCCTTAACGGGTTAAAGTGGTACAGATTTTTTATATTTTTTAGATCAGGGGTTTCCAAACGGTGGTACTCAAGAACGTTCCAGATGGAGCATGAACAAATCGTGGATAAAATTATTTTTTAACATGTTCGATGAGGGATAACAATTTTTAAAAATTATTGAATGTCTCAATTATAGAATAGAAATAGAAAAATAAACTTTATTCTGGGACTAGGTCCCTTAAGAATAACAAGTATGAACAAGTAAAAAAGATAACAGAAAAAATGTCTGGCCAAAGATTACATTAATAATAGTCAATTAATATTTACAATAATCTCAATTAGAACATATAAGTAATGAAAAAAAAAGAATATCCTTCTGGTAAAAAATATAATAAATAAAATTTAATTAATAATTATAATAATAATTTTAAAAAAATGAAAAGAAAGAAAAAAACAGAAAATAAAAATATAAAAATAATACAATACTAAGTTAAAACATTAAAAACAAATTATCACTTCTAAACAGAATTTCATTCAACCATATAAAAATAATGAAATAATTCACCAAGTTAAAACTTTGTATGATAATCAAAACAATTATTTACAACTAATCAAGATATTGATCTTGAAAATTCAAATTTGAAATTTCATGATTAGACAGCGTCTTTTTGAGAAGTGAGGAGGTGTTGAAAAAGGTGGAATTTGAATGAGGAGAGAGAACAAGAATTTCGGATATTAGAAGAGAGGGAATTCCAGAGAACAATAGAGCGGGCAAGAAAGGAACATTCAAATTTTTTGGATCTGTGGGAAGAGATATAGAGGTCAGAAAGGCGCGATCTTGTTTCCTCTGAGTGGACAGAGGATTTGAATCGTAGGAGGCTGTAGATGTAGGAAGGTTGCTGGGAATTGTTGGTTCGGTATACCAAAGATCCAAGAAAATATTGTCTACGAATGGAGGGGAACAGCCACTTTAACTCACCGTAAAGGTGTGACACGTGAGACCGCCTTGAGGTACTGAAGACAAATCTGAAAAAACAGTTCATGATATGCTCCAGTCTGTTCTCGAGTACAACCGAGAGGCCACCGTTTACTGTGCAGCCATAATCAAAGTGGAGGAAAATGAGGATACAAGGAGCTTAAGGGGGATGGGTTGTGGAAGAAGATGGTGGGACAATGGAATAATTTTAGGGTACTTATTGACCGTCAGGAAATTTGGGCAATATGGGGTTTCCAAGAAAGGGCTTGCTTGGTCAATAGCAATCCTTAAGTTTTTGACGAAGTAGCTAAAAGAGATAGGGTAATCATTTAGGAATAAATTAGAGAAGGCGCTGTTGGATCTGAGGAGGAAATCGGAACCAATAAGAATAGCCTGAGTTTTCGTTGCGTTTAACCTTAATTATTGAAGTTTGCCCTGAGATGAATTTTTTTATTTTTGTTTATAAGATGAAAATAAACAATTTTCACTGCACCTTCCTATATAAGTAAGTTTAACAACTTTAATTTGGAACTTATTTTGATACTATGCGTATTTCCTGAAAAAAGAAAACCCACTTATAGCAGATAATATAGTATGAAATTTCAAACTACTATGAGATCGATTTCTAGATCATGATATTTACTAAAAAAAATAACCACACCGTGCAAGACAATACTCCAGAAGTGGACCGATACACTTAAAATCCGGTACTAGCTGATAGACTAAGCAGGCAAAGACAGCCAGCCCACTAGCTCCCTGCCTTACTGCTATTGTTACCAGCAGCTGTTACTTCCTGCTATGTTCTCTGACCACATCGGAAAGAAATGAATAAATCGGCCATTGAAATATCCGTATTGGCTAAAATTTCTGTATTGGTCGATCCCTATCTGTCCAGCAGCTGTTACTTCCTGCTATGTTCTCTGACCACATCGGAAAGAAATGAATAAATCGGCCATTGAAATATCCGTATTGGCTAAAATTTCTGTATTGGTCGATCCCTATCTGTCCCAAGCATCCTGGGATGCTGCTTCAAAGTGTTTAGCCATCAAAGCCTGTGAATTTAGTAATAAAGCAAATAAAAATGTATAGTACAATGTTAACATAAATTATAATAAACATGTAAACAAATTCAAATATAAACTTGGATACAAAAACTATGCACCATAACCAACATTATTATACATTGGCATATACATTATTGTTAGTCCATGTGATTTCCTGGCAACCATAATTAAAAATTTTCTATTTAAGGAACATCATAGTTACACCTAACCAGAAATATAAAGCTTAAAATATTAAAATTGGACATCAGAATAATAGTAATTAAAAAATTGGGGAATAGCCTATGAAAAAATAAGTTTCCGGAAACAAGGAGGTACCATTTTAAGAACTATTGTTCATAAACTTAAAGGCAACATGTTTATTTATGAAGGCAACATACATCACAATAATTAAATAAAAAGATAAAATCATGATAATATTTATTCTTAAGATAACGGAAGTTATTCACCATGATATTTTAAAATTAATAAAAATAAACCATTAATAAATATACATACAAGGCATATATTTCTTGTAACTGCTCATCAAACTGTATCCAATAATCAGGAGGAATTTCAGAGCCACTCATTCGAAGCTTTAGTTTTAACTTCCTCGTATCACCATCTTCAGCATCAGAAAAAGTATCGGAAGGTATTTTGTGCCTTAAATAAAAAATATATTCTTTAAACTTATTAAAATATTTAATAACATGGGACCATAACATAACAGAACTTAGGGCTACCTTAGAACTTTTCCTGCTGTAACTGCAATTTTTTGAAGTCTATGAACGATTAGAGGAGGAGAGTTTTTAGGATTATAAGAGGATGGAGTAGGTTCCTCTAAAGCAGGCAAATTTGAAAGGGGTGGAGTCGGACTACTGCTTGTAAAAGAATCTGTAACTTCTTTATCACTTTTTTGTTCTGGCTCCTAAAACACATATCATACACACTAAATAATCAATGTCAACATATTTAAAATTAGTAGTGGAAAGCTGGGAATGGTTTCAATTTGTTCATTAGATGTCAGATAATATTAACCCAAGTTTGCCCCATTCTAAGTGATGAGCAAAGGCGCACCCTAGCAAAAACGTTATGTTTTTATAAATTAAAGAACATTAAATTCTGTATAAAATGAGTACCTCAAACATTGAATTCGGTTTGATAGAAGAATCAAAATTAAAAATTGAAAAACAACTGGATACTGATTATGAAGTTGAACTTTGCTACCTCTCATGTTTCCTGGAAATGTAAAAAAAAAAGCACAAAAAAATTATTTTGACATTATGCCTCAGAATTTTGAATTGTGCTTACTTAAAATGAGAACAGCCAAGCTTAAAAATTGTAAGTAATTTACTCTTATTTAATTAAGTATAAAATAAATATTTGAATTTATTCGAGTAATATCTGGTTTTCAAAGTATGACCAAACATTTTTTTAATTCTTTTTTTATACTTTCAGGAAAAATTAGAGATAACAAAGTTCAAATTCATAATCAGTATCCTAAAAAACATAAATAAACAGATTTTCAGAACTTCTCCAAACTTTCCACCGACATCTCTTGCTCAAATGTTAATTTCAACATTCTGGCTTATAATTTCGACTTGTGTTCGCTTCAAAATGGAGCGTCCAAATAGTTTAGAATCGAAATTGTAGATAATTTATTCTTCTTTAATTTGGTATAATATAAATATTAGAATTTATTCAAATAATGCATGGTTTTCCAGGGATGAGCAAAACAGAAAACACAAACAATTTTTTTTTTTACTTTTTTTTTAATACTTCCAGGAAAAAATCGAGGTAACAAAATGAATCAGTACCCTAGAAAACATAAATGAACAAATTTTCAGAACTTCTCCAAAATCCCTTTATGGTCTCAACTGGGGTCCAGATTTTTTTCGATTTTCAATTTTGATTCGTCTGTCAAACTGACTCCAATTTTTGAGTTACTCATTTTACACAGAATTTAATGTTCTTTAATTTATAACAGAATACAATTTTTGCTAGGTTACACCGTTGAAATGTCATAGGCCAAAAACTGAAAAAAGTCCGAAAATTTGGAGGTTACCCCCACCTTGGCTCACCACTTAGAACAGGACAAACTTAGGTTAGTATTATGTGATGTCTAATGAACAGATTAAAGCCATTTCCAGCTTTCCAACATTTACTTCCATCCAGGGTCACAGATTAACTGGCCTAAGAGTAAATAAGACAATACTTAATTGTAAATAAAATTGAAATATAGAAGTGAAACATTCAAAGACAATGATCATAATGGACCAAATAAAAAGAAAATTATTTAGTAATGCTATATAATCAAATTCCTTCATATTTTTTCTAATAAGCTTAACCCACAGCACGACAGGTGACACTTACTTCTTTCTGGTGACAAGTGGGTCTTTCAGACCCAGTAATAATATTTGTCTACTTACAGATCATTCATTCAATATATTATGCAATTATTATTGCACTTATTTATTTTTTTTTTCTGGAAAAGGTATTATGCAGCAAAAAAAACTTTTATTCAGAAAACCAAAATTTTATTTTACTAAATATTTTTTTAATACCTTAATTTTTTAGAGTAAAACAGAGAATAAAAAATGAAATTAAATAACTATAAACTCTCAGAGAAAACAAAGAATTATTCAATGAAATTCATATAATCATAACATAAACTTAAGATAATATATGAAACTAAAATGTATTTTTATGATTGATAAGATTAATCTAGTTTTATCTCAAAAATTTATTGTTAGTTCAAAATGACCAATGTTTACTTTGGTTGACTTAGAGTTTTATTTAATTTGGAAAACGTTTTGCCCACACTAAAAAGAATAATAAATTTGGAAAAGGTAAATATTTTATCCACATTCTTTCGAACAAAACATTTTCCTTCTGATACTTTATTACATGGATATTAGTTCCTTTGACTTATGCTTTCTTTTCAAACTTTTTGAAGCATTCTAGGCACACATGTTTTATTAAGGTACATCCATGGCCTTCTGCCCTTTATATATAAAAATAGATAACAACGCTGTTTCTTATTCATTTTGTCACTAAAGGTGTCAGTGGCAGGATGGAGCCTTTTAAATTCATTAAGTAATTACAATAATTTATTCGCGAAATCCGATTCATTTGTGTGCAGTATTATATTACTATTATCGGCCATCTAGAAGGATTATTGAATAATTTTCAAAAATATTAATTAGTTGAAATAAAGAAATAGTAAATGAAATAAATTTATAGTTTACAATTTACACTAAAATAATTTAGGAAATCACAGTTATCTAAAGAATACCAATGGGGTTTAGACAGAGCAAAACAACCTGCCATGATAGGTGTGTCTGACGGACCCAGTATGTTCCAAAAAGCGGCGTACTGATCCTGAAAAAAATAGGTCAGCATCCTATCTCTTCATAAACTATTCAAGGAAAAAATAATAAGAATTTACAAAACCAGCATTGAAACCTTGAAGACAGTGCTGCAGATATTATATAAATATAAATATGTATATATATATATATATATATATATATATATATATATATATATATATATATATATACATAGCAATATACCGATATATTAGTCTGACCAAAACACTAATTAGCACATTAAATAATAAATTATTTTTTAATTTATGCATATTCCTCTCTTTTAACTATTACATCTAGAACATCTTCAGAATTTACTCACAAGAATAATGTCACTCGATGATGTTATTTCATCATACGGAACTGATGGAGAATTATTTCGCTCATATTCCTCAAGTGTAATACTTGGCCTGCCAGGATTCTAAAAAAAAAGTATACAAGCAAATGACAAAATGCTATTAAGTTCTTTAAAAAAATGAAAATCATAAATAACAAACAATACCAGTCTAATCTAAAATTTGTCAAATATGAAATGGCACATGGCATATAAATTACTACAATGTTTTTATTAAAATAAAATTAAGACATAGTTCATACTTAGGGTCTGTTCAAGCACTAGTTAATGTTAATTTCAGTCACTGACTAATGCCTTCTTCTGTAAAGATCCACTCATTCTAATTCATTAGTAACTAGAAAATAAGTGGAGTATAGGCAGGACAAATATTGTATAAAACTGGCATTTGGCTATACATGGGTAAAAAGTACTGAAAATATCCACAAGGAAGTGCCATCATTCGAGTTCTTTAGACAAAGCTAAAAACGAAAGCTACAAAATAATGCTACTGTGACGCACACGAGCCAGCACAAAGGAGTATAGTCGTAGAAGACATTTAGAAAAGAAGTTAGTTCAGAGGAAGAAAAGGCAGTGCTAGAAGCATACACCTTGAAGACCAATAACGAGATCAGAAAATTTTATCAGAAGATTAAGTGACAGAAAGCCTGATGAAAGTAGAATCCTGGATAGAGGACACCAGTATCTCCTAGACCTCCTTAGCAAAGAAAATCCTCCATAAGAATCCCCTCGTCGAGCTCCAATTGATGATTTACACGCTTCTGACGATGAAGAAATAATGGCAGCCGTATCCAGGCTTAAAAATAATTAGGCACCTGGTAATGATGGCCTTGCAGCAGAGCTCTTTAAGCATGGTGGAATGGAACTGATAAAAACGATTCAGGACCTCCTAATGTCTATATGGGTGAAGGAAATAATGCAGCAGAGCTGGATCAAAACCATAATTTGCCCTATTCACAAGAAGGTTGATCAGCTAGAGTATAGGAACTTTTAGCGGTATATCACTGTTACCGGTAGCATATGAGGTTCTCTCTCTTTTGTTCTATGAGTCTCTCCTTCCTTTGGCTGAGAGAATCGTAGAACCATACCAGTGCGGCTTTTGTAAAGGTAAATCAACTGTGGACCAGGTCTTCACTCTGCGGCAAGTGCTGGAGAAGGGCAGGGAATTCAACTTCCCCATGATGATACCCATTAGTTATTCATTGACTTTAAAAGTGTCTATGATCGGGAAGAACTCTACATTGCCCTAGAAGAACTCGGAATACCACAAAAGCTCCCGAGGATGTGTCGGGTTACGATGGAGGGTGTAGAGTACTATGTAAGGGTCCAAAGTGGAATATTTGAGCCACTTTTCTCGGGTAAGGGTGTCCACCAAGGAGATGCGTTGGCCTGCCTTCTTTTTAACATAGGCCTTGAGAAAGTCATCAGGAGTTCAAAAATTCAACTGGGTGGCACAATATTTAATTTTATATTAAGTACAGCTGCTCGGATATGCCGACGATATTGATATCATGGGATGATCATTTCAGGCTGTTTCTGAGGCATTCCTTGTCCTCGCTGAAGCCGCTAGGAAAATGGGTCAGATAATAAATGAGACAAAAACAAATACATGGTATCCAGAGAACAAGCATTACATGGTGAGGAAGTCAGAATTGGGGACTACAAATTAGAGAAAGTTAACAAATTTGAATACCTCGGTTGTCAAGTAGATGTAGAAAATGAAGTCACCAGCGAAATCAGGTCTCGTATCAGCAAGTCCAGCAGATTTTTTTATGGTCTATGTGGCGGCAAGGCAGTGATAGCGATATCAGCACCAGGACGGTTATTGATGTAAAATAGGTTTGCCAATATATATAAAATTAATTATTTCATTTTCCTTTTTTTCCACTACATATTATTAATTGGCTAATTTTCTTATCTTTAATTTCAATTGTCAAACTATCTTGCATGTTCAGTGGCAAGCCTATTAATTACCTTCCTGATAAGAGGAGAGTTGTTAGAGTTCTGTGTGTGTGTGTGTGTTGTTGCCCATCTTTTTTTTTTAATAATTTATACTTATTAAATAAATAAATGGACTTCTCTTATATATCATTTGGTGTGAAAATAAAAGTACTAATTTGAATTATTGTCGGTTATTTGGTGTACACCATACCCCGACCAAGAATAACACTAAAGTGGTGATCCCGACGTGATTTCGGTGAGTACGATTATTATTATATTTTTTTTTTATGCTAAGGACTACCAGTGAAGATGCCCCTTAGCAATAAATTTGATTTATTGACATAGGATGGAGCCGAGGAGGGAAAAGAGACGGTGCTTGCCCCCAGGTGATCGAAGCTGCTTCGGCGGCCACAGTTGCGGCCCGAATGCCCACATTTCGTAAGAGTTGGTTTTCGATCTGTACCGGGTCACTAATTTGCTTACACGATTTAGATATGTGGCCACGCAACTGGACAGGGAGCTACTGAGAGATGTTACTAGACCTGATCAGGCAACCTCCGACTGAAAATCCCTACGAAACACTCAAGGCCAGGCTGATGGGGAGTTTCGGTGATTTCGAGCATACTCAAATCAAGAAACTTCTCTAAGACCAAAGTCTCGGGGACCACCGCCCATCGCACTTCTTGAGAGAACTGCAGTCATTGGGGGGAACCACACTGCCTGGAGACCTATTAAAGTCAATCTGGCTACGGGGACTGCCAGATGGGATGCAGGCAGTGCTAGCAGCTGTGGAGCCGGCCGACATGATCAAACTCAGCACCATTGCTGACCGCATCGCCGTGATTCAGGGGTACCGAATCGGCGAAGTAGGTGCCATGTGGCCCTCCACCTCCAGCGACAGGGATGATAGACTTCTAGCAGCCCTGGAGAGATTAACTGATTGCGTCGCAGCTCTGAAAAACCGAGGAAGGTATGAAGGTAAGAACCGGCCACGAAGCCGTAGCAGAAGCAAGGGTCGCCGCCTGTGTTATTACCACAACAGGTTTGGGGATAAAGCGACGAACTGCCACCAGCCGTGTGATTGGAAGCCCACACCCGTTTCGAAGCCGGAGGGAAACTAGTTGCAGCAACAGACAAGGCAGACTCTGTCGCTCAGGTAATTAACCGCCGACTCTTCATCATGGACAAGAAGTCCGGGCACAGATACTTGGTGGATACAGGAGCCACCCTATTTATGTTCCCAGTGAAGACGCAGACGAGGAGAATGACTGAGGAGTTCACGCTGTATGCGGTGAACGGCATCCCATTACGACCTACGGTAGCGTGCTGCTGAACGTGGACTTGGGCTGGCGTTTTGTCATGGCAAAGGTGAGTTACCCCATTATCAGGCGGATCTGCTATATCGCCATAACATCTTAGTAGACCTCGCCGGATGCCAGTTGGTAGATGGCATCACTGGGCTCACAACGTGCAACAAGCTGGCGACCATACTACTCCCCACTGTGTACTCTGTCCCAGCAGGAGAATGATTCAACAGAGCTCCAGCGCAAGTACCCCAGCGTCACAAACCCGACCACATTCACAAAGCAGCCCAAGCACGATGTGCGGCACCACATAGCGACATGGGGAGCTCAGCGCCTGCCACCGGAAAGGTACATTGCCGCCAAGAAGGAATTTGCCCAGATGATGGAGGAAGGGATTTGCAAACCTTCTAACAGCCCTTGGGCCAGCCCTCTCCATATCGTGCAGAAGGACATCGGAATCAGACCCTGTGGGAATTATCGACAGCTAAATGCTAAGACAATTCCCGACAGGTATGCGCCGAACTTGACGGATTTCAACATCAATATGCATGGTAAGAAGATCTTCAGCAAGCTGGACCTCAACCGTGCATATTATCAAATTCACGTGGATATTATCGGATCTTTGCCATCCTCTAATGGACAGCGATACTGCCTCCCTATGATTGACAGATGTACCCATTGGCCTGAAGCGTGCCCACTGCAGGATATAACCAGTGTTGCGGGAGCCGAAGCAATTTTGGGCACATGGATTTCTCGATATGGTACGCTGACAAGGATTACCACCGACCAGGGATGCTAGTTCGCCACTAGCGTCCTTGGTATCCAGCGTTGTCGCACGACGGCGTACCATCCGCAGTCCAACAGGTGCATTGAGCGGTGGCATAGGTCCCTTAAGATATCCCTCATTGCAGCACTCAACAATGATGGCTGGACGACTGTGCTGCCAACAGTTCTCTTGGGTCTCAGGTCGGCCGTTAGAGAGGAAATCGGAGCCAGCGCTGCTAAAATGACCTTCGGGCAGCCTCTACATCTCCCTGGCGAGTTCTTCAAGCCTTCCAGACGTCCTGAGGACACCGAGTCGACGTTGAAGTCTCTTCGGCAGGCTAGAAGGACCTTCGCACAGCTCCTCACCACAGCAGCACAGCCAAGACTTTCGTCCACCGAGACTTAGGGCACTGCAATCAAGTATTTCTGAGGGATGACCACGTCCGCAAGTCGCTGACTCCTCTCTACTCTGGCCCTTTTAAAGTCATCTCGAGGGAAGAGAAGACCTTCACCGTCCAGCTGCCTTCCAGTCCGAAGGCCATATCCATGGATCGACTGAAGCCGGCCCATCTCCTTGACAGCACCGCCACCAGGGATCAACCCACTCCTACACCTGCTGCGGGACCTTCAGACGACCATCCGAATGACATCGATGCAGACCCTCCTACATTGCAGCCTGGTTACCGCACTCGTTCTGGTAGAGAGGTGAAGCCTAAAGTGCGGTTCTGTGCCGATATCATTGAGGGGGGAGTGATGTGGCGGCAAGGATGTGATAGTGATATCAGCGCAAGGGAGGTTATTAATGTAAAATAGGTTTGCCAATATATATAAAATTAATTATTTCATTTTCCATTTTTTCCACTACATATTATTAATTAACTAATTTTATCTTTAACTTCAACAGTCAAATTATCTTGCGTGTTCAGTGGCAAGCCTCTTAATTACCTCCCTGATAAGAGGAAAGTTGTTAGAGTTCTGTGTGTGTGTGTTGTTGCCCGTCTTTTCTTTTATAATTTATACTTATTAAATAAATTGTTGAGTCGGATTGTTATATGGACTTCTCTTAAGTATCATTTGGTGTGAAAATAAAAGTACTAATTTGAATTATAATCAGTTATTTGATGTACACCATACCCCAACCAAGAATAACACTAAAGTCTGAGTTATCATTTCCGTAGTAACCTGCTTCCGATAGCAACAAAGGTACAACTTAGGGTTGGAATATCGAAATGCGATATATTGGATTTGAAAAACCGATATATTATATCGATATCATAACACCCGATATATCGATGATATCGATATTTTACACCGATATTGATATTTTAAACTTTATTATTTTATTTTAATTAGAAATTTTCTTTATTCTTTATCATATTTTTAATTTTATCCGTGAGCTGTACTTTACATTATAGCTCAATTATTTAAGCATTCTAGGACGCTGTCTTTGAACTGTTGTAACTTCCTTAATGTTATAACTCATAGGTATCACTAGCAGTCAGTTACCTGTTGTTCAATGTTGTTGTTGTTGTTAGTGTGGTGATTAAAGTGAAAACAGAAACTAAAATGTCGCCACCAAAAAGTGAAGTATGGAAACATTTTAAATCGAGAGACAGTAAAAGTGTGGAGTGCAAATATTGTTACAAAATATTTCGGACATCGGGAATCACAACAAACCTACGGTCACACCTCAAAGCTTCCCATTCACACGTTTTTTCGTCTCCATCAGGGTCAGGTGTTTCTACAACACCATCTACTTCTAAATCAGAAGCAAATGAAACAGTTCCTCTATCAAAAGCTTCTGACATAAGAAGTAGTTTCCAAAATATTGCATCATTTGAAGAGGGAGGCGAACGACGAAGAAAAATTAATAATGCTATTTTATATTTTATCTGTAACGATACTCTGCCTTTCTACACTGGAAAGAATACAATGAAAAGTATTATATAGGAGAAATGTCCCAAAATTTGAAAACAAGATTAAAGCAGTATCAGACAAATTCCAAAAATCCTAATAGTAATAAAGAAGTATAAAAGAAGTGCTCAATTTCAAAATCGATATGAAACTGAAAATCATTACATAGACATAATAAATAAAATAGATATATAATGAAAGAACTAATAACTGTAATGAAAATAGTAAATTTAAAATTAAAATAATATCTAGAAGAATTACAAAAAGAAAAGAGAACACTACCATAAGTATTGCTAGATAGTAAAGACACAGGTCAGAATATTCAAGAATAGGAATCGAGGCACATTAGGTCGATGCTAACAACTAGTTTTAAATTTTATTGTGTTTCAACATTTCACAGTGTGTCATATGCATAGTATAATCATAGGTCTACTCGTAATTGTACTTTCGTACTTTATTATGGAATAGGGTCCAGGTTTTTCCTCCTTACCCTTCAAATAAACTTAAGATTTTAAGATTACCAAAAAAAAAAAATTATTCACCAAATTGAAATAAAATAGACAATACTATAAATGTAAATAAATTGTTGCATATAATCATTGGTTAAAATATAGCACATGTTAATTTATAAATATAATGAAGTAAATATGAGAATAAACAATATTTAGTTGCCAAACAATAATTAGTAAAAACACATATACTGTTAATTAATCCAATGTAAAGACAAACAGGTAATAATATAAATGGCGATTGTACTGAAATATATATCAGATGAATTACATGTTTTTAGATAAATCTTCTGTGAATGCTCAATGTATGCATGGAAACTTTATAAAATACAATTTTTTTTTAGAAAAATAAAACAAGGTTTTATTTTTGAAAAATTTGTAGAATATTATAATATATGAAATATGGCCAAAAAAATCTTCAAGATAAAAATGTATTATAATACTTATTTTTTTACCAAAGTATTATTCTTTCCTATCTTTTTTTATAATGATTCATGGATAATAAAAATATTGTTCTATAAATAATAATTATATTATTTCATAACCTTCTCATAAATTTCATAACGTAATACTCATTTAATGCACGGTTTCTTTGCTTTTTCGTCCATTTCCTTTCGATATATCGATATTGTTCTACCCATTATCGGTGGATATCGATATTTGGTTTCGCGATATATCAAAATATCGAATATCGATATTTTTCTTTCGATGTTCCAACCCTAGTACAGCTCAATAAAACCTTAGTCCGTCCAGTCGGGAGCTATGGTTATGAGACTTGGACATTGAGCATATTGGATGAATCGGCTTTACTAATTCACGAGAAAAAGATTATCCGATCGATTTATGGTGGAATCATTTAGGGCCAAGAATGGCATTAAAGGACCAATCAAGAATTGTATGCCTTCTTCAAGGAACCCGACATTGCGAGATTCATCCGACTTGGAAGGCGTTGATAACTATTTGAAACTAGGTAGGAAGTCATGCCTTTTATGTTTGGTTTTAACACCTCAGAGTTTGTCTCTGGTTTATTATGATTGGCAAATATGTAGAAAAGTCAGGTGGCCAGAATTATTACAGAATCTTCCATCTATTTCATCACTACAAGAAACAACTTAGATTTATTATATTCCATCCTCCCAGAACAGCTGTGGCTATTTCTCTAATAATTACCATTGTCACTTAGTCAAGTTATGGATCTAATTATTAATTAAGATCAAATATACACAAAATAGTACTATCATTTCACATAACTATGTTTCTTAAGAACAATTTGAGTGCAACAATGCATTAGAATGCCATATAAATAACATTAAATTTAAGCTCTTTCATTAAGTTGTTTAACATTTCACCAGATGCCACTCATAAATCAGATATCAGTTTTTTTGTAAAATAATTAAAAAGAAGTTGCTAACTAGGAATAAAAGTTTATATACAATATTATTATTAGAAATTACTGTCATTAACAATTAAATCATTAGAAAGAATTTCAAAACAAAAAATTGTACATCTAGTATATTATTTGAGTAAACAAAATATGAAAACAAAGTTTTTAAAAATAAGAAATAACATTTGAGGTACCTCAGAAAAACGAAACAAATTATTACGCTAGTACAATATTTGGTAACTTACATAGGTTGGTGTAGGCATCAAGTTAGAATCAATTGCAGTACTGTGAGAATGAGGATGGAGACCATGATTATGTCTATGGTGGTGATAGGTCGCTTCCGTTGTAGTAGTTTCAGAAGGATCAGGAGTGAATTTAGGAGTGGCAAAGTTTTGAACAATAGGCCGATGATCTGGTATCCCTGTATCGAATTCTTCATTTCCTTCAATTTGCTGTATCAGGTTGTTTATCTACATAGGAAATTTCAACATCAGAAGTTCTATATTTACATATAAAATGATAAGTATTCAAAAATTTGATGAATACCTCTCTTTTAGATCGATAAAAAGTTTTTTTTTCCTTCCAGAGTTTCCATCCGATTACAGGTTCCTTCAAAATTTTAGCTAATGACCCATTTAAGGAACTTGTGGAAATTTCATCTAATAAAACAACATATTTGCTCCAAATATTATCATCACAGCCAACCTACAATGAAAGAATAGGACATTTAATTAATTAATTGTTTGTTATAGTGTTAACACTTGAATAGAATTGATTATTAATTGTATTAAGAATTATAAACAAATTAAAGCAAATCCAATAATTAAGTAAAGCCAGTAAAGCAAGTTAGAAAATGGTGGTTATTAATAATCAAATTACATCAAATATCACTTATAATAACCTTGAAGTAGAGGTAGAACACAAACAAAAAGAAAAAGCAAGATCATGCAAAAATTACATTAAAGCACAATTCTTAAGCTTCAAAATCATACATTTTTTTTTAACATAGTCACCATTAAGACTAACACATTTCTCCCAACGTGTAACAAGTTTTTTCATTCCATCACTGAAAAATTCTTCCGACTTCTCTCGAATCCAGAACATGATAGCCGTTTTCACCTCATCGTCCGAGGTGTATTGATTACCTTTGAGGTCTCTCTTGAGTAGAGGAAAAAAATAAAAATTGCAATGTGCAAGATTGGGGGACTAAGGAGGGTGTGGAATCGGTTCAAACTTCAGGTTTCGCAGATCCTCTTTCAGTTGATGTGGGGACGAATCTCGTACGCTTTTGAGTGATTCGCCAGTCATTTTGAATCAAATCGTCGATGAGTTTACAATGTTTGTTATCTGTGGCAGTGAACGGACCTCAGCTGCGTTTTTCATCAACAATTATGGCTTTTCCAGGCTCGCAACCACGAAACTTTATTACCCATCGATTAACAGTAGACCTATCAACAGCAACGTCATCATAAACGTTGATAAATCTCAGTAGGAGTCACTTTTTCAGCAGTTAAAAATTCGATAGCAGCACGCTGTTTAATTTGCGTTGACATAGCACTAGAACTCGTCTCCATACTTCCGCTGCTCAAAGTCATTTTGTTCGCGTTTAACAAGCACATGTGCATTACTTTTCAGCCTACCCTCGTAATATACTTTTCATCTTCAAACATGTCAATGACAAAATGAAACTACTTGAAGAATGCTTAATATCAGTTAAGGAATGCATACATGGTAAGAAAGATAAATAGCATATCTATACACTTTAAAATTTTAGCTTTAGAAAAAAAAAAAAAATGAATCACTAGTAATGAATTAAAATAAAGGAAAAAAAGAGATTAAATTGAGTGGGTACAATGGACCTTAAGAAACAAAAATAAATAATATTAATTCTCAGTAAAGTATAGATAATTTTTTTTCTGGGCTTATGGTCTCGAATAAAAGGCTTGGGACCGGCTAGGCTCCATTGCTGATCCCAAGTCCGGATAAAACAGGAGGGATGGGTGTAGAGCAAAAAGTCTACCCTATAAAACACAACAGTGGAGACAGCAAAGATCTGGAGACCCAATCAGAAAAGTACAGATTGGATGTAGCAGCCCTACAGGAAATGTTTTGGAAGGACAATGACCCAGTCACATTAAAGAAATACATAATCATAAATAGTGGGAACAAGGCCAACCAATACAGAACTGGGTTTATAATAAAAAAATCTTTGAAGCAGCCTTGATAAGCAATTCATTGATTAGTGAAAGAGTTTGTAGCATCAGACTTAAAGGGAGATTTGCTAACATATCCTTAATAAGCATACATGCCCCTACAAAAGAGAAGAGTGAATCTGAAAAGGAGAATTTCCACAGCGATCTAGAAAGGGTGTATGACTCAGTTCCTGAATATGATATGAAGATAGTAATCAGAGACCTAAATGCCAAAATAGGAAAGGAACAAGGATTCAGAACCATGAGAACATAATTTAAATAGAATAGAATAGAAAAACAAACTTTATTCTGGGACTAGGTCCCTTAAGAATAACAAGTATGTACAAGTAAAAATGATAACAGAAAAAAATGTCTGGCCAAAGACTAAATTAATAAAGGTCAATTAATACTTACAATAATCTCAATTAAACATATAAGTAACGAAAAAAAAAAAGAATATCCTTCTGGTAAAAAATATAATAAATATAATTTTACTGACAAAAAAATGAAAAAAAAAAACAGAAAATAAAAAATCTTTTTGGGAAGTGAGGAGTTGTGAATTTTAATGAGGAGAGAGAAGAAGAATGTCGGATATTAGAAGGAAGGGAATCCTAGAGGACAATGGAGCGGGCAAGAAAGGAACGTTCGAATTTTTTGGTTCTGTGGGAAGCGATATTGAGGTCAGAAAGGTGAGATCTTGTTTCCTGTGAGTGGACTGAGGATTTGAATTGTAGGAGGCTATAGATGTAGGAAGGGTGCTGGGAATTGATGGTTCGGTATACGAAAGATCCAAGGAAATATTGTCTACGAATGGAGGGGAAGAGCCACTTTAACGCACGGTAAAGGCGAGACACATGAGATCGCCTCGGGATACTGAAGACAAATCTTAAAAAGCAGTTTATGATATGCTTCAGTCTGTCCTCGAGTACAACCGAGAGGCCACCATATACCACATAGCCACAGTCAAAGTGGGGGATAATGAGTGAGGATACAATGAGCTTACAGGTTGGTTGCGGTAGAAGATGGCTTGAACGATGGAATAATTTTAGGGTACTTAATGACATTCCATCACAAACAGTAACGGAGAAAGACTGATTAATTTTTCAGCATCCAATGGGATGAAAATAATAAGCACAATGTTTGCACACAAAGAAATACATGAGACGTGGATATCCCTGGATGGTCTGATAAAGAACCAAATAGATCACATACTCATTGACTCGAGGCATTCATCCGCTATTTTGGACTGCAGAAGCTACCGAGGTGCAAGCTGTAACAGTGATCATTACTTGGTTCTAAGCAAAATGAAGCGGATAATATATTGCGGATTAAAAAAGACAAGCGAAAGACATACGGATCCTGTTGATGTAGTAAGGGTGGTAGTGGAAGAGTGAACAAGGGAAGACTTAAAAATGGAATTTCAAGCAAAACTTTCTATGAACAAAGTACCTGGAAACAGCTCAGTAGACGTAAAATGGAATTCCTTAAAACGACAATAAAAGATATTGTACAGTAAGTGGTTAGACCAAAGAAGAAAACATCGAGAAATGAATGGTTTGATAATGAATGTAAAGAAGCCATAAATATAAGAAATCAAATTAGATTAAAAACTTTCCAGAAAAGTACAAGAAACTGTTGAAAAATACAAAAGGTTCCGAAAGATGGCCAAGTCCCTAAATAGGAAAAAAAGGAGAGAAATGGAGAATAGGAAGATAGAAGAACTGGAGGAAAACCACAAAGGAAAGGAAAGTAGAAAGTTCTACAAAGGGGTAAAAGAAATCAAAACTGGGTACAGCCAGAGGAGTTTTTAAAATATGAAAATGGATGCCTTGTGGGGGACATAGACCTGAAGCTGAAAAGATGGGCCAGATTCTTCTCGGAGGGGCTTATTGCAATAGAGAGAAACAATCTAGTTGATCAAAATAGGATTGAGAGCTCTGATGACAAAGTAGATGAAGAGGTGCCTCCCGATAGGGAAGAAATTAGGGAAATCATCATTGAACTCAAGAATAACATACTATATCTCCAGGATTAGACAATATTAATTCAGAAATAATAATGTATGCTATAAAGGACCTATGGGAAGAAGTATACCAGGTCATATGGGACAGCTGGATAAGAAGATGCCCCGTGAGTGGTCAGAATCAGTCATGTGTCCAATATATAAGAAAGGTAACAGGCAAGACTAAGCAACTATCGCTCCTTAGTACTGGATATGAAATTCTACCAATAGCTCTGTGTAGAAGAATGAATGAGTGGTGGAAAGAATTCTGGGAGAATGCCAATGTGGTTTTTGGACAGGGAGGTCAACAGTGGACCACATGTTCTCAGTACGGCAAATGCTGGAGAAGTCTTATGAACTTAACGTGGATCTCCATCACTTATTTATTGATTTTGTCAAGCATATGATAGTGTGGAGAGAAATGAAATATACAAAGAATTGAAGAGTCTAGGGTTTCCGATGAATTTAATAAGGCTTATAAGAATGATGCTGAATGATACCAGGAGTTAAGTTAAGATCCAGGGAAAGCTTTCAGAACAATTTAAGGTAAACAAGCGACTTAGACAAGGAGATCCTCTCTCACCGGTGCTATTCAACCTGATTTTGGAAATAGAAATCAGACGGATAAAGACGAGACCAAATTGCACAATTTATAATATACTGACTCAACATCTAGCATATGCCGACGATGTTCTTATATCGGCCAGGAGAATACCAGCTTTAGCAGGGGCTATGCAGGAGTTTGAGGGTGCAGCAAAAAGACAGCCTCGAGGTAAGAAAAGCAAAAACAAAATACATGCAGTTGACGAGAAGCAGGATGTTGAGGCTTGAACCAGTAAAGATCGGAGACCGAGAATTCCCTGGATGTGAGTCCTTCAGAAACCAGGGAGGGATGTTTTCAAGAAATAATGACATGACAATGGAAGACAAGGCAAGGATTATAGTGGACAACAAGTGTTTATATGCTCTGAAGGTCTTGAAGTTTAGGGACCTCTTCCGGAAGATTAAAATCATAATCTACAAGACTATCATACACCCCATTGTAAGATATTGCAGTGAGACACGGGTCCTAACTAAACAGCCTAAGATTCCTTCAGAATATGGGAAAGAAGAATATTAAGAACAATATATGGTCCTATCAAGAAAGGCGAGCAATGCAGAATTGATGGAATTGCTAGCGGAGCCAGACCTCATCACGGTCATTGGACAGAGAAGACTGCTGGTTAGGTCATATTGAACGCATAGATCCGAAGAGAATACCTCTAAAAATGATGTATGAGAATAACTGATGAAAATAAATGATGTATGGGAGGAAGGAGAAAACATAGGAGGCCACATTTAAGATGGATGGAAGATGTGGAGGAGGACCTCCATGGGAGGTCCTCTACCTTCCCTTGTAGAGGCTCCTGGAAGTCAGTTCTTTACCAACCCTCTTTGTGTTCAGTTGTAGTTATTTCTTTGATTATTGTGTGTATTTTTGAGTGATATTTTTTTTTGTTTGGTGCGCATTTTCACCATCTTGATGATAAATTCTATACCACGTAAGTAGTGATCACTGTTACTTTATTATTATTTTTATTTTTCTCCTAATTAGTTTATGCCCCGAGGCAACAAAATATTTCGTTCTTTGTATGGAAAACATCGTAAGACTCGAAGATATCCCCTCCAGGATCTAGACGAAGAAGAACGAGAACTTGAGAGAAACCTACTGACCTCTGATAACCCAGTTACACTGTAGAGTGACAACAATTTAAGAGAAGAAGAAATCCTTTGCATTGATCACGATAGTGTCAGTGAAGGTGCTGATAGTCCGATACAAAGTGGTCCTTGCTGTCAAGGAAAAGACAAGTCTAGTAAATTGTATAAAAATTCTCTATCAAAGTCGAAAAAAACATCTCAAAAAATATTTTGAAGTTTGCATATGGTGCTAAAGACTCTGCAAAGGATATAAGCACATTCAGAGATGCTTTCACAAAGTTCTTTTAAGATTCTATGGTGATAAAGAAATTCACAATCACACGGTGAAATACTCTCGTGGAAGAAATTGTCGGTCTACATCCAGAAAAGAAATACTAGCTCTAATCAGTGTTCTGTACTTGCTGGGCATGAAGAAGGGACATCATGCGAACGTTGAAGAGCTATGGGCGAAAGATGGAACTGGAATGATTATTTTGAGAGCTGCGATGACCTATCGGCGGTTTTTATTTATCCTTCGGTGCATGAAGTTTGATCATCGCCCTTCAAGGAATCAAATTTTTACACAGCCAACCTTAAATTGTACGTTGGAAAGCACCATTCAGGCCCTTATGAAGCCTCCAATAAGCTCCTTGATATAGTGATGCGACTAGTGCAACCTATCGAAAAATCCAACAGAAATGTGACGACAAACAATTGGTATAACAGCGTCAAATTAGCCAATACTCTTCATTCAAGGGGGCTAACTCTAGTCGGCAGCATTAAAAAAAACAAAAGGGATATCCTAAGTGAAATTTTACTATCAAAAGAAAAGGTTGTCAGTAGCATTCAATTTGGCTACCAAAAGAACGCCACTCTGGTCTAATACACTATGAAAAAAATAATGGGATCATTTTATTGCCTACAATGCACGATGAGGGATTAGTGGACGATAATACAAAATTGCCATAAATTTTAATTTATTATAATCACACCAAAATAGGACTTGACATAGTGGATAAAATGTGTGCTGCTTATAACATGTTTTCATTTTAAAACTGTAAGATAATTTCCTTTATTTTGTAATTCAATTAGTTTTAATACTTTTTTTTTAATACTTTGCATTTGAAGAGCATTATTCTAATTATATTTCCATTATAACATATAATATTATATTTCCATTATAAAACATAATATAATAGGTAATATAATTCAAGAGTTCTAACATTGGTACATGAGCATTATAAATAACAGTCATTTAAAACTAAAAATTCTGTCATTTGATCAATTTCATCATCAGGGACACAGTAAATAAAATAAAATTGTATAATATGAATACAATTTTGTTTAAACAATTTATATTTTACAAACAAAAGCTAGCTAATCTTAAAAAAACTTGTTAGTATACAAAAAGGTGGATTTCTATTTTAATAGACTTTTTGGTGCATTATAAGCATCAATTCAAACGGAAAATCTAATCACTTTGATTAGCCCGCACTTGATAATTAAAATAACATTAATTTTTTTTTTCAAAATAAACTTATAAATGATCCATTTGTAAGGCATTTGTTGATATCTCCCCTTACCTTGGTAACCGTTTATAATAGCTTATTACGGTTGGTTATATCAGTTAAGATGAGCCTCTCCTAGCTAACCCGAAAGATGTCTGACAGGATTGGAGCTCTTAGGCTAGCCACTGAAGGGCAATCTTCTTGAGGTTACAAAGTGAATACATTTGCAATGTATTTGTTATCATGTAAAAACCAGAAAATGTTCAAATGCAACAGTGATGTACTATTGTGTATCAGAGAAATTGACAAATTATAGGTATTATAGAAACAAAAAAATCTAGGAGTATATATAGGGAGTTTATACTAAATGAGGGAAAAGTCTTCCCCCTCTACATAACTGACAGAAAGCTGCCATGTCAAATAGTCAACACCTTGATTTTTTTTTAAATTTTGATTTGTTTAATATTTTTTCAATCGTGTGCAATACTTTGCAAGTTTATTGCAATTTCTAAAAAAAATAGCTTAAAAATTATGATCTTTTTTTTTTTTGTCAAAATATTAATGATAAAAAATTATAATAATACAAAATATAATTTAAATAGTATAATGCAGATATTCAGACAACTTGAAATCACAATACAAACACAAAACAACAAAACTGTCACTAAAAATTTAAAAAACAAAACATAAACAGAAAAAATTGGACTAAATCGCAATAAAAACAATAAATAACAAGACTGAGGTGGAAGGTTATTTTTAGATGTCAACCACAGTAACTAAACTAGTAAGAATCGATTATTACTATTGAGTTAAAAATATTTCTTCTCAACAGGTTTGACATAGAGGTTGTAATGCTTTTTCACTTCAAACTAGTGCATGCACACTAAAAGGTCCTTCCTTAAGTTGTATATCGAGTAGTTCCTTTTAGTTGTTCATTTTATAATATATTTAGCATTTGTAAAACTAATTCTTAAGTAAATGTAAAGTAATACAAACCAATACCTCAAAATTTAGTGATGAAGAAGAGTTCAATTTTATTTTTTTTACATCACCTGGACCAGCATTGAGAATATCAGAATTTAATAATTTGTCATTTCCTTTCAAAGAAGCCAAATAGATACTGTCCTTTAAAACATAAAGGGATTAATGTTATCTCTTTGAAAATCACAGACAAAATGTAAAATGAACTATAATAGCAACATTTGAAAAGAATATACTAACAGCAATAATTTTAAAATGTTCTGAAAGTGCTTTGATTAAATTAATCCTTTTTAAAGGAGTTAATGTTTCATCATCAGCATCCAATATAATAGAAAATATCATCTTTTCAGCTCCTGGTTTGCAATCATGCTGAAACAATAATTAAATTTAAAATAAATGAACCACAGAAATTAAATTTGCAGAGTAGTTTTATAAACATAAACAAAATATCAATCAAAAACTAGTTCCATAAACAAAGGCATTTCAGTACTGTCACATTATAGTTTCACGGCCATTCTGCCTGAACTGACTTTACTGCAATTGCTAGGGATTCTCATCTGCTACTACAATTGTAAACCATAGTTACTACGGACTCAGATACAATGAACTTCTCGTTAAAGTGATCCAAAATTGAATCCCCCCCAAAAATGCAATGGTTTTCTCATATCACCTTCATTTTAACAAGATAATTCTGTTAATACTAGCTGTGAACTACTTTTGGACCCCTATAGAGAAATAACTCGGTTACAACGAATTTCCAAGTTCGTATACGTTGATTGTGAAGAAAAACTTTTCATTGTTAGCAAAGTATATGTATGAACAGCCTGAATGAATGAATGGTTGAACAAGAATGATTCATAACAATAAACACTCGGAATGTTTTTTTTCTTCCTCCCAGTCGGGAAATTCTTATTTCCAGGAATGTCATAAAGCTCTCTCCCCTTTTTCTTATATTTACTTATAAGAAATTCTCAGTTCAGTTTCATGTTATACAAGTTAAAGAAAGGTTCTGTGTCGAGTTATTATTTTCTTATTTTGTTACAGATGTCAAGAAAACAAAACACGATATGCCTAGATATTAAATTACACATCTCACAAGATTTGGAATCCAGTATGCTGGCAAAAAAACAGATCGTGGAGTAGCATGGAATTCCAAAGTCGACGTTATCGAACCATTATAAAAAATAAGAATTAAAATGATACACAAGTGGCCAGTAGTTCAATCTCACCTATGAAACTCTTATGACCAGTGGCCTAATCTGATTTGGAGGAAAAATACTTGTTTGGCTACATATGTATTTCCTCTTTTCATATTGTGCATACGTATTTGTTTTTTATTAATTCATACATACATATTGTTTATTTCGTAATTAATTGATTTTTTATTTATGTGATTAATTCTACTTTTTACATATTATTGTACATAAGCGTAATATTTCTGTTTCCAGAATAGAAGGTTTTAATAAGTGATGAGTTATACATATTGCGTTGTTTGAAAAATTTGTTAATATCTACATTATTAACCTATTAATTTTGGTTATTATTCGGACATTACGAACTTTGTTATAACGAACTGCTGATTTTCCAGCAGAACACAACTTTGAGTTCCTTGTAACGAGAGTTTACTGTACTAATAATCCACGTTGCACCCACTTGTTGAGTCATAGCCTGCTCTAGCATAGACAGCCTGTTATCTCTATTCTGTGCTGCTGCTGCTCTCCAGTTTCTGACACCTAGCAGAGATCTTGCATCAGCAGCTGTCAGCTTCCTAACGGAGCCTCAGTTGTCCAACCCACCTGGTACCATAAACTCAGCCTGATAGAATTTTGGATGATATTCCATTCTTACAACATGACCATCCCAGCGAAGTCTTGATGCCCTTACGAATGTGGATACATTCACTCCCTTATATTCCACACTTAACTCGGCATTTGTTCTTCTTCTCCATATGCCTTGCTCACAAATACCACCGTATATTCGCTGAAGTACTTTCCTTTCGAAACTGAGGAGGGCTTACTTTTGGGCTTTAGTCGTAGTTCAACATTCTGAGCTGTATGTAAGAACTGGTCAGATGATTGTGATTGCTTTATATATTCTTTCTTTTGAGGCCTTGGATAATGCACAGCTTCTTAAGTGTTATAAATAAAATAGGTGCAATTTGCTTAGAGGATTCGTATCTGGATTTCTTCCTCGATGCTGTTCTCATGATTAACCTGGGATCCTAACTATATGAAGGATTGTACTCTTTCAAATCTATACCACCCTAATGAGACACGACTTTCATCATCTTCGCGGGTAGGTAGTGTAATTTGTTTTTTCTGTATTGATAATTAAGCCCAGGCTTGCTGCAGATTCCTCTAATGACTCAAAAGCTTTTATTACAGCGTTTATAGTCCTTCTGTGAGATCCAAATCATCAGGGAATCCTAAAATCAGTACTGTCCTATTAATAAGTGTTCCTATTGCTTGGATACCAGCATTTCTAATGGCTTTTTCGAGGGAGGAGTTAAATACTAGACAGGCCATTACCCTGCCTCAAGCCTGTTCCCGTTGCGAATCCTCTTGATAAATTTTTGTTCACCCTAACGAAACATTAATTGTCCTCCGTTGTCATTTTTATCAGACAAACCAATCAGGCAGGAACGTTAATTTCCACCATTACCTTATCTGCTTCTTCTCTGTTCAAAGAATCATAGGATTGTTCAAAATCAATGAACAGGTGGTGAGTATATATCAGATATTTCCTTGTCTTCTCCAGCAGGATTCGCAGTGATTTTCTGACCTGTCGCTGATTTTCCTTTTCAGAATCCAAGTTGATATTTTCGCAGCTCTCATTCAGCAAAAAACCTATTAAAAAGAATGATTAGCAGGATTTCATATGCAGTGGGAAGGAGGGAGATGCCTCTATAATTATTACATAGATACATTCCCTTTCTTATTTATGGGGCAAATCCCTATCTTCTTATATTCAGCTGTTAGTTTCTTGTCTCCATATGTCCATTAATAATTCTTGGAAAAGTTTTATTAACTCTCCTCCATTAAGCTTAAATAGCTCAGCAGGAATAGATTTCTCGGGGCCTTGTTCTTAAGTTTCCAGATAGTATCATATATTTCCTCTTCATTGAGAGGCACAACAAAAATCTCATTTTCCCGATCACTGGGGAAACCTGGGGTTGTCTTGTCTACCTCTATTTAACAAATTTTGGAAATGACCTGTCCCCCTTTCCATGACGGCAGATTACACGGTAACAAGTGTCCCATCGATTTCCCTACAGGCATGATTCCAGGGTTTGAATCCTCTACCCCCTTCATTAATCATTCAAAAGAATGCCCTGCTATTTTTTTTTTGTTGAAAGCAGCTTCTATGACAGTTACCATTTTGGTGCCCCACTGTTGTTTCTTCCATTTACATTTGTCAGTTTCTCTTCTCGCTCAGTATTCCACCACATATCTTATGGTGTACTTGTTTTGGATCATAGCTTTATATGTTTGGTTTTTTCTTCATTTAGGAGCTTGCATTTTTCACCAAACCACGGTTTTATCGTCAAATTTTCCTCAATAACAATGGCCTTCCTTGCTACCTCAGACATCACCATTTCACATTCTTTATACTATTCATCAAGGATTTTATTTCAGTTAATGCTCATTATCTTCCTATCCATTAAGGGCCGTTTATACAGGCAATAAAACTTGCATATTGCCCAGAAATATTTCTAGAAATATAGCCCGGCAATGTTGGCGGCCATACATTGCCAGGCCATATGTTAGGCAACACTGCTCGGCAATAGATTGCAAGAAAATAGTGTTTAGATGGGTCATACATAGAGATAGTGACGATCTTCATTTCTATTGGCTGAGGCGAAAGCAGCCAATTCGAACTTGAGTTCTATGTTAGGTTATAATGTTTTCTTTAGGCTCATTGTTTTATCATTTGTCCATTTTTCCATCGATCCAGCAAACGTAATAAAACAGACAGATATGAAACAAACTATCGAAGCGTGTTTTAGACTGAAGAAATAGGAGTGGTAGTGAAAGTGCCAAAAAAAAAACAAGATTCAAAACATATGAACTAATTCTTGCAAAGTGACTTCAAGTACATTCCTTCATCAAATTCACATCGCGATAAAAAATTATTCATTGGCAATACTATTCAAGTTAAAATGAAAGTACAATTCAGAAGTAAAGGGGTAAATGTAAATTTGGATGCTAAAAAGAAAGACATTGCATTCATGTGTTATTTCATTTAAAATGCATCATCATCTGTGAAATGTGTTACTTTTGGTATAAAGAGACAATTGGGGTATGGCAAAACAGTTGATAATGTATCAGCATCAGGCATTTCCCAACCTTCAATGTCATCAACAGATTCTGAGGTAGATAGTTGTTCATTTGAGCTAGAATCAGAAGATGATTCAAACAATGAAAAACTTAATGCGTAGTTGCGTGTTAATAGCTATTCAAAAGGATCCTAAACCCTTTTTTAGCTTTACCAAAGAGAGCTTGTTACTTGATAAAAATACTTAGCGAAACTGAAACTGGAAATTTCTATGCTGCCCAACAACTCCATATATTTCATTATCTATTATTATGTAGTACTGAAAATTTATAGCAAAGATGGCAATTTTATTACTATTTGGTTAAAGAAACATCATGACTACTTATATACGCTTTTTATGGAGAACACTATTTCCAAGGGCCTTTCTTGTCTAGAACATGCTATTGACCTTGGATTGAACATTTATTCCTCTATTAAAACATAGCTAGCTGTTAATATTTAAAATAAAGGAAATTTATTATTAAAAAAACAGTACCTATGCCTTATAGTATGTTATATGTTAATTTTCAAAAAATAAATACATGCTTGAGTTGAATAAAATATATTTGCACTTCTTCTAAAGATCTAAAAGAAATAAAATAAATAAAACCAGGTATTTGAAGCAAAGCAGTATGTTTAAATAAAAGTAAAGGCTTCTGATGCCTCTTTATAAATTATTATTAAATAACTAAAAACTAGTCGAGAAAATATTGCAAGTGACCAGATTTATTTGGTAAAACTGTTAACACATACATATATATATTAAAAAATATATATTGGTAATAATCGGATCTTCCCTTTCTTATTTATCAGCTCTTTCTCTTAACTATATACTGATTCAGAGGGCTAATGCTCTTATTAGTTATTTGTCCCTTCAACACTTCTAATTGTCTATCTCTTCTAGTTCCATCCTGCTACTTTACTAGATACTTTTTGAGGCCTTCTGATATCTCCTATCACCCTCATGTTAACTACACTTACAGTACCTAACAGGTATATAAGAACACAAAAACAGTCATACTAACTTCATTTATTTCTTGATTGGAATGAGATTTTGCAGAGATATTCTTAATATTATATTGAAGTCATTAAAACGTTTTCTACAAAAGGACCCATGAGTTTATAAGCACTTATTGCAGCTGTAGCCTCAACATAACATATGCACCTATTTACTCCATAAAATAATTCGAGTAAGATAAGATAATAGATAGATAGATAAAAGAACTTTATTCTGGGACTAGGTCCCTTAAGAATAGCATGAAGGAACCAATAAAACAGTAGTAATATCTGGCCATAAGACTATAGAATACAGACCAATTAATTTTACAATATCTTCTGTAAAATAAATAAGCAAATAAATAAGTTTTTTTTATCGAAAAAATATAATTAATTTGAGCAAAACAAAAAAAAAGAGAAAAAAAAACAAGAAAAAAGTAAAAAAAAACCACAGAGAAAATGAAAAATACAAAAATAATGAATTGATTAGCAAAGTTTGTACATTAAAAACCATTATTCACTTCTGATCCAGATATTAATCCTAAACTGAAATTTCGCAATTAAAGAGCATCATTTTGGAGAGAAAGGTGTTGGAAAAGGAGGGATTTGAATGAGGATAGAGAAGAAGCATGGCGGATATTAGAAGGAAAGGAATTCCAATGGGTAGAGGAGCGGGCGAGGAAGGAGCATTCGAATGTTTTGGTTCTGTGGGAGGGAATATGGAGGTCAGAAAGGCGAGATCTTGTTTCCAGTGCGTAGACCGAGGATTTGAATTGTAGGAGGCTGTAGATGTAGGAAGGATGGTGGGTGGTAATAGTTTGGTATAGAAAAGATCCTAGGAAATATTGTCTACGGTTGCAGGGGAAGAGCCACTCTAACTCGCCGTAAAGGTGGGACACATGGGCCCGTCTCGAGGTGCCGAAGACAAATCTTAAAAAGCAGTTCATGATCCGCTTCAATCTGTCCTCGAGCACATTTGAGATGCCCCCTTATACCACACATCCGTAGTCAAAGTGGGGAAAGATAATAGAGGACACAAGGAGTTTGCGGGTAGGTTGTGGGAGAAGATGTCGAGAACGATGGAATAATTTAAGGGTACTTATTGACTGTCGGGAAATTTGGGCAATGTGGGGTTTCCAGGAAAGGTTATGGTCGATAGTAATACCCAAGTTTTTGATTGAGGAGCTGAATGTGACGGGGTGATCATTTAGGATTAAAGTAGGAAAGGTGTCATTGGATCTGAGGAGGGAATTGGAACCTATGACAATGGCCTGAGTTTTCATTGCGTTTAATCTTAATCTATTCAGGTTTGCCCAGGCACTGATTCTATCTAGGTCTTCCTGGATACTGGCAAACGCTACTAATAGCTCAGAAGGAGGAAAGGATAAATAGATTTGGAAGTCGTCGGCGTATAAGTGATGGGAACAGTGGTGGATTGAATTAGGAAGATCATTGATATAGATATTGAAAAGCAGTGGGGAAATACTCGAACCTTGGGCTACTCCTGAGGACAAGGTAAGGAAGGAAGATACGGGTTGATTAGGAATGGTAACTGCTTGAGTCCGATCGGAAAGAAAAAATTTGAACCATTGGATAGAGCTGTTGGAAAAGGATAGTGATTTTAATTTAGCAAAAAGGATAGAATGGTCCAGGGAATCAAAAGCTTTAGAAAAGTCAAGGAGTATTAATACAGTTAATTTTTTTCGGTCCATAGCGGTATGTATGTCAGTGGTGATTTTGACTAGCGCGGATTGTGTGGAGAAACTGGGACGGAAGCCGGATTGGAGAGGATCAAGTAGTTTGGACTTTTCAAGGAAGTTTGATATTTGTGATTAGACTATTCTTTCTAGAGGTTTGGAAAGGTTAGAGAGGATGGAAATTGGGCGATAGTCTTTAGGAGATATAGGATTGAAGATTTTGTTAATAGGATGGACTAAGGCTTTTTTCCACGAGGTAGGAAATATTGAGTTTTGGAGGGAGAAATTATGAATGAAGAGAAGAACTGGAAGGATTTCGGGGAGACAAAATTTTAATAATTTAACAGGTATTCCATCAGGCCCAGTGGAATTGGTGTGATTTCATTATGGATGAAATAAGATCGGTAGGGGAGATGTAGGAAAAATAAAAATTATCGGAGTTGAATGATGGAACTAAGGAAAAGGAGGAAGGAGGAGTTATAAATTGTTAGAGGAGACTGATAAAAAGTATGAATTTAATTCATCGGGTGAAACTGGGAAGACTGGTGAGGGAGAGGATTTACAAAGGGAGAGTTTGCGAAGGAGTTGCCATTTTGATTTAGCATTGGGAGCAGAGGAGAGGGCTTCATGATAGTGGCTGGATTTCACTCTCCTAACAATTGCCTGTGTCAAATTGCGGAGTACCCTAAACACTTGGTAGTCATCTGCTAGCCTAGTGCGTCTAAAGTGTCTACGGGCTGCCTCACGCCTTCTTTGCATATCTTTAATTTGTTGACACTTCCAAGGAGCAGGCGGCCGATGGAAAGTAGAGGTTTTGAGTGGGGCATGGGTATCAAGGATGTGGATGAGATTAGAGGTGAGGGTATCGACCATGGAATCAATGGAAGAACAGGAATATATTTCATTCCACTGCAGCGTTTCAAGGTTAGGTAAAATATTTTCATGTGTGACGGTGTCTAGGTTACAGAAAGTTATGGTTTTAGGGAGGATCGTAGGAGTTTCGATATTGTAGGATATTTGGATTAAGTCGTGAGATGACAGAAACGGGACAGGTAGTTGAGAAAATGAAAGGAGATTACGTTCTGAATCGATGACATGCAGATCCAACCAGGTGTCGGACCGGCAAGTGTGATGGGTAGGAGAAAATGGGACGATGAAGAGATGGAGGGAGAAAAAGAGATTTTCAAGGTAGAGTCTGTCGTTGGAATCAGATAGGAGATTGGTATTAAAATCACCGGAAATTATTATATTGTTGTAGAGAGGAACATAATTGTAGAGAGTTGATTCAAAGGATGAGTCGAAAGGAACCAGAGGATGGCGATACACTACAGTGTGTAGGAGAGGATGTGCAGTGGAAAAAATTTCAACGACAAGGAATTCAATATGAGGATGATTGGATGGGGATGAGGTATCTAGGATTCGGAATTTCAGGCTGTTATGAACATAAAGACCGACACCTCCACCAGTCCGGCCCATCCGGTCATGGCGGATAAAGGAATAATTAGGTAGGGAAACAGAAGAGGAAGGAATGTAGGGCTTTAGCCATGTTTCGGAGACTGCAATGGTATGGTAAAAGTTATGGGTAAAATACTGCAGAAATTCATCATAATGAGCTGGTAAGGATTGGGAGTTAACGTGACAGGAGGTTAGGACACTAGATAGTATGGGAAATTAGACTGTATACAGTATTTGGCGGAAAGATGCTAATAACAACGACAATCTGTAGAATAAAATCTGAAAAAAAGTGAATAATGAACGTAAGATTAAACAAAGAGATATATAATAAAGAAATACACGAGAAGATAAAAAACGTGCTTCTGTTAAAGTAAAAAAAAAATAAAAAATATAGAAAAATTAAATTCGCCACGAAACACAGCACTTAGGGTCCATTGAGAATTTCCAAATCCGACCAGTGGGTAGACGGGTGCCAAAACATCAGTAGAACGTATCGAGGTCTTGAGCTTCGTCAATGTAAATTACGGGGTGGCGGTCATCCTTCCGGCAGGGCACTCTTCCGGCCGCAAACCAGACATATTTTAATTTTCCCGCCGCTCTCTTCTGTCGAGCGAGCCAGTACAGGCGCCTATTAGTGGGAGTCATTTCTTCCCCGAGATATATCCGGTGGGAATCGTTCTCCTGCCAGCCAATATCCCGGGTGGAGAAGTCTCTCTTTATTTTTCTCCGCTGCACTAGCTCGTCCCGCACAGACTGCCTGACGAAACGGGCAATGACAGGCGACGGTCGGGGGTCATCTTTTTTCGGTCTTCGGCGCTCTACCAAGTCGAGATCCTCCATATTAATCTCGGCTCCCACGCTGGCAACCAGAGCCGCAGGAGTCTCCCCCGCGCGGATCGGGATCCCCCGTATCTCCACCAACCTGGATAGTAGGCCCTGTTCGGCCTTATTGAGTCTGACTTCCAGTTCATCGGCCCTTGATTTCAGAACTTTATTTTCGGAGGTCAGATCTTCCATCAGCTTCGATTGGCCCTCGAGATGGCTTTCTATTTTCGAAAGCTTCTCGTTTAGCTCAAAGCTTAGCTCAACGTATTTTTCAAGCAATGGCTTAATGCTTTTGATGTCCTCGTTGATGTGAGCGCTAAGCCGGTTTACTGCCGCGAGTATATCAGCCGCAGACGGTTCAGAGGTTTGCTGTTGAGAATTCCTAGACGGACTAGGCGTTTTTTCTCTTACTGGGCCTGATTTTTTATTTGGTCGCATTTTTTACAGTACCACGTCTTTTTTTTGTAACTTAAGCGCCTCTATTTCCTTATCATTGAGATTACAGCATTTGCCATGAAAAATTACGTGGCAATTGCAGCAGCTCAGATAAAATTTGTCCTCTCTCGTTACAGCACTATTACAAATCAAGCACTGCACCATTATGACAGATAAATAATAAACAATACTCACAATCATGTGTTTGTCAACAGTGGTGAGCGTCAATGGCCTTAAATCCTCTGTGCCTTTGGGGATAAACTTCCTTCCACAGCCCGTAGCACTATTATGATCAACTTCCTTCCACAGCCCGTAGCACTGTTAAACTCGAACTTTCTTCGCTAATTTCAGCTGAAACGTGAATATTGAAGTGCGTGGCTACTATAGGTTTGTAATTGATTGTGTGGTCCGTGAAGGCGGCAAAAAAAAAAAAGATAAAATAACTAATATGAGATTTTAAAGAAAAAGAAGTACAGGTACGAAGTTGACTGGTTGCCGTCTCTGGCCAGACTGATAATATATAATATAAAGATATGTTATTTGAATAAGATAAAATTATTCATATTCCTATATTGGACTGCATTTGTTGATCAAATAATTTTATCTGCATTTAAATGTTTTGTTAAGATTTCCAATTTAAGATATATTAAAAGAGCTTCCTTTATTGACAACATTAACATGTAATGGAAGAGGTAAAATGTATTAAAAGAGCTCCATGAAGCATTAACTTACTAGCTTATTAAAGTTAATAGGATAATTTGAGGAGTCATAATTTAAATTTGTAATCAGCACTCTAAAAAGCATAAATAAGCAAATTTTCAGAACCTTTTCAAAGCTTTCCAGGCAACATTCACCATAATTGTACTCTAAAAGACCAGACCAATGAAGAAGTATAAGTTCGGATTCATAATTATCAAATTAGCCTATTAGCTTATTAAAGGGTTAACACATACATGTTAAAAATTATATATCGATAAAAACAGGATCTTCCCCCTCTCATTTATCAGCTCATCCTCTGAGCTCCTATATACTGGGTCAGAGGGCTAATGCTGTTATTAGTTGGTTGTCCCTTCAACACTTCTAATGGTCCTGTCTCAACCTTCTCCTAGTTTTACTATGTACTCTTTGTTTGAGGCCTTCTGATATCTCCTATCACCCTCACCTCAACTTCATATAATACTTACTACATTTAAAATTCCTCAGCAGATATATTCTTGATATCATATTACAGTGAATTAATCATTTTCTGCAAAAAGGATACATCGGCTTATAAGAACTTATTGCAGCTGTAGCCTCAACTGAACATTAATATATGCACCAATTTACTCCATAAAATAATTTATATAATTTATAATAAGATAATATATAATATAAATTTTTATATAATGTAGAAAGAGTAAGATAAAATAATTCATATTTCTATACTTGACTGCATTTATTGATAAAATAATGTTATCTGCATTTATATGTTACGTTAAGTTTTCCAAATTAATATGCACTAAAAGAGGTAATATGTATCAATATGAATTAAAAGAGGTTCATTAAAATGTTTTAAAAGAGATATTATATATTACAGAGATATGTTTTAAAAGAGTTAATAAATATTAAACAGCTTCATTAATATTTATTAAAAGAGGTAATATGGAAATTCAGTAGACATAAAATCTGGATTTGAAGCAAAAAAAGAGATCATGAATTTGTTTGTTTTCCGTTTCACAAAAATAACAGAAGAATTGTTTTATGAATTAAATCAGGTAATTATTTAAAATTAGGAAAATTAAAGAAGTAGTTAGGGTGATGGTAATTATTTTGATTATGTATTTCAAGTTTGACTTTAATTATTATTATTATTAATTATAGTTTAGTTATATTAAAGAACCTATGCTTTATTTGAAATGTGAGCGAATAATAATTCTCTAGTAAAATAATTTTTGAAACAACCATTTATATAAAATAATATTACAAATCTGAAAAATAATTTTCTGAAAAAAAGAAAACTGAAAAATAATCTGTAACAATAAATTATCACCTCTCGAAGCAAGGGGAAGACGCAAAAAGTGAGTGAGAAGTTAGGATTTACAGAGACAGAGTCGGGTATGGCCTGGCAATATGAAATATTCTCCAACCCCTCTGGACAACACCGGCAACAACCTGCAACTAGGCAATGTGGTTGACAATATGGCCGGGCCATATATAGATATTTGAGCAACATTGTCGGCAGCACTATTACAGCAACACATTGCCGGAAAATACGGCCCGTCTAAACGGCCCTTTACAGCAGTGAATCTCATTTCAATTTCTTCGTTTTTGAGCCTGGATGTTTCAAACCCTGATACAGGAACAACACTCTGTACTCTTAACCTTGAAATCCGGACTTTAACCTTGGAAATTATGAGATAGTAGTCCGAGTCCACATTTGCTGCACCGTAGGATCTCACATCCATCAACGATGATCTATGTTTGGTACTAACAAGCATATGATAAATTTGTGATGTGGTGGTACTATTATTAGCTCCAAATTTTTACCATGCAACCAAATGTATCTTCTCATGAGCTGCCAACAGAGAGTCCATTTGAAGCTGAAAAATTAATCAATCTTTTTCTATTATCATTAGAAACCTCCTGTAGGCTATAGAGACCTGATACTGGCCGATAAATACTTTTTATACCACCTTGCACATTGAAATCACCAAGTACAATTTTCATGTCATACTTTGGGCAGGTATCAAGGCATCTTTCAAGTTCTTCATAGAATGCATCTTTCAAGTGCTCTTCTGACACTTCTGTAGGAGCATGGATACATATTAAACTAATATAAAATTTTCCTTTAAGTCGGAGCTTGGACAAATAGGCTTTAAATCAATAACTCAATGAGCTAGTCTCTCATCAATAACAACACCCGCGTATGTAGACGGTCGTCACAGCTATAGTATACTGTGTAATTTCCTTTTCTATTGTTATCCTGTCCAATCCACCTGACTTCTTGGATGGCAGCTATGTCTTTATATAGTTGTAAAGGGTGTTTAAAAGCACTTGCAGTGATCCAGGTTTGTATAATGTCAACACGTTATTTGAAGCAATTTTATAGTCCGATTGGCAGTTGTTGAGTTGTTTTCCATGCATAAGCCCGGCTAATCTTGTTTGAGCTTTGTTGATGTATTAACTTTAAGGGGAGCAGGTTATCGGCTAACTCCCTTCTCCCATCTGCTACCGATGTATTATGATTTGTTGTTCATATTAAGCACCTTTTGAGGAGGGTAACACTTTATCAAATGTAGGTCCCCACCTCATTCACTACTTACTAGGCATTTTAATATAAAACAAATAATTTTCTGTTTAGGCAATGAAATAAACTAAACTATCTCCAAGCAACGATAATAACTAGAGTCTGGATTTTGTGCATTAAAAAAAATTGTAAAATGTGCAACAAAAAATAAAATTCTGCCATTTACGTCGTTTATGCTTAAAAAAATCTATATATTTTGTTTTCTTTCATAAATTAATATTTTTTCTTAATAAATTAGGTAGGTTGGAGCATTGTTATGTAAAATGTGAAAACCTCAAGAGCTCTTATTAGGGTATTTTTTGCTACTTTTCGCACAATGATACGTGATTCACGCACTATGGCAACGCATTTTCTAAGTGTGTTTTATTTCCAACTGATAATTTTTTTAATAACGTATCGCATGGCCAAGCGAGACAATTCCAAATTTATGCCGATATATCGATAACTCAATCCTTGCCGAAAAGTTGAAACATTCATCTTTGCCAGCAGAACTTAACTTAAGGATTTACGATCTATTTTGGTGGATTTTCTTTCAATTATGATCATTTTTTCCATTTTGGGTTTATATTTGAATAAGATATAATTAATTAGATGAAAACCATGAACAGATAACTAACTAACTAGTTAATATCACAACTGTTACAGCATGAATAATTTTTTTGCTTAACCAATTTCAGATATTTGTTTTAATTAGGTTGTATGGATTTTTAATTCCCTTCACTCGTAAAAATTTATGCAGGAGGTTGATTTTTATTATATTCACTAATTAATTTATTTTCAATAAATAATTGAACATATTTTTGTTCAAACTGTGTGTATGCATAACTATTTTGCCAACTATAGACTGAGAGTAGCACTGTAGAACATAAAAGGAAGCGAATGGATTGGTAAGGATATACAGACTTTCCATGAATCTAAAAGGAGCAAAACAAACTTCAATTTACAGTTTCAGTTCCAGAAAATTAAATTAAGTTTAATGCGTTATAAACAGTAACGTATTACTTTGTGAATCTGTCCTATGTAATTTTGGTTCAATGTTAATATTTTCAAGCAATTTACAAATAATTTTTTTAAATATGGCTAAATCAGCAATTAATGCAGTAAAAACATAAAACGTGCAATTTACCCAAAATTGTTTAAAATGTGCAATTTCATGCAAAAGAAAACTTACAAATGTTAATCCGAATGCCTTAATTCGTGTAAATAACTTGTCCCCGATCAATTTCAAGCAACCGAAAAAAAAGTGCAATTGCACGAGAGTCCGGGCTTTTAATAATAACAATCAGCTGTATTTTTTTAGTATTATTATTAATGACTTAATATTGAAACCCTGTTGAAACAATTAAAGAAGTACAATTGTAATCTGTGGAGTACTGCTAATAAGGACACCCCTCAGCCATGTATTTGTTTTAACCAAAAACATTTAATCTTAAGCTCACTGAGGGCCCGCCGCTGTTGAAATCTAAAAACCATTTAAGAATTTAATAAATTTTAAGAAATGAAATTTTGAATTTTAATAAATTATAACTAAAATTTTTTTAGTACTAATTAGTATTAAATTAGTACCTAAACAACATTTGGTCCCCTCATTGGATTTATAAATGTTATAGATAATCAATATAAACAAATGGTTCCTTCTCATTTCATTGGAAAATTCAACAAATTCATCTGACTCCAGTCACAATTCATGAAAGAAGCAATAAGCACTGAAACATCAGTTCATACAATGATGATGGCTGAGTAAATGGGAGATGAAAACGAAATTGGAGGGGAAGTGGCCAACAGAATTCTATAAAAGTGATGGAATGGTGGGGAGAAGTGTGTTTTTCAAAAACTAAAAGTAAATACGAAAGAATTGGCAAGGTTAAGTTTGGAAGAGATAGAAATATCTTAAATAGCAGTCTGGGATATGTAACAAAAGTTTTAGGGTCATGTGGGCCCAAAAAGGATTTTGGAGCCACAATGTGAGAGTATTACCAAAGAAAATTCATATGTTTACTACTATATGAAAATAATAATTGCTAACGAAATAGCTAAATTCAAAACAGCTTTGACCAAATATTATTCTATATGTTGATGTATACTAGATTGGATAATCATATTATTATTGAACAGCAAATTTTTAAATTTGTAAATGAAAATTTTATAAAAGTATAAATATTTATACATTAACATAGTCTGAAACCTAAAAACATACTGTGTGTGTATATAAATATATATGATATAACAAATTTCATTGTCGACCTTCTGTTATTATATTAAAGATTTGACACTTTAAACCTGGTTGTAGGTCATAAGCATGTATATGATCTACAACCCGATTTTAAAATGATAAATCTTTGAGGTGTGTGTGTGTGTGTGTGTGTTTGTGTTTATGTGTGTGTGTGTGTGCATTTTAGATAATAAACATGAATATAATATTAAGTAAAGATATATTATAAAAAAATCTTTAAATCATTTCTTGATTGTTAATTATTGCTGATTATGACAAATATAATTTCAGTGTATAAACAGATCAATAAGTTACATATTAAAATAAGCAATTTTAACGTTCAACACTGCCTAGCGTAATGAAATAAAGTCAGCAGAATAAATTGGGCACTGGACTGAAATGTGAAAAATATCTTTTAATTCATGTAAATTACAAACTAAGCAGTTTTCTTTTGGTTTAAAAATATAATAAATATTTTTAAATGATAATTACTGGATGCTCTTATATGTGCTAGATTTGTAAATAGAGTATTTAATGCAAGATATGGTTGTGGTTTATCATGCTATGGAAATGCCGAAACTAGTCAAGGTTATTTGAAAAAAGTATTTTTTTTTCTTTTTACCACTGATTAATCCCGAGATCCGGTTAAGCGGGGACCAGTTAAATGGTGTTATTTATTACTTATTTTAGTAATAGTTTTTATTACTTATTTTCTAATAACAACAGTCCATTAGATTGATATATCAACAGCATCTAAACACATATGGAAAGTATGTGTTTAAAAATAGTATAAACATATAGATATGTATTTTTGGTAATAAACATAAATATAAAATTAAATAAATATACATTTATAAAAAATCTTCAATTAACAAATTGGTCAAATAAATTTAACTTCATCATATATTAATATACATATGACCTATAAATTAATTTTTGTATTGTATTGTAATTTTTTCCTAATATAGGAGTTATTAATACTAAAGTTATTTTTGTTTTATACATTCCACATTAATCAGCTCTCCTACTAAACTGACGATGCCTTGGTCCTGACTTGGACAGATTAGTGGGATCCTACTGTATATGTTTACATTAGTTCATTACAGCAAACCATATTTGTATAGAGCATTCCCCGATAACAAATAAACCAATAACTATTATTACTTTTTATAATATATATATATTAATATGCTTTTGAATACACAAAATCTTTTATTTATCTGTCTAGTGAGTACACAAATAAATCGAAAGGTTTAAATGACTCATGCACCAAATATTGTGAAACAAATTTACTCAGAAAAATCAAAGAAAATGTGTGTGATATTTATTATCGAAGGTTGATCAGCCACACTACTTGTTATGTCACATATAAACTAAATTTTCGGGGTTTGTATTCGATTCATTCAATTCTGTCAAGTGTGCACACTGATATACTCATTTGATAAAACAAATCGCATGTCACCGATTGTAAAAATAGTGGTACAAATTCAGAAACCTTACGGGCGTGTGCACAACAGCTCACCAAAGTTTCATTGCAATCAGATAAACAGTATAGAAATACATACGTTACAAACAAAGAAACATCCATTTTTAAATATATACATTAATAAATATTATAAACTCAGGAATAACAAAACCCCGGGTGAAGATGGAATCCCGGCAGAGCTCTTAAAGCATGGAAGTGAGCAACTCCATAAGGCTATTTATGATATGATATTGGATATATGGGTTGAGGAACAAATGCCAGACCAGTGAATGAAGGGATTAATTTTTCCCCTTCACAAGAAAGGAAATACCTGAGAATGTTCAAATTATCGGGGCATTACCCTACTCCAATGTGCATATAAAGTCATTTTGAATATATTGTGCACAAAGTTACTTCCTTTTGCAGAAAGAGAAATAGGAGAGTATCAGACGGGATTCAAAAGAGGAAAGTCGACGAAAGATCAAATATTCAGCATAAGGATGATACTCCAGAAGTCAACTGAATTCAAAATGAACACTCATCATCTTTTTATTGATTTAAAGAGCGTTTACAACAGTATCAAGAGACCCAAACTCTACGAAGCATTGCGTTAGTTCAGAATCCCACTAAAATTGATACGCCTCATAAAAATGACTATGGAAAATGTGAGGTGCAAAGTCAAAGTACAGTCAAACTTGTCACCAGAATTTGACTCGAAAAGAAGACTGAGACAAGGAGATGCCCTAGCGTGTTTGTTATTTAACTTTGCCCTTGAAAAAGTAGTAAGAAGCTCGGGTATTCAAACGACAGGGACCATCTACGACAGACTCGTCCAACTGCTTGCCTTTGCGGATGATATAGACATAGTCGCTCGCTCAACGCACTTAAGGACGCATTCCTGAATCTCATAGAAGCCGCTGCAGACATGGGCCTGACTATAAATGAAGAAAAGACTAAGTACATGAGAGTTGGCCAGAGTGATAGAAATGCGTCAAAAGAACCCTTAGTTATTGGTCCGTTCAGTTTCCAGAGCAGACCAGTTCAAGTGCTTAGGATCAGTTGTTTGCTCTACAAATAAGATTATGATGGAAACAAGCCAGAGACTGATGATGGCTAACAGATGCTATTTTGGCTTAAGGAATCATCTCGGTAAGCCCATAATCTCTCGACGAGCCAAGTGCCTAATTTACAAAACGCTCATCAGGCCGGTCCTTACTTATGGATCCGAAACATGGACTTTGACAGCCAAAGAAGAAAAATAAATCCTTATTTTCGAAAGAAAAATATTACGGAGGATTTTTGGGCCTATTAAACAAGGGGACCAGTGGAGAAGACGGCATAATAATGAAGTATACAAGCTCTACGGTGAAGCAAACGTACTACGGACCATCAAGTTAGGAAGATTGAAGTGGGCCGGCCATGTCGCCAGAATGAGGGATGTCCAGATTCCCAAGAAGTTATTGGAGGGGAGGCTGGACTGCTCCAGAGGTAGAGGCAGACCAGGACGCTGTTGCTAAGGACACATTGAACCTACTGAATGTACGAAACTGGAAAACAGCCGCACAAGATCGAGCCAGCTGGCGAAGACTCATTGAGAAGGCCAGGGACCACACCGGTCTGTAGCGCCACGGAAGAAGAAGAAGAAGAATTATTATAAACAATTTAAAAATAAAAATAAGATATATATATATACACACATATAATAATAACAAAAATTAATAAGACTCCAATCAAACAGAATTCTTTAAGGATACAACATTTATATTAAATTAATTTTTCGAAATAACAAGGACATAATATTATTAAAGGAAAAAAAAAAACTATTAAGTTACATTGATTCTATGACGAAAATCAGCTTTTGATAAAACTTCAAGAGCAAATACATCTTTTACAAAGCCATGGAAGTCTTCATCAAATGCTTTGACCATGATGTAATGTTCACCTAAATCTTCATTAGTAGGAACACCTTCCATGACACCTGTTTTTTCTCGAAATATTAACCAATTGGGAAGGGGAGATCCATCATCGCTGTAAGCCTAAAAATTAAAAAAAAAATCAATCTATAATCGAGTTTAAGGGATGGTATACAATATCTATTACTATACACTATTAAAAATTAAAGTCACAAAGAATCTTTTTTAGAACTATCAATAAACCTTTTCATTTACAAAATTATAGCATTGACAATAAGCAAACATTGCCGCGTCTCATATTATTAAAAAGTTATGAATGATCCTATTTAATGGCTAATAAATCATAAAAATAAGAAAGGGGTCAGAAACAACAAACTAATATTAAATAATATTTAAAGGATAATATTAAATGTAAAATAAAGCACCTCAACAAAATATTAGGTTATAATATAATATATTATAACATACAATACACTAATTAATAATAATATATTAATAACATTGGTACAATTACAGAGGAGCGGCGCACTATCAGAAGAGTCTAGAGACTGAATCGAGTGTCGTCTCACTAGCGATCTCTGGGTCCATTCTTGTTAACCACGTGCCTCCTTTTTCCACACTTTCTTATAAATTTGGTTTTATGATCACCGCTTAAAGCTGTTTCAGAGTTTGCAAATTGATTCTTATTTGAATATAACTGTTTGTTTTTTTAAAGAAAAAAGTTACTTTTTATTTTAATGTACTTAACATCTTCCCCTTTTTCACATAAGAATATAAGTATTTCACTTATTTTTATACAATTAAATAATAATTAATCAAGTAATGTTTTTTTTAAATGATCTTCATAATTCAAGAACATGATTAATAAACATTTGTAATAATTAATTTTGTTATAATTTAATTATCTAAAAATAAGGTAAATAAACATGTTCATAATTAAAAACCATAAAATTACCACTTTACTATCGCAATTGAATTTTTTAAATAATTAATTTAATTTTCTAGAAAAATAAATACTGTTAATATTATCCATTATGATTATAAAGATTAAATTCATAATTAAAAAACATGAAATTACCCATTAACTATCATAAATAGGTGCAAACTAGAATCTAACAAAATTATGTCACAATGGGTGTAGCAACTCGGAATAAAATTTGTGCGACATAAAAAGCGGGGTAAAATATTTTTTTTAGGGAGAGACAAAGTTGATATTAGTTTTTTGCGCCCTCCAAAACTACTAAATACGAATTTTCATAGCAATCGAAAAATTGCTTGCAAAAAAACAGCTTTAAGCGGTGATTATAAAACCAAATTTATAAGAAAGTGTGGAAAAAGGAGGCACGTAGTTAACAAGAATGGACCCAGAGATTGCTAGTGAGACGACACTCGATTCAGTCTCTAGACTCTTCTGATAGTGCGCCACTCCTCTGTAGTTGTACCATAACATATTATTATTTATATATTTTATAAAAACTTCGATAATCCAATTAAAATTTTAATTACAACTGTTTGTAAGCAATAATGCTGTATAAACAAGTAACAATTAAATGACAAAATATATATAATAAGACAAGGAATCACGGTTTATTTTAGATTTACTACATCCAATTTTATATATATATATATATATATATATATATATATATATATATATATATATATATATATATATATATATATATATATATATAAAGCATGCAATTAAAAATGATCTCCGAGTTACAAGATATTCTCCATAAACATCATCGAAGGTCTGATATCCAAGAGCGGACATGCTTGCAAAATGAGTCAGAACCACAACCAAAGGAAGGTAATAGAAAATCAACAATCAGGCACAAGATCATGAGGAAGAACTATAGATGCATACAGGATGCCCACGACTTAGGGAAAACAAGAGGTAAGACAGGTGTACAAATGAGACAGATGGCTTGGGAACGGGAGGACTGGCGATCCACCACACAGAAATTTATACAAAAATATGAAAAAAAAGAAGTATTTCCATCTGTATTTAGCTGGAGTATATAAATCACAGCTTTTTGGCCACAAAATAAAGACACCCTCAAAGGGGTTCTAGTCGGTACAGTAAGTTTGCATTAAATATGAACTAGGTATTTCCTAGAAAGGTTTCCAGGCTATAGAGTATATCTACCACGGATAATGACTGAATATTAGGAAGCCCAATGAGAATTTATCCAGTGCATCACTCAGCTTCCACAAATATACTTTTGTACACATTAAATATATTACAATTTGATTGGTTACAGTTTAAAGTCTAAATACAAAACATTCAAAATTGAAATTATTACTAAGATAAAATAAGTGATTAATCCAGTTATGAATCGTCAAAGCATACATCCAACTCAATATTATAGGCATACAGTATGATAAACAGGAGTTAAGTGTTCCTACTTACCTTAAATCTGGCAACATTTCCATAAAACGCATTTTTCGGGATCTCATAATGAAATAAATGACCTATTTCAGAAGTTGTATCAGGAATGCCCCATAAGCGCTGTAGATGTTGGCTTTTAAATTGCTCTAGATGAAAATCATCTTCACTTAAAACTACTGATGAAAAGTTTAAAATAAGTAAACTTAAAAGTTTAACAGGATTCATTGTGCCAATTGCCTAGCATTACTCAATAGGAAAATTGTATTTCATATAATGCAGAATCTACAACAAATTTTAGAAAATGAACAAAAGTAATTAGAATTGGTTGCTTCAAAAACAGTTTAAATATTCAATCACATAAAAAAAAAATATTTACTCCTAAAACAGTAGTCACTTTGTATTGAGTGGTTTGACACTGATTATTCAAATTTAAAAATAACCTCAACATTATTAAGTGAACTTAGTAATCATAGGATTTCAAAGTCTTAAATGATCGGCTTGGTAAAAATCATAATGAAGTTCGAAACTGATAAATACAATAACTAATTAAAAACATTTCAATATGAATTCACAGAAAACATAAGATTTAAATTTTAATAATATCAAGAAACTTACGATGTAACTTAAATTAAAACAAGAAGAGCATCGAAGAGGACAAAACATTCCTTAAAACATTATCACATAAATAAACAACGCAGTCCCAAAATAGACCACGATTTTATCATGAACAACTGACTAGTGTTCAAGGGTGTAGAGAAACACCACAACCTTCGATTCGATAGTTGTCAAAATCGAAACAAAACATTTAATCTTATTTAATTTAATTTTTCATTTGATTAAATTTATAATTATTTTAATATTTCATTTATAATTTAAATTTCATCATTTATAATTATTACACACAATTATATGATAATTTATATCATAAATTATCTCTTCAGAATAATTCTGCGAACTTAAGGTATCTTATTGAACTTGAATTTACAGTCGAACTACAGTACAGTCGAACTTGGATAATTTGAACGTTTTTAGTTCGAAATCATGGATAATTCTAACTTTTTTGTCGTCCCTTGGTTTTTAAATTTAATAAAAATTGTATGTACTTCGATTTTTATTTGGATAAATCGAAGTGAAATCTAATACCTACATATGTTATTATCTTGAGAAAACTATATATACATATATCCTAAATTATAAGTGAAACCAAGCACTATTTCAAACTGTTTTAAAAAGGCCAGATTTCGTCATGTCGCACTTGAAGGATTTCACGAAAATGATGAGATTATGCCTATTGCCGAATATTGGAAAGAAGTGGTAGATGAAACTGGTGTTCAGTACGATGAATTTGCGCAAATCGATGACGATTTGGCGGTATGTTGGGAGTTGACAGACGCTAATATTTTGACCGACGTCATCAACATACAGGTTGCTGCCCTGCTGTCTTCAGATGAAGAAGAAGAAAATCCTCAAGATGATGAGAAACCGATGCCTACAATAATCGAAGCCATGAATCACATAAAGGAATTACGGCACTTCGTTGAAGGGCGGCTTAATGTTAATGACACTATTTTTCAATGTCTTAATAAACTTGAATAATATTTTAATGAAAAAATTAAGTCTAAAAAACAAACAAAAATATCAAACTTTTTCAACAACTTTGGATGTTCTTAATACATGATGTAATTATACATACATGTGTCTATTATATACAAAACTTTACTTAAAATGCCTTGTAACTTCTTAAAAAGCTTGAATAAATGCTGAAGCTTTGTTTTTTCTGAATTGTTTTAGTGTTTCATTATTGGATATACATATAAAACACCTGTTTCTCCCAAAAACCAATATTTATGTTCAATAAACATTATAGATATAAATATTTCTTTAGGGCATGAGTAAAAAAAATGAATAAAAAATAAGAAAACTTGTTTAATTCGAAATCTTGGAAAATTCGAATTTGTTCAGTGGTCCCTTCAACTTCGAATGATGCAAGTTCGACTGTATTACATCATTAATTATGTGTAATTACACCTTTTGGATACAGATAAGGCTTTATTTATCTTCACTTGTAACAATACACAATGAAAGCAGTATATGAAAAGCAAGTAGGTAATAGAAGTGTAGGAACACAATATGTTATATAACATATTATGTTTATACAAAGCAAGGTGCATAAACAGTAAGGTTGGCTCACTTCGTAAGGAGCGACTTGACGGACAGCCCTGTGACGTATTTGGTCTCAATGCGCTATTGACTACAGCTGATTATACTGTGATTTGTTGTTTTATTTAATTGTTTAAGAGTATTTATAAGTGTTAATCTTAAAATATGCCTGCGAAACCGTGTGCGGTTCCAATTTGTAGAAACACTGCTTAATCTCCAAATATATCATTACACAGGCAAGCCTAAAATAGCTAATTGTTATTGTGTTGGTATATTAAATGTAAATTATGTACTTTTCGGCCAATTCGAATAATGTAATCTAAAATATATAAACAAAAATAAATAAGCTATGGTAAGTTTTAAAACTCCTCAACTCGGATGGTTAGGTGGAGGATAATAGTGATAACGTTTATAAAACATATCTAGAATTCAATTTTCGGCTATTTTTTTTTTTTTCGTATTTCGAATTTGATATCCTTAGGATTTTTTTTAGAGATAGAATTCAGTAACAGCCTATAATTTCACAAAACTGTGATTGGGAGTCTTAAATCTAAAGGCGCATTTACACCAGAGTTGGCAACATATGTTGACAACATACAGATAAATTCACGAGAGACATTTGTTGGCTACATATGCCTCTGGAGTGGGGGAAAAATGTTGGCAACTTTTCCCTTAATACAACTTCTCCTTCCACCTCTACTTCTGCTTCAATACGTATTCACTCGCATAGTCGTTGAGTAAATTTTGCGAAGTTTTATTATAATGGCTTAAAATGATTGCGAGTTACTGGAGTGGTCAAGAGAGAAAACATTATATTTAATAGAACTGTATAAAGAGAAACAGGTTCTGTGGAACCAAACTCGTGCAGTTTTTAAAAATAAGAGAAATTATACAATATTTATAACAAGAGAAAGTGAGATTTCTACGGAAATGAAGATGGACAAAGGAGAAATATAAACAAAAATGAAACATTTAATCACACAATTTCAAAGAGAAAATAAGAAGTCGAATTTACTACTGATGTTTTGTTCGAGCACGAGCATTTTTAATTAATTAGTAGTTTAGAAAATTATTCGGGATAGGTATCGTTTATTGGGTTTTCAATGGCGCAATTTCTGAATTTACTATCGGATTTTCGATCGTACGTGTGCAGATGAGCCAGCTAGTCATTGGATTTGAGCCAATTAGCCCTAAGATCTGTTATCTACGAATAAAGGGAAAATTACATAATTACAGCATGATTAGTGCCCATGCTCCGACTGGATCATCTGGGAATGATGAAAAAGATGTTTTCTATAACAGATTGGAACAACGCTGTGACTCCTGCCAACGAGCCGATGTTAAAATTATTCTGGGTGATTATAATGAGCAGGTAGGAAAGGAGAGAGAATACTTACCATAGGTCTGCATAGCACTCATGACCACACAAATGAAAATGGGATCAAGATGATAAATTTTGCGGTTTCGAAAGGAATTGTGGTCGGTAGCCCTATGTTCACTCCCAAAAGAACCCACTTAACTGCAAGGCACACCAATAATGGATTCACATGTAACCAAATAAATCATTTGTTAATTAGCAATCATCATATAACTAGTTTGATGGATGTGAGCGTCTATTGTTGATTCCGATTATTCAACAATCAGTTCCAATCTCTACCATTGTTGAATCCTCTTAATCTCTAGGATCAGAGCAAGGATCTCAAACATGTGAAATCAACGTGCAGGGTAGCCTCCTAAAATGAACACTGAAAAGGTAAAGGATCTCAAGGTTAGGCAACTCTTTAGATAAAGTATGAACAGCAGATTTAAAAGTCTGTATCAGGCTGATGAGATAGATCAACAGTGGAAAAAGTGTAAAGAAATTATGGAAGAACTGACTGTTTCTGGATTTGAATGCCATAGACCAATCAAGAATATGTCCTGGTTCGATGAAGAATGCCAAAGAGTGACCAATCAGAAAAACCTTGCCAATAGATAAATGTTACAGCGGAGACACAAGAAGATCAGAGGAAAAATATAGGTACAGAAGAAGGGAAGAGAAACACACCCACCAGAGGATAAAAAGATCATGGGAACAAGAACTCCTTTAACAAATGGAAAACCTCCGGAGGTAACAATAATGAGGTAAGAATATTTTACCAGGAAATTAACAGCAGCCGACAATCATTTAAACCAAGAATAAATGTACGCAGAGACAAAGCATACATTTATTAATGCATACAGAAGAAATCTCTTCAGATTGGCTCAAAGCAGATATCTGATCGATTTAAAAGAAAGGGGATGTGCGTTACTTTCATAACTATCGAGGTTAATCCCTCTTGCCTTGCGCTTATAAGGTGTTCTCCCAGATTCTTCATAAAAAATCTACTTCATTTTGCTGAGCAGAGCATTGGAAAGTACTTAACAGGCTTCATGAGAGGAAAGTCAACCACAGATTGGATATTCTCCGTCAAAAATATCAATGAAAGGTGCAGCTATAATTTCCACACATACCACTGTTCTTAGACTTTTGGAAAGCCTATCATAGTATAAAAAGAAATGAACTGTACCAGGATCTTCTTGAAATAGGAATACCACCGAAGCTAGCACATCTGATTAGGGCTACAATGAAGAAAGTGGAATGCACTGTGCGAATTCAGGGTGATATGACTGATAACTTTGAAACTCAAAAAAGGCTGAGGCAGGGTGATTGCCTTCGCATGTTACTCTTCGATTTGGCCCTCGAAAGTGCAGTGAGAAAATCACAGATACAGGCTGTGGAAACAATATTAACAAATCTATTTTGAATTTGGCTTTCGCAGATGATATATATATATTATTGGAAGAACCCCTACTGATTTGAAAAATATCGTCCTATGTTTTCATATAGTACCATCTCGAGTCGGTCTGGAAGTGAATGAAGAAAAAACAATATACATGCATGCAGGCCCACGAATTGAGGGGCAGGAGCCATCGCACTTTGTGGCCGGATGTTGTTCTTTTGAGAAGCTGAATGAGTTTATTTATCTTGGTTCACAAGTAAACTCAAACAAGATACAAGCTGAGATCTAACGAACAATCATACCAGCAAATAATTGTTATTTTGGGCTACAAAATCATTTAAAGAGCTGGGCAATTTCTCAGACCATTAAAGTGCAAATAAAACCCTAATAAGACCATTGCTTGCTTTTGCCTCTGATCTATGCTGATCTAGCTGGACTCTACAGGAAACCAGATGTAAGGGTAATAAAAGTAGGACGTATCCGATGGGCGGGGCATATAGTTAGAATGACCCCAGACTAGATTCCTAGGAAAATTCTAGATGAAAGGGTTTATGGAAAGAGGAGAGATCCGATGGATCGATGAAGTGGCAGCGGATACAAGGTCCACCATGGGGATCCACAACTGGAGAGTGGCAGGAACCAGTAGAGAAGACTGAACTGCTGGAGGCCTTGGGGGTCTTTAAGAGCTGTAGCGCCATGAATGATGATGATGATAACTATTGAAATTTTCTTTGATTTAGTTATCGTTTATTAGGTTTTTGGGGGTTGTGATTCCATTTTTTGAATTGGAGTTTTGATCGAGCTTGCGCATTTAGAATTGCCATCACTATTAACATTTTTTTCGGTGAAGGTATCGTATATTAGGTTTTCAAGGACAATATAATCGATTTACTGTCGGATTTAGTAGCTGCATGATAACAAAAAAACTTCCGTTTCTAATACAATGGGGCTGGACATCAAATAATCTGTTGAACAAGACTTGCATCACCCATGAACTCTTACAATCTGCGCAGCAAACCGCTTACTTTTCGCAACCCTCCTTCTCTATCAGGTTAGACGTTTATCGTAAATTTTGTTTAATCAGATACACCATTAAAGAAAGAGAACGACTGAGACCAGAAGGGCTGGACAAGTGTGAAGCGGACCAGAAGCTCAGGACCGGAGGGTGCCACCGAGGGATGTTGTGGATCAGGAGGGCTGGACCGGAATCCGGGCGGATGTAGGACTGAAACCAGTTGAAAACCAGAACTGAAACCAGTTGCAGAGAGCCAGGTGGGTTGGCCATGGAGTCCGGCAGAGGATAAGATGGCCAAGCACTAAGGAGACCAACCCTGCATTTAGTTTTCATTTTTTGTTCCCGAAGTAAAGAATGTCTCCGGACTACCCGCCCGACTGGGGATTATGGAATGACACTCTGGTACAATGGTCCGTGCACCCCCTAATAAACAATGCTGCGAACGCTTATGAGTGGGACCTTGACTTTGCTGGTCCCCTTTGGTTTGGAGGATTTGGAAGATATTGGTACTGGTACTGATAATGATGGGGGGGGATGAGCTTGGGTATATAGAATACCTCCCTAGTGGAAGAGAGGTCCGGGGGCCTTCCACCGGGATAACTTGAAATTTTTTAGGTAAACGGCAGCATTATATGTCTTAAGTTACTCTCAAATTTATGTAGGGTCAAACTGGGAAATGTGTACCTGTGGTAAATGCATACTCTTTCGAAAAAAGGCGGGAATATGAGGCTACCTGCTCCCTTGTGGCATGTCTTGTAGGCAGTAATTGTTGATGCTTCGAAAGAGTACGGATTCACCCCAGGTACACATTTACCCCCACTTTATTCAGCTGGAACTTCAAAAGGAACTTTGTGTAGTTCAAATTTTATTTTTGTATAGCGTGGGGCATAGTGGTCAGATAATTAGGTGTTAGGCTCTACCACGTAAACTGCATTCGTCTATATTTTATAATTCTATTCATTTATTTTTATATTTGGCTCGGGGCCTTGCGAGCAATCTTCAGTATGAACTGTAAATTCGTCTGTAATGTGTAAGTCAATTATTATATTTTCCTATGGCGCGAAAACCCAGGTGGTCAAACCCCCTCCCCCTGAATCCGGTTTGCACGTCACCCTCCATGCAGGATCTCATTAAGGAGCTGTCCTGTCATACCATCCAGGCTTCATGGTGTGCCCTTTTGTTACTAGATTTTTATATCATTTAGAAAGGAAGAAAGATTGTGCATGCAGATGCCAAGGAACTGCCAATGGCTCGATGAGGAATACTGTATTGCAATAACCCAGAGACAGGATTAGGGACAGTTCAAAGAAAATCCTTTGCATAAATGGTGGCTGATTAACGAAACTGACATGCGATCAAACGGTTTAGTTTTAATTTATATTTCAAAATATATACCTATCATTTGATTTTTCGAGATAATTCTAATTTGTAAGTGAAGATTAAACACTGGTTAACATAGGAAATATGGTGATAAGGTATTTTCAGTTGACATCCGCATGATGGTATAGAAGGATCAATCTAATTAGGGATTGATAAATTATTAGCCACTTCTATAATTTTGTTTTTATTGAAAACTAGTTTCGAATGTTATACATTCATCTTCAGTTCTAAAAACACACAAAAATAAAATTATCATACATTTATTAGAACTCGAATTTCTTATACATATACTACTAAAGCCCTTTGTATGCAAGTTATATAAACATTACAGGTGAGCTCGCTTGGATCAGAAAACCCTCACGACATATTTCGTTGACGACATTGGTCTCCTCACTTGACTGCATTCATAGGCGTTTTTCATGCTTAACTTACTATTTTTTTCAAATTATCCAATAAAGCAAGAAAGGACAGTTGAAATAATTTTATATTCATTTCTAAATAAGAAATGCCTTGTTTAGAAATTAAATTTGTAATTAGAGGATGCCTCTCAATAACATTCAAAATATTTGTAATTTAAAAACCTTCAGATTAATAATATTCATTGGTGAAGGAATTTTTATAAGCTAAATTTTTTTTTATAAAAAGAAAAGGTAATAGGCATTAAGGATAGCTATAAGATTAACCAGAAGCATTGTGTGCATACAAATTACAAGGATTAAAAGGATCTTTCCTTTGAGATTTCGTAACCCAGACTTTCCTCAATTTATCATCACGAGAAAATCTAAGAATAGTAAAAAAAGTTTTTATTATTTTTAAAATAAACAGAAAATTGAATTTCACAAAGTAAATATTATGTAGAACTTTTACATAATACGTGGGTCATTCTCAAATAAACTGTCGCTTTGTTTTATTGGTGGCTGAGAAAATCAGAAAATTAAAACTATTGGAGTAACTATTTTATTAAACTATAGTCCACAAACGAAAAAGGTCGATGTGGTATAGGTGATATCGATTTGAATGTATCGATTGTTTACCTACGGGAACGCGGGAAACACATGTTTTTCTGTTTATGTTTTAGTTATAGGCTGTTCTGTAGTGTTTGTGAGCAAAATAAATGTTTGAGTTCGAGCAAGGTGTTTTGTTTAATTTATATTTGTTTTAAAGACATTACATAATGGCGACGAGGATGGGATCTTTTTAGCAACAACCGAGGAATAAAACTTTGCAAGGTGAGTGTTTTTTCTTCATTGATTGTAATTCGATTCCAAATATGAGTGAAGGAGTGAACGTTGGACAGTTGCGGGAATTTTCCCTTCAAAACGAGTGGAAAGTGTACAAGCCTCATATGGAAAGTTTTTTTAAGGCTAATAAACATTTTTTCAAGACGGAGGACCTAAACCGCGACACAATTTTTAACGCTTTGAACGAGGACGCTTTCAAATTTAGCCATTCCGGGAAATCCGGAGTCTACTTCTTATAAGGAACTGGTTGTTTTGTTAGATGATCATTTCTCGAAGACAGGATCGGTGTTTGCATCACGTTTGAAGTTTTACAATGTTGTTAGAGAGCAAAATGAGACCGTAAATGAATGGATTGCCCGACTCCGTAATTTGACGGGAAATTGTAAATTCGGCAATTACCTCGACAAAATATTGGTCGACAGTTTCGTTATTGGAATGCAAAAGGGGGCCCCCCTCGTGACCGTTTATTTGAAGAGGACGCTGAAAAGCTTACGATTGCGGATGCGATTCGGATTGCCACTAATAAGGAAATCACGGAACAGCAGTAAAGACTTTTGGATGTTAAAAAAGAACCTGTTGGGTTTTGTAAAGATGAATTTTCACAAACTACAGTTACGTGAAAAATCAGCTACGTTTTCCAAGAAAAATAAACAATTTGTATATCCTGGCTCGTCTGGAGCAGAGAAAAAACGATGTTCTGTTTGCGGTCATACTAAGCACGAATTTTCAAAGTGTAGATTCAAAAATTATTCTTGCAATAAATGTTTGCGGACTGGTCACTTAGCAAAAATGTGTCCGAGAAATAGCAAGTATGAGTGGTTAGAAAGACCCCAGACGCAACCTATTGATAGTAGAAAACAGTCAAGTAAAGAAAAAATGCAGTTTGTGCCAGAAGATCTCAGTGAACAATTAGAGTCTCTATATCGTATTGAAGCTACCGGAGAAACGGAATTGGGTTATCACGTTACACTTAAACTAAATTGGAATATTGAAATATCTGAGTACGATTGTACCCCTTTCGGTGTACAACGAAAACTGCGCACACTTGGCATTGTTAGCCACTGGAAAGTCCTTCATATCGTATTTCAACGAAAAATCTCTGCCACTAGGGGCTGTAATTGTGTCTGTCGTATACAAAAATCAAGAATATCATGATATGACATTTTACGTGGTAAATTCTACTGGCTCTCCGTTACTGGGAAGATCATAGTTTGAGCATCTTGGGTTTAAAGTAGTTGGTCCTAGTAATCATAGGACAGTCCAGCCACTGTTTTTCAATTGTTATTTTTCAACGGTATTGTTCCAGGAGGCGGTACAGAATTTCCCCCAAGTTTTCACTGATCGGCTGGGCAAGTTCAATAAAGGAAAAGTTAAATTAGATATGTCACTTAATGCAAAACCCTGATTCATGAAAGCAAGACCTGTGACATTCGCCATGCAAGCTGGTGTTAATGCGGAGATCGACCGTTTGGTTCATGATGGAATTCTTGAACCAATCGATTACAGCCCGTGGGGATCGCCAATCGTCCCGGTATTCAAGAAAGATGGGTCGATTCGTATATGTGGGGATTACAAATTGACAGTGAACCATAACCTGCTCATCGATCAACACCCACTTCCACGAAGAGAGGAACTTTTTCAACAAGTACAGGGTTGTTCAGTTTTGGTGAAAGTTGACATTTCACATGCTTACCAATATGAGGTTGATGAAGAATCACATGATATCCTCTCAATATCGACACAGAAGGGTTTGTTTCGTTACACTCGTTTGCCTTTTGGCATTGCTTCAGCTCCAAGCAAATTTCAGAAAGCTATGGATGTTCTGCTTTCAGGATTGCAAGGTACATCGGTCATGCTCGACGACGTGTTATTACTTATTTGGTGTAATTACGTGTATGATGTAGAATGGGTAAGGTCTGAGAAAAATATCGCGGTTTTCTCGAGCACCACTTCCTGAATGTCCAATATCAAGTGAGCCTGATATCAACTAAATTTTTGACGTTTGCAGCGACCTTCCATTGAACAACAAGATAATTTTGGCAGCAACCAAGAAGGATGACATCCTTATGAAGATCATCACCTTTTTAAAGTTCGGATGGCCTGATGAAGTTGAACCTAAATTTCAGCACTATTTCCGAAAGAAGGACGAGTTGTTTGTGGAAAAAGATATTCTTTTATGGGGATATCGTGTTATTGTGCCTGCTGTATTGCGACAAGAGGTCTTGAAGGAGCTTCACGCGTCTCATATGGGTATGGTGAAAGTAAAATCTCTAGCGAGATCGTATGTGTGGTGGCCGAAATTTGATGAGGAAGTCGAAGAGATTGTACAATCTTGTCATGCCTGTAACGCAACTAAGGATAATCCCCCAAAGGCAGCTCTAGTACCGTGGGAATGGCCAGCTAAACCTTGGCAGCGTTTTCATATAGATTATCTGTGACCATTGGAGAGACGTTATTTCTTCGTTATCATTGATAGTCACACAAAATGGATTGAATTCTCCAAGCGGGTTGGTTATAACCTTAGAAGCGACCAAGAAGGTGTGGTCCTCACAGGGTTCGCGGACAACCAGGCTGTCACGGCGCGCGACAAGGATGCTGCAGAGAGAATTATTAACAGCACGCAAAGGATACTAGCGGAGATTGGTCTGGCTATAAATCCACAAAAAAGTGTGGGAATAGTGATGAACAAAGGAGAGCTTCAATCGACGACGCTATGCCTTGAGAGCGGGGATGTCATCCAAACTGCGCAAGCAGATGATACCATCAAGTATTTAGGATGTACATTCTCGGGAGAACTGACATTTAACGAAGACGCGGTGACAAAATTAAATAGCAACCTCGATAAATTAGTGAGCTCTTGCTTGCTCAAACCGGAGCAGAAAGTCAACGTTGTCAATCAATATCTGTTCCCGGTACTTACATATCCTCTCCAGACTGCGCCCCTTACAAAGATACACCCTGCGGTATTGGAAGGAATAGATATAATTACCCGCAGGAGCATTAAGGCCATCATCGGACTCCCCGCTAACACCTCAACGGCGATGTTTTAGGTACCGAGGAGGTATAGAGGATTAGGACTGATCCGCTGTAAATGGGAGGCTCCTTTACAGCATTGGTCCATTGCCCAGCGACTGTCTAATGTGCCGGATGCCCTGTTCCAGTCAACATTTAATTACGAAACGGAAATAGCTGAATGTGCAGAAAAACTGTATGACCCTTCGATACTTCGATCCTATCAAATCATCTCCTACATCCGTCCAGCTACTGATAGTACAACATGGACACACATTGTTCGAGGCCTTCTGGTACAACCTTACACCTCGACAATTGGTGAATCCGACGTGATCTTTACCCGATGTGACAAATAAGGAGTATTAAAATGACAGGGGAAGTAAAGGAAGAAAATAAATCTAATATTCAGGAAACGCAACCAGATTCTTCACAGATTGACCTCTACCGAAGACATGTGCCACGTATTCCTCACTTTTGGAAGGACAACTCCGCACACCGGTACCTCCGTAGCTCTCTTCTCAACGTCTGAGGTTACTTCAACTATCCTCAAATTTCAACTGTTCATCCCTAACATCGATTTAGACGTGCTAATTCATGTTCAAGACCTCGTCACTGATCCACTGAAGCAGACTTATGAAAATGTGAAGACCCGACTACTGCAGACCTATGGAGAATCGGAGACACTCCGGATTAAAATAAAGATTGGGAAGTAGGAATGTTTCGCATTGAGATCGAAGGTTACAGGGATACAACAGGAATATTTAGAAAAAAGGTGCCACTTAATTCCCCAACAACATTTACCTGTCCAGAATGTGTCCATCATAACCGCTACAAAAAAAAGATCGAAACCTATAATAAAACAAATAGCTATTCCAATCACTTACAATACCAACCATAAATAATTTATTAATTTATGTGAAATTCCAAATTTCTCTTATGAAATTATCAACGACATTGATACCCTTCAACAATTAAACGCTCGATTGAATATAAGAAAACAAACTTAAATTATTGAGAAAGAAGAGAAGCCCATCACCGTTTACTTTCAAAATAAAATACTAGAAGACAGTATAGACAATAGTAATTTGAGGTTAATTAACCAACATGAGGTAGATATTCCAAAAAAAAAATAAAAAATGAAGAGGTAACTAAGGATTTTGGAACATTCAGCTCTGTTCCGAAAAATGTTAGGTAAATATCAAGAGATATTTAGCGATAGACCAGATTTAATAAGTAATTTCCAATATAATTTAGAAGTAGAAGATAAAAAAAACTATCCGATTCCGTACTATGAACAGGAGTTGGTTTCATTAGAAACAGGCGCTTTGATAGCTAACGATAATGTATAACCAACCAAAAGCCAATATATTTCTCCCATCTTTTGTATAAATAAGAAGGATAATAGTGGTAGGTTATGTACAGATGGAAGGCATTTAAATTCAAGGATCAAATCGATCAGGAGCAAATTCTCCATTTTGTTAATATGTTAGCGAACTGTCATAACACTGCATATTGTACTGCACTGAACCTCACAAAAAAGAGTTATTAGGTGACATGATATAAAGACAGTCGTAAATATTCTGCTTTCATGTACAATGGGAAAACATTCCAATTTAAGAGGGTACCATTTGGTTTAAAGTTAGCAAAGCAACATTAAACAGAGCTATCGCACCAATAATAAAGGAATTAGAAGAATATGTGGACATTTACGTTGTTGATATTTTTATTAAGACCCCACCATAGAGTTGCACTTAGAAGTTTTGGAAAAAAGTATTTAGAAAATTTAATGAAACAGGAGTGACTATAATGGCCGATAAATATAATTTTCTCTGTGATCGATTAGAATATATAAGACTTATAATAATATATATTTATTGACACCTAAAGGAATAAGTCCTTTACATGATAAAATAAAACAATTTCATTTCTTCCGCAAAGCCAGAAACCGGAAACATTTAAATCCTTTCTTGGTTTTACAAAATTATTATCAGATGTTTAACATAGGACATACCCATTGTGCAAGCTCGTTAAGAAGATTATTAAAAAAGAAACAGAACTGAAACTGGAATGTAGGAGACAAACAAATTTTTGAAGAAATATAGAATCTATTTATTGAAGACATTCTCTTATATTTTTCGGATATTCCCAATGATTTTATTAGCAAACTGACGGTAGTGGGGTGGCTTTTGAGGCTCAATTGTATTGTATTGAGGGGTGAACTTGACCTCTGAACGCTTCGATACTGCGTGTACTTCTTAAGGGGATGTGAGAAGGAATAAAGGATAGAGAAAAGGTAGGATGTGTGAATGAGGATGAGACAGGGGGTAACTGAAGGGACCATGAATCGCTAGAGATACAGGAAGTGCAGGCGAAGGGAATCAGCCTTCAGGAATCGCTAATGAGCCTCCAGACCCTGCGGAAACCTAGCGAACCAGCCTTCAGACCTCGGAGGTAACAAACTTGTTACTGAGTGCTCTCAGTACTTGTGGAAAAAGAAATAAGGAGAGATAGAGGGTATAAAAAGAAACTCCAGTTATGATACAATAATTTACTGATGATATACTGGAGGAATCACAGAAGTGAGAATTCTCATCCCCCGGGGACAGCACCGAAATGACTGAGAGGGAACTCAACAATAGCTAGTCATAGTCAATAGTCGACATCGATAGTCGACCTAATATTCATTTGAGGTCCCTCCAGAACATCTCTGCCTATACAACTATATTGATAATATATACATGTGATTCATATTTATTTAATACATTTAGTTACGCAGTATAAATGATATAAGGAATTCCTCGCTGTAGTTGCTAAAGTGCGGAGTTTTACTGATTATTATAAAATATTGTTTTATTCATATTCGTTATTCTAAAGGGACTTTGTCCCAGAATAAAGTTGTTTTTCTATTTCTAGCTTCCTTCCTTATCCTATCCTCAGGAGTAGCCCATGGTTCCAGCATTTCCCCTCTCCTTTCAATTCCTGTATCAATAACCTTCCCGATTCAATCCACCACTGTTCCTACCACCTTTACGCCGATGAATTCCAAATCTATTTATTCTTTTCTCCTTCTGAATTATTAGTCGCATTTGTCAATATTCAGGAAGACCAAGATAGAATCAATGCCTGGACAAACCTGAATAAATCAAGGTTAAACGCTACGGAAACTCAGGTCATTCTTATTGGTTTCAATCCCCATCTCAGATCCAACGCCATCTTTCATAAATTATTCCTAAATAATTACCCTATCACTTTAAGCTCCTTTTTTTTTCTTTTTTTTTTTTTTTTTAATTCCCCCTATCTGGATATTTCTGGCATACGGGGTACTTTTAGCTCCTTTGTCAAAAACCTAAGGATTACTGCTGGCCAAAGCCTTTCCTGAAAACCCCATATAGCCCAAAATTTCCCGACGGTCAATAAGTACCTAAAAGTATTCCATCGTTCTCGCCATCTTCTTCCACGACCCACCCGTAAGCTACTCGTATCCTCACTCATTTCCACCCACTTGGACTATGGGTGTGCGGCATATGGTGGCCTCTCGGCTGTACTCGAGGACAGATTGAAGTGTATCATGAACTGCTTTTTTTAAGATTTGTCTTCGGTACCTTGAGGCAGCCTCACGTATCACACCTTTACAGAGAGTTAAAATGGCTCTTCCCCTCCACTCGCAGACCATCAACACTTCCGCAATCTACAGCCTCCTTCAATTCTAATCCTCTGTCCACTCACAGGAAACAAGATCACGCCTTTCTGACCTTTATACCCCTTTTCACAGAACCAAAACATTCGAACCTTTCTTACTTGTCCGCTCTCGGTTGTATGTTTTTTCTGCAGTGATGCCAAACAGGTGACTATCACTCAAAACAGGAAATTTCATTTATTTTTTTTTTTCTAGTCATGGCTGCTGTAAGTTTTTATTTATTTCTTGCAAGTGTCAGTATTGTGTTATATTGTTATTATAATTTGTATATATTAGATTATTTTGTGTTGTATTTTAATATTCCATAGTATTTAGTTGTGTGCGATTGTATTTTAGTTATGTTCGTATTAGTTTACGTCGGATGGTCGTAAACTGGCAGAGGGGAGTTAAGGTCTGGAGGAATACAATGTAAGACTTAATACCATCCCTAAATGTAAATAGAACACACTGAGTATATATAGAGGATTACTGAGGCAAATAAAGTAGTCTTAATTCAGATCTCGTGAGTGCTATTTCTTGCTCCCTTTTTCTTTCTTTGTTTTTTTTTTATCTATTGTTTTAATGTTTGCAACTCTAAAAATAATTTTAAAAAATATTATAATTATAATGAAGTGAAATACAATTTTGTAACACTATTAAGATATTAACATTTTGATACAATTGTTCTTTGCTTTTAGGCTGTGTATATTTAATTTTCATAATGTTTTATACGTATATCATATATTTTTAATATTTAAACAATAAAATGTAAAGTTGATCATTATTTGTTCTAATTATGTCCTTTAATACTCTCTAAATTAATATTTTGGTTTTGGTAGTCGAAACGATGAAGGTATGGTTGTAAGATACCTGCATTGAGGTTAAGTATTCTAAGGTTAAGCTCAAAACACGCGGTATAAAAAAAAATATTAACTTCCACCAGAACGCAAGGGCCGGTGCTATGAAATCAACAGAACTCTTTCTCCCTGCAGCCTCCCGTGCAGCTTCCTATGGGCGCATGCGCACGTTAGCAAAAATTCTCGCCGTAGGACTGTGAAGCGCACTGTACCATACAAATATTTTTGTATCTTTTTCATATACTGTAGTATGGCTACCGACATTAAGCTTAAGAATTATATATTGTACAAGTATAAAGGTAGAACAAAAGAAAAAAAGATTCATTGTATTGAACGTTATTGATAATGTCAAATGAAAATGGGGTGCTTCAGTTCAACTGTACCTAAACGGGAGAAGCCACTGATTTTGTCCATAAGCTGAAATACAACTGTTGCAAAGGAATACTTTTTTTATTATCTTTAACATTCGTTTTATATTTATGGTCTTTCTAATTTATAGTAATTATTTATGTGATCCGTTTTATTTCCTTTCATAGGATTAAGCCGCTTGTTGGCACATTCATATTGTCAAGAATTACACAGCTTTATCTAATTTAAAAATCTTCAGAGGTTCCCAAATCATGGTACGCAAGGACGTTCCAGGTAGTACGCGAACAAGCAAACAAAAGTCATGAATAAAATCATCTTTTTACAACGTTCAACAACGGATAGCAATTTGTTTTTAAATTATTATTGAACATATGAACTATAAGATGAATAAACACAATCTACAATTAATAAAAATAATTCAGAATGGCTACCATAGTAAAGGTAGCATTCGGTGTTGAAGAGGATTTAGGGATCAAGTTTAGCTCCACCAAACCTAACATTGATGCTCTGATCATAAATAAACAAAAAGCTTCCAACTGAAAAATATTGATACTTTTTTTCACAATATCCAAATTTCTCACTTTTGATGGAAAAACTTTTATTTACAAAATTTTTCGTTCGTTACTGTGTGTGTTATGGTGCATAGTAAAGATTTTTACTGTTGCTGGTGTTATGTGGCATTGATAAACTTCTGATTTTTGAACTTTATTTTCAATTGATAATTTTCTTAAGCAAATATACTGTAATGTACATTGTTTTTTTTTTTTTGTTCAATAAACTTTTGTAACCCTCTAGGGCTAACAACCTTAGTTGTGCAACGTTGGACTATGTCCAACCACCAAGATAATTTTGATATGGATTTGGCTTCTTACGAATGTGATTAGCCTGAAGACAAAGTCAGGCGATCGGATTCCAGGGTGCCTGACAGTTTGAAGCTAGTGCGTGAATCAGAGCACCACACAAACCTCACCTTCAAAAAGAAAAGGATATATTACTTCAGAACGTACAACGTTTACTCTCTCATCCAGGTTGGTAAGCTAGAGCAGTTAACAACAGAACTACGTAGACTCAACATTTCTATATTGGCGCTCCAAGAAACAAGTTTATAGATGAGGAAACATTTGAATCGGATGGCTTCAGAATCTTCAAGGGGAAACCTGGGACTAAGATTATGAAAAATGTCCCGCACCTTGTAAAAGCATTTATTGTGAATAAAAAATTCTTGAACGCCATAATAGATTTCAAGAGTACAAACTCCAGACTTTCACTCTTGACAATGAAATCTGCCAACAAAAAGTACACGATAATAAATGCCCATGCACCTATTAATCAGGATAACATAACTAACCCTGATAAAGTAGAAGAATTTTGGGATGAATTGGAAAATGAAATACTTAGGATCCCAAAAAACAATATCATCCTCATGGGAGATTTCAATGCCCAGCTGGGGCAAGAAAGGAAGTATCATGCAATAGTGGGAGAGTACCCTGCTCACAAAAGGACTAACAGAAATGGAGAGAGATTCATCAACCTATGCAAAATGACTAATCTGAAGATTATGTCTACCCATTTCAAAGCAAAGCCATGTAAAAAGAAAACTTGGGTATCACCAAACCCCATGTTGGGGGAATTCCAACTAGATCATGTAGCAATATCCCGAGGAAATTTTAAGGAAATTCATAATGTCAAAGTCAGAAAAGGAGTCAATGTAACATCGGACCACTACCTTTCCCAAATCAAAATGCATTTCATCCCTGGAAAAAATCTACGTAATCATGGGAACAAAATCCCAAAAATTGATCGTGGGATGTTGTAACAGAAGAAGAAAGAATATAGTGACAAACTGCAAGTACCGGACACCTGGGAGGAAGTGACAAGAGATCTTACAGATCTGGCCATGGAAGTCGCACCTCTGCAACATCGTCATAAACATCCTTGGTGGAACAAGGAGTGCGAAGATGCAATAAGAGAGAGATTTGAGTCATGGAAACTGTGGAACCAGAACAAGACGCCAGAAAATTTGGAAAAGTTAAAAGTTATAAGAAAGAAGACACATAAAATTTTGAGGAAAGTGAGAAGAGTATATCATGGAGATTCAATTGCAGAAATGGAAGAAAATTTCAAGAAGAATAACACCAGTTTATACTACAAATGCTTCAAGAACAAAATAAATGGTTATATAGCACCCAGCCTCAATTTCAAGAGAAAGGATGGAACTTTGGCTCTAAATAACCAAGACAATTGTGAGATCCTTGCCAATTATTTTGAAGAATTCCTCAACTGCGAAACACTTCGGGAAAAACTAAAAATAAAAATGGAGACACCAAAAAATCCAAATTCTGAACGACCGGATGAAGCAGAAGTAAGAGAGGCAATAAATTCATTGAAAAACAACAAAGCATCTGGAGAAGATGGAATAATAGCTGAACTCTGGAAGGTGGCCAATGATGCTTTTATCGCTAAAACAACAAAACTGTTTCAAGAAATTTGGAAAGAGGAAAAGATACCAGAGGATTGGCTAGTGGCACTCATATACCCATTGCATAAAAAAGGATCCAAAACAGATGTAAACAACTATCGAAGTATATCACTCCTACCTGTTACTTAAAAAATCTTATCTAAAATGCTACTAAATAGGCTTGAACCTCAACTTTATTCAAAACTGGGAGAATACCAAGGAGGCTTCAGGAGAGGGCGCTCTTGTCCAAATATTGAGCTTGAAAATGATCATTAAGTATTACACCACACGAGCTAAAGATATCTTCATATCTTTTGTTGATTTCAAAAAGGCCTATGACTCAGTAGACAGAGAAACACTAGTCGAGGTACTGAGAGAATATGGAGTTGATCAAAAAACATTAAACCTGATCAAATTAACACTCACAAACACTGTATCAAAAATTAAATTTCAGGGAGAGATCAGCAAACCATTTCATGTGAGGACAGGACTAAGACAAGGTGATGGCCTTTCACCGATGTTGTTTAATGTGGTTTTGGATAAGATAATGAAGACGTTCTGGCAAGATAACGACTCTGGTGCTATAATTGGATCAAAGAACAAAAACGTCAATCCCAAATGTCTGGCCTTTGCAGACGACCTGGCTCTCTTAGCTGAAACTGAACAAGAAGCTGTAACACAAATCAATGAACTCAAGGAAATAGCAGAGA
>OX411307.1:144900552-145058052 GCA_948150685.1 Rhaphigaster nebulosa
AATATTTAGAATTGACATAACATATTACTTAATTTTAGGAATATATCTAATCTGTTAATAAGCAGGTGGAATAAACATAATCTAAATATTTTGACTTTCAATAATGTTACAGTATTAAGTGTAGTGTTAATAACATAGACAAAAGTTTAGTGTTGTTGCTTACTGAGTGGAAAACAATCATTTTGCCTACATTAGATGTTTTAATTTTTTTAAACATAATTAATTTCTTTAGGAATTGAAAGAAATATATTTAACTGATTATAGGTATGATTATTTTCTGAAAACCACTTATGATATTGATAACAATCGATCTACACTTATTTATAATTTTCTGATTTCAAAAAACATTATTTGATGTCTTGTGATAAAGGAAAAGAGGGAAAATGAACTCCATACTTCCCCAGAGGCAATCAAAATGGAGTAGAAAAACAGTACAAGAGAGTTTGCAATGTGCGGCATCTAGAAAAAACACTTTACTGGCATTAGTTAGTTCTGGCTGAAGGCCATGACGGCCAAACACATTGTGGTCATGGTCCTGGAGTGCGGAACAGTGTGGGGTCGATTCCAATCTGGGCCAGTCAATATTTATTACTTAGTGCTCTGGAGAAATTAATCTTTACACTCCCACCTTGGTCAGTATGGGATGGCGACCTAAAGGTAGCCATCAGGCGTTGGCAAAAAGGAACACAAGACCCACTTGCCAGATCAGCTCCCCTCACCAATATCATTATCAATAGCCCCAACTACAAACTTACGTAATGGTTTGTTTAATAGCCTTATCACAGTTGGTTGATTTACTAATGTAGAAAATAACACCCACTTAGTAAATTTTTATAATATATCAATGTATTTTCATAATAGTTTTGAAGAAAATGCAAAGAAACATGGGAAATCTTAAATTTCTATCTTATAAGTTAGGATTATCTCACATTTTATGAGGTATGAAGTGTTATGATTAATAAGGTGTTATGATTTTTTACAATTAGTTATGTTCTGGTTTTGATTGATCTTGGATAAAAGTTATTTGTAGAGAAAATAGTTATTTTATTGACATAAAATTCAAACAAGAAACGAAACTCAGGTTTACAATTTTTTTATACAAAACTATATGAAATCAAATTTTACATCATTAATTCCTTATAAGGTCTTGATTAGATTATGCAGTTTTATGAGTGAATTCAGTTCAATAAAAGGAAGTTTACAGTTGATTGTTCTATTATTGCATGAAATTCCTGTAATATAGTATATTTTTTGACCTAGACTACAAGATTATTCAACTTTCTTACTGCAAAATATATTATATTTGCAATATTTTATAGAACATTGATCGATGGGTTCAGATTTTTTGTTAACATTGTTTTTATAAGTTCTTTTTGTGGTTAACTTCTGAATAAAGTGTATAATAGACATTTTTTTTTCTTCATACATTTTTATTAATTGTTTGAATATATATAATTGTCCAGTACAAACATCAGCACACATTAAAACCCAATAAATTTACTGCATGTTCTATGTTGTGACCACACCCCTGACTATCAACTCAGTTTATTTTTCTAATAGCTAAACAGAAGCAGTTTCTATATGTAACTATTCTGAAATTTACTAATGACTTCATTCATTAGAACCAATTAATTTTGTTAATTTAATGTGAATAATGGTTGAATAAATATTATTTTTGACACCATATTTGGCTCAAAATCTATTCAAAACTATCTGAAATCCATTCAAAATTATTATTGATAGGACATGAATAATGTGAAAAAGTGTGCAGCAAAATATCCGACCTTTTCTAAGTTAACAAGTATTAGAAATACATAATACAAAGTCAAATGCAAGATACTAACAACCCTAATGAAACAACACTATATGCAAAATATTTATTCATTAAAAATACACAATTTTTTTTTTAATCTTCACACTTTTAATATGGTATATATATATATATATATATATATATATTATATATTATATATATATATATAATATATATATATATATATATATATATATATGTTTATAATATATATTTTTGATGCATATACTTTAATGTATTTATTATGGCACACTTTCCAGCCTGGGACTTATTCTGATGTTTCACCTTCATTTTGAAATTTATCGGAAACATTTTAATGTAACAAACCCATTCTTCATCTTCAAAATGAAAATAAAATTTATAATCAACTTCCATTTCCTTCATGATTCTTTGAAATAGAGCTTCTGGATCTTTGACTTCATCTAGATGAGACACAGGTTGCATCTTCATAACATATGCTGTATTTGATTTTTTTAAAAGCTCACCTAAATGCTGATTTCGAACCTTAACAACCAATTGGTCCTCCGCTTCAGCATTCACACTTCCATCAGATAATCTGAAAGCATCATTTTTTCTTATTGCTTCTTCCTTTAACATTGAATAGTCACGATACATTTTTTCTTGATTTTTTAGTTTCAATAACATTATATTGGCTACTTGCTTTTTTGCCTTATCCTTCTTGAAGCCTTTAACTTCTTCTCTGAGACCAGAAACAGTACAACTAACAGTATAAGTTGTCGAGTGAGAGGAAACAACATTGCTTTTATATTCGAATGTTGGTGTACCAAGATTGAATTGGGAGCACAACTCGATTAAAGCTTCAATAGGTTCTTGATTATTTTCTTCAGAATCTTTTTGAACTCTTTTTTTTTCTTCATCAATCAATAAATTATACATCACTTCAGCTGCATCCTCCTTTGCTTTTTTTTTTGTCTTCCCTACTCCTGTAACTGTTTGCTCATTTACAGTCAATTTATAGCTTACTGAACGACGTCGTGCATTATTGTCCTCCGGAACCACTTCGTAGGTCGAATTTAAATTCATACTCCTTAGATATTGATCCAAAACATGAACATAACTTGTGTCTTCCATAATTCAATTGCCTCAGTAAGTTATAGCCCTACACGTCACCAGTTGCCCCCACCATTTTTCTCCTACTTTTTGAAAAAAACCACGTCTACTCTTTCTTCACAGATATAACGGTAATATTCGAAATTAAATTATCGTAATGAAATTATGTATATTTCGGTAATTATTTACCAAGAAGAAGTGTGGGGCTATAACTTACTGAGGCAATTGAATTGCCTCACCAGTTGCCCTTGCGTCACCAGTTGCCTCCACCATTTTTCTCCTACTTTTTGAAAAAAACCACGTCTACTCTTTCTTCACAGATATAACGGTAATATTCGAAATTTAAATAATTCCAATGAATATGAATTTTACAATTTAATACAAAGCAGTTAGCACAAATGGCGCTCGAGAGCGGTAGTGCGGCGACCGCTACTAATAAAGCTGCATTATAAAGTTGTACTGTACTTATTTTTGGGATGTATTTCTACATTTATTAGTCGCTTCGCTGACGTTGAGGTTACGTCCCCACCACCTTCCCTTATACATTCGTCCCTGTTTTTCTAAACGTTCATTCTTCTTGGTAAATAATTACCGAAATATACATAATTTCATTACGATAATTTAATTTCGAATATTACCGTTATATCTGTGAAGAAAGAGTAGACGTGGTTTTTTTCAAAAAGTAGGAGAAAAATGGTGGGGGCAACTGGTGACGTGTAGGGCTATAACTTACTGAGGCAATTGAATTATGGAAGACACAAGTTATGTTCATGTTTTGGATCAATATCTAAGGAGTATGAATTTAAATTCGACCTACGAAGTGGTTCCGGAGGACAATAATGCACGACGTCGTTCAGTAAGCTATAAATTGACTGTAAATGAGCAAACAGTTACAGGAGTAGGGAAGACAAAAAAAAAAGCAAAGGAGGATGCAGCTGAAGTGATGTATAATTTATTGATTGATGAAGAAAAAAAAAGAGTTCAAAAAGATTCTGAAGAAAATAATCAAGAACCTATTGAAGCTTTAATCGAGTTGTGCTCCCAATTCAATCTTGGTACACCAACATTCGAATATAAAAGCAATGTTGTTTCCTCTCACTCGACAACTTATACTGTTAGTTGTACTGTTTCTGGTCTCAGAGAAGAAGTTAAAGGCTTCAAGAAGGATAAGGCAAAAAAGCAAGTAGCCAATATAATGTTATTGAAACTAAAAAATCAAGAAAAAATGTATCGTGACTATTCAATGTTAAAGGAAGAAGCAATAAGAAAAAATGATGCTTTCAGATTATCTGATGGAAGTGTGAATGCTGAAGCGGAGGACCAATTGGTTGTTAAGGTTCGAAATCAGCATTTAGGTGAGCTTTTAAAAAAATCAAATACAGCATATGTTATGAAGATGCAACCTGTGTCTCATCTAGATGAAGTCAAAGATCCAGAAGCTCTATTTCAAAGAATCATGAAGGAAATGGAAGTTGATTATAAATTTTATTTTCATTTTGAAGATGAAGAATGGGTTTGTTACATTAAAATGTTTCCGATAAATTTCAAAATGAAGGTGAAACATCAGAATAAGTCCCAGGCTGGAAAGTGTGCCATAATAAATACATTAAAGTATATGCATCAAAAATATATATTATAAACATATATATATATATATATATATATATATATATATATATATATATACCATATTAAAAGTGTGAAGATTAAAAAAAAATTGTGTATTTTTAATGAATAAATATTTTGCATATAGTGTTGTTTCATTAGGGTTGTTAGTATCTTGCATTTGACTTTGTATTATGTATTTCTAATACTTGTTAACTTAGAAAAGGTCGGATATTTTGCTGCACACTTTTTCACATTATTCATGTCCTATCAATAATAATTTTGAATGGATTTCAGATAGTTTTGAATAGATTTTGAGCCAAATATGGTGTCAAAAAATAATATTTATTCAACCATTATTCACATTAAATTAACAAAATTAATTGGTTCTAATGAATGAAGTCATTAGTAAATTTCAGAATAGTTACATATAGAAACTGCTTCTGTTTAGCTATTAGAAAAATAAACTGAGTTGATAGTCAGGGGTGTGGTCACAACATAGAACATGCAGTAAATTTATTGGGTTTTAATGTGTGCTGATGTTTGTACTGGACAATTATATATATTCAAACAATTAATAAAAATGTATGAAGAAAAAAAATGTCTATTATACACTTTATTCAGAAGTTAACCACAAAAAGAACTTATAAAAACAATGTTAACAAAAAATCTGAACCCATCGATCAATGTTCTATAAAATATTGCAAATATAATATATTTTGCAGTAAGAAAGTTGAATAATCTTGTAGTCTAGGTCAAAAAATATACTATATTACAGGAATTTCATGCAATAATAGAACAATCAACTGTAAACTTCCTTTTATTGAACTGAATTCACTCATAAAACTGCATAATCTAATCAAGACCTTATAAGGAATTAATGATGTAAAATTTGATTTCATATAGTTTTGTATAAAAAAATTGTAAACCTGAGTTTCGTTTCTTGTTTGAATTTTATGTCAATAAAATAACTATTTTCTCTACAAATAACTTTTATCCAAGATCAATCAAAACCAGAACATAACTAATTGTAAAAAATCATAACACCTTATTAATCATAACACTTCATACCTCATAAAATGTGAGATAATCCTAACTTATAAGATAGAAATTTAAGATTTCCCATGTTTCTTTGCATTTTACTTCAAAACTATTATGAAAATACATTGATATATTATAAAAATTTACTAAGTGGGTATTATTTTCTACATTAGTAAATCAACCAACTGTGATAAGGCTATTAAACAAACCATTACGTAAGTTTGTAGTTGGGGCTATTGATAATGATATTGGTGAGGGGAGCTGATCTGGCAAGTGGGTCTTGTGTTCCTTTTTGCCAACGCCTGATGGCTACCTTTAGGTCGCCATCCCATACTGACCAAGGTGGGAGTGTAAAGATTAATTTCTCCAGAGCACTAAGTAATAAATATTGACTGGCCCAGATGGGAATCGACCGCACACTGTTCCGCACTCCAGGACCATGACCACAATGTGTTTGGCCGTCATGGCCTTCAGCCAGAACTAACTAATGCCAGTAAAGTGTTTTTTCTAGATGCCGCACATTGCAAACTCTCTTGTACTGTTTTTCTACTCCATTTTGATTGCCTCTGGGGAAGTATGGAGTTCATTTTCCCTCTTTTCCTTTATCACAAGACATCAAATAATGTTTTTTGACATCAGAAAATTATAAATAAGTGTAGATCGATTGTTATCAATATCATAAGTGGTTTTCAGAAAATAATCATACCTATAATCAGTTAAATATATTTCTTTCAATTCCTAAAGAAATTAATTATGTTTAAAAAAATTAAAACATCTAATGTAGGCAAAATGATTGTTTCCACTCAGTAAGCAACAACACTAAACTTTTGTCTATGTTATTAACACTACACTTAATACTGTAACATTATTGAAAGTCAAAATATTTAGATTATGTTTATTCCACCTGCTTATTAACAGATTAGATATATTCCTAAAATTAAGTAATATGTTATGTCAATTCTAAATATTCTCTCACACACGCACGCACACACACACACACACACTCACACACACACACACACACACACACACACACACACACACACACATATATATAAATATATATATATATATATATATATATATATATATATATATATATATATATATATATATATATATATATATATATATATATATTTCGGTTTCTCTCTTTCTCCCATACAGTAACCCTGTAAATAAATAATGCAAATACATATATATATATATATATATATATATATATATATATATATATATATATATATATATATATATATATATATATATATAATCTATAGGGTATATTACAGAGGGGAAAAAAGTAAATATGCATGTATAACAATGTGAAAATTGACAGTTTTGGAATAATAATTCAGTACCAATTCACACAAAAAAATAATTTATTTGTGATTAATTCAATGGGTTTCTTAAATTTTTATCTTAACTTAGAATTTTAATGCCAAAAAGTCAAAGATTTATCTTTGACGTTTTTCTCCTCTTTTACAATCAAATTTTAGAAATTTTCTTCAATTTTTTTATTGCACTGTCATTGTTAAGATGCAGATCAAAAAATCTAATCTAAACACAATATGAAAACTCAAAGGCTATTGTCATTGGCCAATGCTATTTTTAAAATTCTTTCTTGAAACTGCTTATTTTAGATTGATTCCTTTCCAGTAAAATTCCATTAATCTGTGATGCATATCAGTATTATGCAAGACCCATATCCTTTCAAGCGGTTAACATATATTCCGCTTGGTAGCAGGTCTAGGTAGCAGTCAGTGATAAAATATTTGATCCATTGTATTGCACTATTGGGAAAAGAATAGTTGGAAAGCTTAAATAAAAGTAAGGAATGATCAATGTTGAAAGATGTCTTAAAATACAAGAGATTAAGGAATCTGAATTTATGATGGTCTATGGCTATATACCAAGTGTAAAATAATAAGTACATATAATTTTAATAGTTGTATATACAAAACAAATCTCTTTAAATAAAAGATAAATCTTTGATTTTTTGGTATTAAAATTCTAAGTTAAGATAAAAATTTAAGAAACGCATTGAATCAATCAAAAGTAAATTATTTATTACTATAAACAATTATTTTTTTGTATGAATTGGTACTGTATTAAAAAATTGAGATATTAAAGGGAAAAATTAATGGGGAAGTATGGAGTTCATTTTCCCTCTTTTCCTTTATCACAAGACATCAAATAATGTTTTTCCCCTCTTTTAGAATGAAAGTTTAGAAATTGTCTTCACTTTTTTTAATGCCCTGTCATCGTTAAGATGCAGATCAAAAAATCTAATCCAAACACAATATGCTCTTTGACCACTATTAGCTAACTGAAATAAAACAGAAAACTCAAAGGTCATTGTCATTGGCCAATGCTATTTTTCAAATTCTTCCCTGAAACTCCTTATTTTAGATTGATTCCTTTCCAGTAAAATTCCATTAATCTGTGATGCATATCAGTATTATGCAAGACCCATATCCTTTCAAGCAGTGAACATATTTTCTGCTTGGTAGCAGGTCTAGGTAGCAGTCAGTGATAAAATATTTGATCCATTGTATTGCTCTATTGGGAAAAGAATAGTTGGAAAGCTTAAATAAAAATAAGGAATGATCAATGTTGAATGATGTCTTAAAATAAAAGAGATTAAGGAATCTGAATTTATGATGGTCTATGGCTATATACCATGTGTAAAATAATAAGTACGTATAATTTTAATAGTTGTATATACAAAACAAATCTCTTTAAATAAAACATAAATCTTTGACTTTTTAGCATTAAAATTCTAAGTTAAGATAAAAATTTAAGAAACGCATTGAATTAATCACAGGTATATTATTTATTACTATTAACAATTATTTTTTTGTGTGAATTGGTACTGAATTAAAAAATTGAGATATTAAAGGGAAAAATTAATTTTAAAACTACATAAATGATAATTTTATTGTTATAATTAAATATTTTATCTGCAACTTTTAATTTTTTTGCAACTAAGAAGCAACATGCAGAAAAAATAATTACATATAAAAATGATTTAAAAAAATAAAGATAAGCTAATTAAAATAAAAAAAACAAAATCTTAAGAACTTCTTCTTCTTATTTCCCTTCCTTCGTATACCTTTCGGTAAGAAGGAGCCTCGATATATCTGATGGTCCTGTGCCATCTGTACCATTTCTATCAAGGTTTTACCTCTTTCCTATCCCAACTTGGTAATATATTCTCTGTACGTAGTCTGTGGTCTATTGCCTGTAGGTCTAGCTTTAAAAACCTTCTGTGGTTCTCAATCTTAACTCCTTCTGCAAATGTGTCCAAACCACCTTAGTTGCCGTTTATGCAAGGAATCTTTTAACGCATGGACTCCCAATTCTTTCCTTATTCCTGCATTCTAACAAGGTCTCTTCTTGTTTTACCAGCCACTCTGTGATTTTAAAACAGAACCATATAAAATAAATAAAAAGACCAATAAATAACAATCGAATGGATCAAGATAGAAACAGCATCTAGCTTGATTTTGATCCACCACAGCAAACACCCAAAATATTAAAACATTAATTCAGGAAATAATAAAGAATAAATTAGGTTTTGGAATATATATATATATATATATATATATATATATATATATATATATATATATATATATATATATATATATTATTAAAATATATAAAATAAAATAAATAAATAAAATAAAAACTAAATTTTATTCATTATGTCATTTGCTTTCAGAAAATTTAATACACACATTATCTTAGTTTCATTATTGCCTATACTTATTGAGATATCGGGTGTAAGTCCTGACCTAACTAGGGCTGAATGTAAAATGGGAACTTCTGAAAAATATGATTAAATGAAATTCTAAGTTCTTACTCCAAAACCTATTTCATTCTTTATTCTTTCCTTAATTGATGTTTTAATATTTTGGGGTTTAATATTGCTTCTTAGTTGCAAAAAATTAAAAGTTGCAGATAAAATATTTAATTATAACAATAAAATTATCATTTATGTAGTTTTAAAATTAATTTTCCCTTTAATATCTCAATTTTTTAATTCAGTACCAATTCATACAAAAAAATAATTGTTTATAGTAATAAATAATTTACTTTTGATTAATTCAATGCGTTTCTTAAATTTTTATCTTAACTTAGAATTTTAATACCAAAAAGTCAAAGATTTATCTTTTATTTAAAGAGATTTGTTTTGTATATACAACTATTAAAATTATACGTACTTATTATTTTACACTTGGTATATAGCCATAGACCATCATAAATTCAGATTCCTTAATCTCTTGTATTTTAAGACATCATTCAACATTGATCATTCCTTACTTTTATTTAAGCTTTCCAACTATTCTTTTCCCAATAGTGCAATACAATGGATCAAATATTTTATCACTGACTGCTACCTAGACCTGCTACCAAGCGGAATATATGTTAACCGCTTGAAAGGATATGGGTCTTGCATAATACTGATATGCATCACAGATTAATGGAATTTTACTGGAAAGGAATCAATCTAAAATAAGCAGTTTCAAGAAAGAATTTTAAAAATAGCATTGGCCAATGACAATAGCCTTTGAGTTTTCATATTGTGTTTAGATTAGATTTTTTGATCTGCATCTTAACAATGACAGTGCAATAAAAAAATTGAAGAAAATTTCTAAAATTTGATTGTAAAAGAGGAGAAAAACGTCAAAGATAAATCTTTGACTTTTTGGCATTAAAATTCTAAGTTAAGATAAAAATTTAAGAAACCCATTGAATTAATCACAAGTAAATTATTTTTTTGTGTGAATTGGTACTGAATTATTATCCCAAAACTGTCAATTTTCACATTGTTATACATGCATATTTACTTTTTTCCCCTCTGTAATATACCCTATAGATTATATATATATATATATATATATATATATATATATATATATATATATATATTTGCATTATTTATTTAGGGAGAAAGAGAGAAACCGAAATATATATATATATATATATATATATATATATATATATATATATATATATATATATATATATATATATATATATATATATATATATATATATATTTATATATATATATATATATATTTATATATATGTGTGTGTGTGTGTGTGTGTGTGAGTGTGTGTGTGTGTGCGTGCGTGTGTGAGAGAATATTTAGAATTGACATAACATATTACTTAATTTTAGGAATATATCTAATCTGTTAATAAGCAGGTGGAATAAACATAATCTAAATATTTTGACTTTCAATAATGTTACAGTATTAAGTGTAGTGTTAATAACATAGACAAAAGTTTAGTGTTGTTGCTTACTGAGTGGAAACAATCATTTTGCCTACATTAGATGTTTTAATTTTTTTAAACATAATTAATTTCTTTAGGAATTGAAAGAAATATATTTAACTGATTATAGGTATGATTATTTTCTGAAAACCACTTATGATATTGATAACAATCGATCTACACTTATTTATAATTTTCTGATGTCAAAAAACATTATTTGATGTCTTGTGATAAAGGAAAAGAGGGAAAATGAACTCCATACTTCCCCAGAGGCAATCAAAATGGAGTAGAAAAACAGTACAAGAGAGTTTGCAATGTGCGGCATCTAGAAAAAACACTTTACTGGCATTAGTTAGTTCTGGCTGAAGGCCATGACGGCCAAACACATTGTGGTCATGGTCCTGGAGTGCGGAACAGTGTGCGGTCGATTCCCATCTGGGCCAGTCAATATTTATTACTTAGTGCTCTGGAGAAATTAATCTTTACACTCCCACCTTGGTCAGTATGGGATGGCAACCTAAAGGTAGCCATCAGGCGTTGGCAAAAAGGAACACAAGACCCACTTGCCAGATCAGCTCCCCTCACCAATATCATTATCAATAGCCCCAACTACAAACTTACGTAATGGTTTGTTTAATAGCCTTATCACAGTTGGTTGATTTACTAATGTAGAAAATAATACCCACTTAGTAAATTTTTATAATATATCAATGTATTTTCATAATAGTTTTGAAGTAAAATGCAAAGAAACATGGGAAATCTTAAATTTCTATCTTATAAGTTAGGATTATCTCACATTTTATGAGGTATGAAGTGTTATGATTAATAAGGTGTTATGATTTTTTACAATTAGTTATGTTCTGGTTTTGATTGATCTTGGATAAAAGTTATTTGTAGAGAAAATAGTTATTTTATTGACATAAAATTCAAACAAGAAACGAAACTCAGGTTTACAATTTTTTTATACAAAACTATATGAAATCAAATTTTACATCATTAATTCCTTATAAGGTCTTGATTAGATTATGCAGTTTTATGAGTGAATTCAGTTCAATAAAAGGAAGTTTACAGTTGATTGTTCTATTATTGCATGAAATTCCTGTAATATAGTATATTTTTTGACCTAGACCACAAGATTATTCAACTTTCTTACTGCAAAATATATTATATTTGCAATATTTTATAGAACATTGATCGATGGGTTCAGATTTTTTGTTAACATTGTTTTTATAAGTTCTTTTTGTGGTTAACTTCTGAATAAAGTGTATAATAGACATTTTTTTTCTTCATACATTTTTATTAATTGTTTGAATATATATAATTGTCCAGTACAAACATCAGCACACATTAAAACCCAATAAATTTACTGCATGTTCTATTATATATTTTATATATTCTATATATATATTATATATTCTATTATATATTATATAGTATTATATATTTATTTGAAGATTAATTTTTTATATTTTATTTTACGGACATTATATTTTTTTATCACCAAAAGTGTTTTTTTTTTTTTAATTTTGTTGGATGCCTTCTGATCATATTAGGTTAGAGAATCATTAATAAGAAATATGCCAACAAAGTGGTGACCCCGAACAGAAAATCAAGAAAGCACTTTAGATGAGACTATTACACCTCAGGTAGCAATTAGTGGTTACCCTACCAATTATATGGTTGAAGGAATCGAAGGTCCGGCAAACAGAATCCCAATCTTCTACAAAACTCACCCGGCTTAATGGTTTCTTCAGGTGGGTGCCATATTTGCGAATCACATCATCGCAGAAGAAGTTCCAACTAGCGGTTGCGGGACTCGACCAGGATGTACTTACGTATATTGCCGACCTTTTCAGGATAGAAACCCAGGACCAGTTCGCCATAATGAAGGAGCGCCTCATTTCTATTTATGGGGAGTCAGAAAATCGGCGCATTCAAAAGCTTTTGGAAGATATGCAGCTAGAATGCCAGAAACCTTCGCAACTATACCGCCAGATGGTCTAATTAGCGGGATCAATCGTCAGTAAAGATGTGGTAAGAAAATTATGGTTGCGGAATTTACCAGTTAGGGTGCAGCAAATATTCTTGGCAATCAGACAAGAGGACATCGAAGCACTCACCTCAACCGCCGATATGATAATGGAGGTAGACCGACCCTCAAAGGTCGCCACACTCGCCCAATCCAAACCTTCTTCAACGTTACCAACATTACCATCGCAGCAAGCAACCGCTCCATGCGACCCATTTTACATGCTTCTTCTGGAGGAGTTAAGAGGACTTCGTCTTGAGGTCTCAGAGCTTGAGGTAGACCCAGAAGCAGCCGTCCCAACTGGCGAACACGTTCCAGAAGCAGGTCAAAATCAGCCAGCCGGCATTGCTACGATCACAGACGATTAAAAGGGGATGTCAAGAAGTTTACTCAACCCTGCCCTTGGAAGGAAAAAGATCTGGGTTAATAAGAAACAAATGCCTTCAATATTCATTATCACATATTTCGCTACCTCTGCCGTAAAGCAAACACTTGCTGATTTAATTATGGGTCTAGGGTGATGATCCCAGACTTTGTCACTGCTTACCACTTCCACTTTTCAGATAACTAGGCGTCAGTGGCAGTCCACCCCGGGCACCGTGGGAGAAAGGCATAATGGTGGAGAATAAAAAAAATTGCATTACTGAAATAGGAAGTTTATATTGAATACTATTATTGTGATTTGTTATGATTATATATATATATATATATATATATATATATATATATATATATATATATATATATATATATATATATATATGTGTATAAGATGTAAATTTTATGATCTTGATATGATCTCAAAATGTATAATTTTTCGATGTAGGCTACTCTTAATTGTAATGCATATAGTATTCTATTATGTAAAATTTAAAAGAATAAATAATATAAAAAAAATAAAGTTAAAATGTAATATGAAAATATTACTTTACCATAAATTCACTGTTATTAGAGGTTTACAAAAGAAAAAAAATTATTCCCATTTTTAGTTAGGGCTGGAGGCCTAAATTAAGGGAAAAGGGAGCGTAAGAGAAGTGGACCGCTCTGGTGCACGAATACCTTGACACGTCACTAACGGGCATACCACTATTTGATCTTATGATATTAATCTTAAAGATTCGCCTTCGTAAATAATATATACTGATTAACAAAAGTTTTTTATATTTTTATCTCCGCGAACCGGCCGTCTAAGGACCACGCAGATATCACTGTTAAGTCTCACCCTCACCATACTCTCACTTTTCTTCCTCCTCCAAACAGCCTTCATTCTCTTCGATTGTTGCATTCGTCTCTCTTCCGTCCAATTGCTATTCCCACGTTTCACTTTCTCTTCAACTAGAACTTTAATGCTGTTGAGTTGTTCTCTGTATCCGTCTCCATCCTGGCAGTCTTCGTCTGTGATTCCAAGTCTTCTTAATTCTTCTTTTATCTGCTTGGCATAACCACTCTGTCTCTTCAGGTTATATATTTTGTCAATGATCTGTTTATTTGTTCTTTGAGGATTCATTCTAATCATGTGGCTGTAGAATCTCAGTCGTCTCTTCCTTATAGTTGTTTCCAAATCTTCTACCTGCTCATAAATTTCCTTGTTCGATCTCAATCTGTAGTTTCCATTTACTATTCTTGGACCATAGATACTTCGTAATATCCTTCTTTCGATTTTCAGAAGCTTTTCCAGGCTTGTTAAGGTTGCAGTTTCCATTCCATACAGTATCACTGGCTTTAGCACAGCATTATAGTGCTTTGTTTTTGCATTAATGTACAAGTTTTTTTTTGTAGATGTTTTTAGTGATGAAATTTAGTTTCTCCAGTTTCAGTCTTTTATTTTCTATTGTAGGTTTTTTGGATCAATTGTTGCTGATAATCTCTCCGAGGTATTTGAACTGTTTTGTGACTTTGATCTGTCCATATTTGGTCTTCACTGTTTTCTTCATATAATTTTTCTTGGTCGCCATTATTTCTGTTTTCTGGAAGGAGATCTGGAGTCCAGCTTTCTCTGCTAACTATGCGTCAGTGGCAGTCCGCCCCGGGCACCATTGGAGAAGGCATAATAGTGGAGAATAAAAAAAAATTGCATTACTGAAATAGGAAGTTTATATTAAATACTATTATTGTGATTTGTTATGATTTTATATTGTATATAAGATATATATATATATATATATATATATATATATATATATATATATTATATTGTATATAAGATATACACATATATGTGTATAAGATATACATTTTATGATCTTTATATGATCTCAAAATGTATAATTTTCTGATGTAGGCTACTCTTAATTGTAATGCATATTGTATTTTGTTATGTAAAATTTAAAAGAATAAATAATTTAAAACAAATAAAGTTAAAATGTAATATGAAAATATTACTTTACCATAAATTCACTGTTATTAGAGGTTTACAAAAAAAAAATTATTCCCATTTTTAGTTTGGGCTGGAGGCGTAAATTAAGTGAAAAGGGAGCGTAAGAGAAGTGGACCGCTCTGACGCACGAAGACCCTGACATGCCACTACTGGGCATACCACTATTTGATCTTATGATATTAATCTTAAAGATTCACCTTCATAAAAAATACATACTGATTAACAAAAGTTTATTGATAAAAAAAAAAAAAAAAACAATGTACATTACAGTATATTTGCTTAAGAAAATTATCAATTGAAAATAAAGTTCAAAAATCAGAAGTTTATCAATGCCACATAACACCAGCAGCAGTAAAAGTCTTTACTATGTACCATAACACACAAAGTAACAAACGAAAAATTCTGTAAATAAAGTGTTTCCATCAAAAGTAAGAAATTTAGACATTGTGAAAAAAAGTATCAATATTTTTCAGTTGGAAGCTTTTTGTTTATTTATATAGGTTTATTAGGTATTGGAATATATATATATATATATATATATATATATATATATATATATATATATATATATATATATATATATTATTATTATTATTATTATTATTATTATTATTAAAATATATAAAATAAAATAAATAAATGATATAAAAACTAAATTTTATTCATTATGTCATTTGCTTCCAGAAAATTTAATTTCTGACCTCCATACTCCCTCCCACAGAACCAAAACATTCGAACGCTCCTTCCTCGCCCGCTCCTCTACCCTTTGGAATTCTTTTCCTTCTAATATCCACCATGCATCTTCTCTATCCTCATTCAAATCCATCCTTTTCCAACACCTTCTTTCTCTCCAAAATGATGCTCTTTAATTGCGAAATTTCAGTTTAATATCTGGATCAGAAGTGAATAATGGTTTTTAATGTACAAACTTTGCTAATCAATTCATTATTTTTGTATTTTTCATTTTCTCTGTGGTTTTTTTTACTTTTTTCTTGGTTTTTTTTTCTCTTTTTTTTTGTTTTGTTCAAATTAATTATATTTTTCGATAAAAAAAAAACTTATTTATTTGCTTATTTATTTTAAAGAAGATATTGTAAACATTAATTGGTCTGTATTCTATAGTCTTATGACCAGATAATGTTACTGTTTTATTGGTTCCTTCATGTTATTCTTAAGGGACCTAGTCCCAGAATAAAGTTCTTTTATCTATCTATCTATCTATCTATAACAATGTGAAAATTGACAATTTTGGGATAATGAATAACATAAAAACCTTTTGTTTAATCACATTTAATTTGAAAATAATATTTACATTATAAAACTACTTTAAATTTGTACAACTTCTACAAAACATTGTGTTGAGCACTATTATAAAATATAAAAAAAGTAAAATAAGGGTATAAAATATGGCCATATAAATAAATATGCCCTATCGAGGTGATAAAATATATAACAACTGTAGATTATTATTTGCAAATGATTGGGAATTCCTAATAATGCAAATCTATTTATTAATATATCATTTTTTTTATTAAAAATTGTAATAAAGAAGTAATCTTACTTATGTCTATCTACATACCCTATAAAACTACCAGGGAAGTAGTTAAATTAATGAAAAATCTCAATTAATAAAAAATATTAGAAAAATGGCCTAATAATATATATATATATATATATATATATATATATATATATATATATATATATATATAAAGTTCTATAAATGAAGCCTGTTATTAATTGAATGTGTCATAATAATTAGTATAGAAATTAATGTTGGTAAGGAAAGAGATTAACAAAATTAAACAAAACTTTTTTTGTTTTTGATATGTTTGACTTTTAAAAATGCAACTTTATCCAAACACTTTCGAATATAGATCACAAAAGAATAACCTAAAATGTTGGAATACCACCTGTTTGTTTGTATCACTTTTTTCATTTCTATTCAAGTATCAATTTTGATATGACAATGTTTTTTTTTTTAAATAAGTCAAGAAGAATCATAATTTTAAAATAAATATTACCCCATTGATGAAAACCATTAATCACTGTAAAAGAAATATTATATTAAAACATTACCAAAAATCATCAGACTTTACAGTTTAATAAAAATAATTTTTGTTTGTACATTCATATTAATAAAGTTTTAGAATTATAATCTGATGATAAAATCTTTTTTCTTTCCATTAAAATGGATGCTTAAGTTTTAAATTTAAATTTGTGCCTGATGAAACAAATTCCACAATTCCACAACGTTTTATTTCAAAGATATTTACTGATTTTTCAGGCTTAGTAATAATATTAAAAATGATGAAATTATTTCATCATCGAACTTTCTCTAACTATTTTTACACTCAAGAAATGGTAAAATTAAACTGCAATGTGTTTTTCATAAATCAGGCTTATAATTTGTGATTATCTGTTGTATTTAGTTTACACTGCTTGGTATTTTTTTTATTTATTTCTGAATCCTTAACCATAATAATGATCTCAACAGTGGTTATCCTAACATTTTTGAGATCAGCATAAACTTTAAGCTTAAAATGTCCTACTTATTTTATAAATAAACTCTATTGATACAAATTATAAATTATCACCAATCCATAGTTCTAAAAGATTTATAAATTTTAAAACCTAACCCATTAATACTTTCAATAACTTACATCTATAGAACTTAGAATGTCTTTGACTTTTCATATCAACACTGAATAGTATATGCATTTGGCTGAACCATAATATTAATTAAGAAAAACAAACAAACATTAATAGATGGATGTTTGGTCGACAGACAATAGAGGTTTGTTGCAAATGACATAGAACAGATATTTATTAACAATTCTACGGTCAGTCATGATTGACCAACTAATTATCATACACACAAAATTTATATATGTGTACATATTGACACCAAATATATTTACATACATACACACAATACAGTTATGTAAGTGAAATCTAATGTATTAATCCATGCATTATATATTTGCAATTTTTATTTTACCAATCAACAGTAGATATCAAATTTCCAAAAATTATCTGTGAATATTTGAAAAAACATGATTTCAACTACAAATACAGCACATCAAACATAAACAGCAATACCTATTCATAATAATATAACGAAATTTGATCAATGCTTAATTTTAGATTTATATATACATGAAGAGTGTTTATTATGAAGACTGATCATTCTTAAAATTTAAAAACACTTATTAAAGATTATTATTATTCTGTTTACTTTGAGGCTGTTGCCAGTAACATTTAATTATATATTTAAATATTTATAACGTTCATATATAGTAACAAAAGTATAAAACAAAACTCAGAAGATTAAGTAAACAGGTAATAGGATATATTAGTTTCTACTACTTACAATTTATGCAGTATTACCAAGAAATAAAAATGTGAGTAAAGAATAACTCACAATTATTATTAAATTTATTTCTTTAATATTTTAAAAAGTACTTGCCCACAAATATTACCCTCAGTACTAACTAATGATATTTCTCAAAAACCAACAATATACACATTTATTTTATATACACCTATATATTTTGAACATAGAAATACATTATAATGTAAAGCTTTAGAAGATATTCTTTATTTACAGTAACATAATATATATATATATATATATATATATATATATATATATATATATATATATATATATATATATATATATTTTTTTTTCAAATATAATACTAACATTTTAATTTTAAAACATAGCACACTAGATTAATTGATATTTACATATTTACAATATAAAACATTGTTAACGAAATCTTTTAATTCAAAAGTTTATGAAACAATGTTCATTTTCAACTTTACAAATATACTCATCAGATATAGGGATAGCGTACACTACCAATGATCAGATTAAATGCTTTAATGTTTTCTCTTGTTATTTTTGTCATGGTTTTCTTACTTTGTTTAAATTTTAAGTTTCAGAAGCACTGATTTTATGAGCTAAAAATAAATTTTATCAGTTTGCTTCCCCTTAATGTCTAGATTTTCTTAAAGCTAATACAGTTAAAATATCATGTGGAACTTCAGAATTCGCAGAGATGATTAAAAATGTTGTATTAAAAAAACATATTGTAACCTCAGTAGTTAAACACTAAATCAATATTTTTCAAAATTAAGTAAATATTATAAAACAATAAAGTAAAACTAGAATATGTATATATACGAGTATATATATATATATATATATATATATATATATATATATATATATATATATATATATATATATATGTACTTATAACGGTAATCAAATCAGCCCATATTCTTATTCTACATTTTCAGATTTTGGTGATGCTGGGCTTTTAGGGACTGGAATTACTGAAGAGAATGAAATGTCAATACAACTTGGGTCCAAATCTAGTGCCTCTGGGAGGATTTTCAGTGGTTCAGCTTTCTCATAGTCCTGTAATTTTTGACTCTGTCAGGAGGATAGATATTCATTTGAAGAAGGTTCCTCTGTGAATGTAGCAGTGGTTGTCATTTTAAAAGAGTTAACAGAATTTTCTTTGGAACCAGTTAGGTTATTTACAATAATATAATGACTTTTGAGCCTCTGAACAATTTCTTCATGAACCACATTAAAACACATTGAGGTAAGAGCCAAACCGCAGAGAATGTAGATAGAGCAAAACCATACTGTCACTTCTTCTGTTGGGGTTTTGTATTGAACTCGTCCAGGAAAAGTCGTATCATTAGTGACGGAATCACCAAAACCTATAGTACTCAGTACCATGAAGCAGAAAAATATACTTTCAAAATAGGACCAAGATTCTTCTAGCTTGAACAATATAAATGCTCCACCGCCTATGTAGATGATCATTACAATGAAACACAGAAGTAAAGGTGCTAGAAAATTTCCACTTGACTTGGAATCGACAAAGGAGGTGTCATTGCTAAGGCATTCAGTATCCAAGACAGAGGTGGACCTCGTTTGAACTTTATTGTCCTCCAGTGGACTAAGCAGGTTGTTAGTAGTAGAAGTTGTGTAAGCTGAAGCTGATCTGACATAGAATGGTTCCTGTCCTGTACGGAGGCCCTGCATTCGCTGCTCATATTCACGTCTCTCTCTTTTCTTTCTCATTCTTCGTTCCTTTTCTTGCATCCTCTTCTCATCGTAGCAACAGTAGCCACAGTTTGAGCACAGACAACAACATAAAGAGCGGGTGAAGATGTTTCGGGCACAGCTTGAAAGAAGGCTTCCTACGCTTGATAAGTACAAAAGAACAAGGGGAATGCCAAGAGCAGCATAACCCATAGTAACAGCTTTTCCAAGTCCTGTTCTCGGTACCAAGTTACCATAACCTGAAATCAGAAAAGAAAAGTCGTTTGAATTTAGAGTCACGAACTATATAATTGAAATTTAGGTACATAAACATTTATAGACTACAGTTAAAGAAAAAATGTTTCCTAAAGAAGTAGAAAATACATTAATTATAGAGAATTAAAACATGATTTGGAAAAATTCGAGGAGTCCTCGAAAACTAAGTAGAGGTACTCATAAGTGAACCAATTTTCGTATCAGACAAAGATAAAACCTTAAACCAAGTCAAGACTTAGCAATACTCCATACCCACCCTTTTCATAAACCGTCTTAGTACATCTGGATTCTTGAACAGGCTACGGCCCCAAAATACTTTTTATCAAAGTTTGTCAAAAATATATGACAAAAGAAACCATTCTTAACAGAGAGGAACAATGAAATATGAAGAAAACGAAGTGGAAATAATTTTATGAATTAATGGAAAGTAAAATCGTGGATGAACCCAGATAAGAGCTATTCGAAAATTTGTGATAAAATTGAAAAATGTACCACGGATGTAATTCCTCACGGACGCGTTTGTAATATAAACCGTTATAGAATTTAAAGTTAATGAATCTTAAAATGGAACGAGCTAACAAAAGAAGAAAAGTAGATAGAACATAATTTTCACTTGGTTATAAAAACATAAAGCTGAAACAGGCCGTATTGATGAAAGATATGTTGGAAGCTAAAAGGAATTAGCATAAACATTTCGTGCTCAATTTAAATTATAACGAGGACGAAAGAAAAATTTTTAGATTCTTGAAAAATTTCATTAATGAAAAACAGTAGAAGTTAACAAACCTATTACATTACCTATTGATAGGAAGCGGAGTATAATAAAGATTAAGCAGCTACATAAGCAAACCCATTATGCTTCGAATAGCCGAAGAACGCGTATCCTGAAACATAAAGCATACGCCCGACATCTGAAGAAGACCCATAATGCGATAACTCCTTTATTCTGGATGAACTTTAGCTAATCATGATGGAGACACTGGCGGGCCAAGGTCTTCATGCGTCCGGGGCGGTCCACTTCTCTTACGCCTCCCTTTAACTCCAACCTAACTAAGAAAGGGAATAGATTTTTTTTTGGCTGTGAAAAATAAAATAAAATAATTGCAGTTTATTTTATTCTTGACCGCCACCCGGACCATTTTATTCTTGATTTACCATACGGTCAACCTTCAATACACGAAATTTAATTAGCTAAGTTGAAGATGAAAAATAGGGAGTCATGTGAACCTACATTCCAATAGAAATGCTAATTTACCTATTTACTAGAGATAAATTCAAAACTCGCACTCTTGAAATTTTTAAACTGTGTGTAGAGAACTACGATTCCAGCTGAATGGTAAAAGACAAATAATTCTGAAACTAAAACCTAGTTGATAGCTGAAGAACTCGCGACTGCTGGTCTATATTTCTTTCGCCTTCTTGCCTCAAGCTCATTGAAGAAAGGTGGTAAACCGATTAAATAATTTCCTTGAAAGAAAATGTATTCAGGGATTTTCAGGCAGAATTTAAAACTAGGCGAGGTACAATAGAACAGCTGCGTATTTAAGCCAGAATATAAAAGACGGATTTCCCGAACAGTCAACTCTAGCTGTAATTATATATTTTAAATCTGCTAGTCACACTGCATTGAAATGTATCCTTACGTAAAGTTCTAAAATCACTAGCACTTCAACAATTGGGTTATCGAAGTGAACATTGACTAAAAGTAGACATATAGATGCCAAAAAGTAGCTGAATCGCTTTTAAATGTGAATAGACCCAGGAAGCGGAATATTGGCACTGACATCTAATAAACAGACTGACAACAGGCGGCTAAAATATGCTAGCCTTAAAATCAGTGAACTGATCAGCAGAGCTTGGAAGATATCTAGCTGGTGGACCTCAGTCACTGTGGTCTAGACGACAACGATAGGGCAGATAAGATAGCGAAGGAGTCAAGCAGGCTGCTGCAATCAGTGAAACAAGTAACTTTCGGTCAGGCAAGAGAGATATCAGTGGCAAAGTTTCAGAGGCCAACGAGGAAGGTCATAGGTGCTTTGCTGTTGAAAAATCCTGGTTGCTAACTGAAAAGATGAATTCAGAACTACAGAGAAAGGGTTTCACCATTGACTTTTGGCCAACGAGTAGACACGACTTTTTTCAAGATCATCTCTACAATATAAATAATAATGAGAACTCTCCTTGTCCACTGTGGTACGATTTGAGAGGAAATGAATGAGGAAGTTGTCTGAAGCATACGAGATACCAGTAAGATGGCGTAAATTAATGCTATCAGAACTTAATAGTGTAACATATTAGTACAGGGCTGTTTGAAAGGAAATGGAAATGATTTAAACCCAAATGGAGTAATTACAAATAAATTATAAGAGCGAAGTAAGAGTTTTAATTAGTTGGTAAATTATTGATTTGATTAAATTAAAAAACAAAAAACAAATTTAAATATTTCGACCTTACGAAAATCGAGTTAGAAATCTCGATAGTAACTCTCCGAGCTACCTGTTTCTTGTCGATTCTGAGAGCAGTATCCACTAGCGAGTGGTTGGCTTTCGAGAGCGAAAAGCTCTCAAGTGAACATGAAGCTTAAATTCCATTTCCTAGGAAACAAGAAGATTTTTTCGAATGTTTTAGATTTGGAGTCCACTAAAGCTTGTGAGGATAACTATTTGAACAAAGAAAGTACCGGTTTGATATTGAAAATAAAAATCAAGATTACGGGGAATCACATGTAGCCAAGTCAAGGTAGATTGGAATCCATCAAGACAGGGACAACCAATTTTGTAGTCCTTGTTCCTTTAAAGGGGTATCAAACCATTATTTTTTTTTATAGGATGCTCACCGAGAGGCTTATGATCGGTACTCCACCGAAGGACTTTTGTTCTAAACTGACTGCCCAGAAGACTGGGACAAACGGGGGAGTGTTTAAATAAGAAAGGAGGGGAGGTAGGAGGAGCAGGGTCACGTAGGCAATTACCGCTACAGCAAGGTGTCACCACTAGCCCTAACGAGACAGGGTTGCTCTCAGCTTCATCTCCTGTCCATTAGTTCTTAATTTTTTCCGGCATCCCCAGCATCTTCTATCACTCGCCTATATCTTCTAACCAGTTGAAGGATAATTAGTTTGAACAACCCTCGGTGCTAAAGGATGTTTCCGCCTAGTATAAGCAAGACAAACGTGTTAATTTAAAACGGTTATATTTATATATATATATGTATATATATATATATATATATATATATAATTATTATATATTTTTTAAATCTCCTGAAGTATATTGATTAAGTTAAAGTAAAATACCTAATGACTGACTAATGAATGAATTTATTTCCTTTAAACATATATAGTCCAGGAGAAATGTACATGCTAGGTTGTAAAAGGCTGAGTAAAAGATTTTTTAAAACTTTTACTTATTGATGTCAGCATGAAAAAACCGAGTTTTCCATCAGAATTCCTTTTCTGTGGCCTAAAAACACGAAATTTTCAGATTTTGTTTTGGTATATTGGTATATCTCGGTAACCGTGATGTACTTATTGAGTACTTATTTATGTTACTTATTTATTTACTTATGCACCTTTTTTCACCTTTCTTAACAGCCGTGAAAAACATGGTTTTGTGACAATTTTTCAAATCTTACACCTCCGTTTATCCATATCTATCCTCTAACTGTATTGGCAACATTAAATTAAAAGTTATTTGCAACCCTCTTCTTTCTCATCACAACAGCTTAATGAAAATGTTTGTTAGGTGAGCAATGATTAGGTAAAAAGTTTTATTATTACGATATAATTTAAAAAGTACACAATAAAGTTAGGCACATAATAGAGATAGGGTGTACGATAAATACAAAATTGTATTTTATAATTATTGGTATTAACCGATTTTATATTTAGTGATACTTTTGTTTCTTTGATTGAACTGTTGTGGGATCATCAGCATCCGGTTTCGGAGACTCATTCGTATCATGGTTGGAAGAAATATCAAGATCATGTTCATCTAGAGGTAGAAAGCCAGTTATATCCTATTTATCAACGTTAGCCTGCATTTGGTCTACTCCACAGTGTAATCTTCATCTTCAGTGGGGAAAAGACGTTATCGTAAGTCATACCACAATAGTTTTGCAAACCGAAGATCACTTTAATATTGCTTATCGGCGTGTACAATCTCCAGCGCAACATTTGGCAGCGTCTTGTGTTGAAGTAATCTGTTGAGATTGAATTTAATTTTGGCTGTTGATTTCGCAAACAGCTTTTACCGCAACATGTCCTGAGTATCCTCAGTGTTGCTCTCCCCTCTGTATAATAATAGGAGAAACTGTTCCCCTGTAGTGACAATACCTTTGATGTAGGGTCATGGCCCCTCGACCGCTCATTACCCTTATTTGCGTATACTTCTGAAAAGCGTTAAAAAATTAATCTTGCCATGGCCAAAAAAAAAATAGGATATGCTGATACAGTCTGTATATGCATGAAGGATAAGAATATCTTCAGCCCAGCAATCGAATTATTTTGTAGAATAGAAGAGATATGCATCCTTTCCTCTTCCAGGATTATGAAAAAAATAGTTTTCGTAATCCTGTCCTATCCCTGTCATCAGCACAGGTAGATTTATGTCTTCCCCAGCTATCACTACACTTTAAAATTTATCAACCCTTTGAAATAGTAGTGCTACTTATTAAGACGCCTTCGTCATCTTGAGCCTGCTCTATCTCAATGTCTCAAATTCTTTTTTGAGAAGTAATATTTAAAGTATTTTATTATTATTAAAAAATTTGTCCTGTGGGACTTGATTAATGAGGTCATCATTTACCATAACTTCAGCTGTAGTATCTTCTTAAAACTGGTAGAACCGTTTTGCTGTATCCTTTTGCACATCTTTTTCATCGTCTGTGTCTTTAAACTTCTAAAGAGGAGTGAAGAAATTCAAACTAAAATACTGAAAAATACTTTTCTGGTTACCTTTTTACACATTCTTGTAATTGTTGACTTTATTTTAAAACATACGAGCCAGCGGGCTGGTGGCAAAAACATGAATGAAATGAACAACAAACGCGTTTCACTAAACCGAATTATTGAACCGTGGCCGCTTTTTAGTCCAATGTCATTCAAAGAAATATTTAAAAAAAATATAAACTATTCACCATTTATTGTTATATTATCAATTTTATTGTCTCCTCATTTATACTAAAATTTGAATTTTAATATTATAGAATAAATAAAATGAACTTTGGACGATTAAGAAAGCTGAGTAAGTGTTTTGTTTTGAACATTTCTAATGATCATAAATATCATTTGTGATAAATGTGTTGTAATAAATATTTTTCATCATCATTGAATTTATATTGTCGTGTCTTTAATAAAAAGTATGTAGAAAAATTATTGTGAAGAACATCGGTGGACAAAATATGACAATTTTTTATATAATTTATATTTTTTTCATCCTCGTCATAACTTATCAAATAAAATTATTTCCGAGCATGGCTCGGTCCCCAAGTCAATTAAGTCATATACGAGTTTATGTATCATTTAACATATTGGTAACTTGAGGATCTTAGTATGTAATAAGAAAGTAATATTTAAAATATTAGAATTGCTAAATAATAGCCGATAGATTATAATAAATAAAATTTGATTGAAATCTTTGACTGCACTTTATATTGCATGAGTAGGAAAAAATTAATAAATAAAATTAAGTTAATGTACTTCTGTTATATCAAAACAAAAATAAGGAATCATAAAATAAGTAAGATAAATTATTTTTAATAAATGATAATTTTTAAGTAATACAACATATAACTTATTTTAAATAAAAGTTTAAAACCAGCCCTTCTGATTTTATATATATATATATATATATATATATATATATATATATATATATATATATATATATATATATATATATATATATATATAAGACTCATCAAGATTATAGAATTTTATTACATTCGTGCAATATTAAGATGGATCTGACTTGGTTATGTCCGGGAGTAGTTGTCCCAACCGCAGTTACCAACATAAGTTTTAATCGTACTCCAAGCAACGATATTCAAATTTCATCTGTGCCATAACAAGTTTGTTTCGATGGCAGTTGCCATATTTTCGGGGATTTGCAGTTTTTAAAGTTCTATTTTAAAATTTTAAGTTTTCTCCCATTTAATTTTTAATATTACTTAAATATTTTAAGCTGAGAAAACTGTTATATATAATGAATCAAATATTGTACTACTTATACACTGGAACTATTTGGTATCTGCTCCAATAGCAGAAGAAAGTAGTGAATACAAATTTAATTCAATGCTAATGAGAAGGGACTAATGCATGAAAAAAAAATAAGGCATATTTTGGTATCAGGCTCAGCTAAAAGGTTCTGGACTAAAAGTTAGCCAGCCATTACTGCATTTCAAACTCATTTTATATAATTATGCACCACAAAGCTATGTATGAATCATAGGCTAGAGCCGGATCTACGGTTTTTGCCAGGGGGAGGCAAGCTTAATTTTGCCGCCCTTCTTTTACCTCCCCTCCAATACAAATTAACAGTTTTACTTAAGATAGTACTATTATTTCGATTTTAACCTATAAAATGTTTACTTAAGACGGTACAATTATTTCTATTACTACCAAAACTATTCAGTTTTATGCAATATATTATAGTAATGCCGAGACCATTGATTAATGGAATCGATATAATCCATAAATAATACTATATATAACATAATAATATATAATATAATACTTTTGATAGTAGTAGAAAAATAAAATTTCGATCAAAATTTGCTACCCTATAAATTCTGCCGTCCGAAGCAAGTGTCCCCTTTACTCTCCACCCTCCTCCCTAGTTCCTGCCCTGGAATGAATAAACGTTTTTACAAAGAAACATTTCTACAGAAAATAAGTAAATAATCGCAAAAAAAACTGTGCATAGAATTAATAAATGACCCATTAACGGATTGAATTAATACAGGAAGTCCGTACAAGTGATTAGGGGTAAATACGATGTCTGATCAATGTGAAATGACATTGACTGATACAAAAATTACTCATTAGTGGCATTACAATGATAGTTCTATAATTGAAGGCCCCGAGGCCATTTTCTTTTCATACACTTTAGAAGATTATAAGTAGTTGATTGGAAGGCAAGGTTGAAAACTAGTGGATTTGTGTCGGTATGTATAATAGTAGGTATCTATTTCAGGTCTATCATCTATACCTGAGCTGGGAATTTATTTAAATAAAGTATTTATTTATATGTATAAATAAATACTTATAATTGTATTTTTTATTTACTATTTAATAAATACTTGTAATTAGAAGAAGACTAATAGGTAAATATAGAATACTAAAACCTTATTTTGGTTTATATTTTTAATAATGAACCTTTGTTATTGACCAAGACAAAATATGTTAATCCCCCTCAAAATTTGAGGTTTTACTTAAAACCTTTTACTTTGTTAAAGTTTTCTTCGGTACAGGGATCGTTTATGAAGTTTTCAAGGGTTCTGATTTCATTTTTTAAATTTGATTTTTTATAGCGCATGCGCATTTCGATTTTTCGTTACCGTTTTCGATATAGGGATCCTTAATTAGGTTTTCGAGGGTTTTGATTCAGTTTTTCAGTTTAGAAAATAATTATTCTTCTATAAGAAAATATAATTTATTCCTGCCCGATTGGGTTACAATTGTATTTATTTATTTAACAATTTAAATACAAATATAATTGCAAGTACGTTAGGGCCAGTCAGCACCTGCTGACTGAGCCAAGCTCAGAAAACATTTTATTTAATTAGTTAACGTGGATGAAAAACATACACTAGTTTTATGTTTCAAAGTCAAGACTTAACATCAATTTTATTATTTCATTAAACATAAACCGTTAGATATCGATTCATTATTCAATGGTCTCGGCATTAATATGTTGCACTAGAATATAAGTAAAACCTCAATTGTTTTCTACTCTACACTAAAAAATATCTCAACATTTTACTACCAAATCGGAGGAAAAATACAATATTACCTAGGCTTCATGAGATAAAATATCTTGTCATTTTTTATAGTAGGCGTCTATTTAGTAAACACATTGAAACAGTCACTTTAAAATGTTTTTCTACATTGGGCTATATTAGAATGCATTGCAATGACTTCAATGATCCAGCTGCTTTGATTACAGTTTTTAATTCTATTATTAGGGCGCAAATTGAATATTGTTCCGTTATCTGGTACTGAAAAAAAAAATGTTTGAAATGGTACAAAAACGTTTTTTGAAATTTGTCTATTTTAAATATTACAGAAAGAGGTCTAGCACTTACATACATTATAAATACATTAGGGGTAAAGCATTCCATTACCCAACGCTGCGAAATGGCCACATTATTGCATTTGATAAAACTAGTAAAAAATATTGTTGATGATAGCTCTACGCTGAATAAATTGAATTTTAGATTCAGTAGGACTTGAACTAGAGTTACAGATGATTTTTATTTACCAGTCTGTAAGACCACTTTGGCCTCTTGCTCACCGGTCAATAAAATGCCAAAGACTTGGAATTTAATAAATAATGAAAAGCAATTAGATTTTTCTTATATTCTTAGCACACAACGCAATGTAATTGGGAATATAATTTAATCCATTACGAATAAGTCTCTGAGCTGTGACTGATTTTTCTTTTAAAATTATTTTTTAAATTAAATTTTTTAATTTTGCTTTTTTTATATCTCGTTTTTTTCTTAATTTTTATTGTATTTTCATTATTATTATTATTCATTTTGTAATATATGATATATTTCAGAGTGAATGACCACCTATTATTGGGCACAACGCCTGTTGGACTATTGTAAACAAATAAAAAAATCAATAACATAAATATGAAAAAATATTTATTACAACACATTTATAACATGATATTTATGATCATTTGACAAGTTTAAAAAAGAAAACAAAAATACTTTTCGCTTTCTTAATCGTTTAAAGTTCATTTTATTGTCCCTTGATTTTTACTGAAATATTTAAATCAATATGATAAATGTTTATACGAATATAAAAATAAGAACAAAAGCAATTAAATAATAAAATATTTTTTTACCAAAAAATCTTAGTGACAATAAATCCTTTGATTCCTTCGTTTTATTGCACCGTGTAGAGAAAATATTGCCTTAAATTTGTTCGTTTTATGAATAAATGATATAAACTGAAGCAGTAACAAACAGATATAATATTGTAAACTTGGATCGGTAGAGATCAGAGATTGAGACCTGCAGGACTATGAACTGTACAAAGTACAATGTGGAGGGACAAGAGTCTGATAGCAAGTACGAATAAACTCTAATTTATTTATTGGTTAATTTATATGCATAAAATACACTCAAAGTGTCATACTTAATTAATATGAATATGAAGATAAACCAGATTTTTATATCAGAAGATATGTTTAATATTTCATATTGGTTGGATGGGAAGGTTATAATGATTTAAAACATTTTTTTTACTAATAAAATGTTTTCCTGTGGTGTAGGATCCTTTAAATAAGAAAAATCCTTTACGGAATTTCATAATCCATCTTGCTGACAGACAGACCGACAGAAATTGCTCTAATTAGGATATAGGATTATGGTTAATTTTTGTTTGTGATATAATAAGGAACATTTAGGATTTCAAGAAGGATTTTGGATTAAAAGTATTCGATATGAGAAGCATTTTACGATTTTTTTTTTTTTTTTTTTTTTTTGTGAAACTTTAAAGATTAACTCCGTATGTCCAAATATAACTTACTAGCTGACCCGGCAATGCTTCGCTATTGTTTGATTAGTGTTCTTATCGTCGGTCCTATGTTAAACTTACGAATGTGAAAAATTCAATTTTTTGTTTTTGTTATTTTTCGAAGGTATTTCGGTTGATACAGCCTGTAGTAAAGTTACGAATCTGTTACAGCATTAGAAAGTGCTGAAATCGGAATTGCATTTTTACGAAACACGTCTTCAAGTCTGAAACTTCCACGTTAAAGTAACACATATGCGTATTATTATAAAAGTAAAATACTAATTAAACATGAAATTATGAGATAAAATAAATACAACAACAAAATTAAAATAATCGAAATCGGTCCTTATACACAGACGAATGCAACAGTTTTTTTGCTCTGAAAGTTTGAAAAAACTGTATGTATAAATGTAGTATTAATATGTATAAAAAATCGAATTAATTGAAGTTCAAAATAGAATTAGTTCACCCGTTCAAGAGATAACCGTGACACAGAAAGACCAATGACCAAAAATACGTTTTTTTTTTTTTTTGTTTTTTTTTTACCAAGGAGGCCCTGCAACGCGTAGAGCCGTTGTTGAAAACTACAAATCGAAAATTTGATCCGACTGCAATACTTTCTTTACCTAGTAGCAGCGCGCTTATGTCCTACAATTCCTCCGATCTTCAGCTATAGAAAAATAAAAACATGACCATTTAAATGGTCCAATTTCGATGATTTATTTTGTTCTGTTTGAAATTAAATTATCTTTCAGACGAGAAAATTCATCTCTGAATACTTAAAGGGTTTTAAGGGGAAGACTTTAGACAAGTTTCATTAAACTCTAGGGAAAAAGTATTTTTTCGGCATTCGTGCAGTCGCTATATCGATATCGGAAGATTTTATTATTGCAAAACCATCTTGGAACCATGAAGATGATATAACTAAAATTTGGGAAAGATTGGTTCAATAGTTTTCTAGGTAAGACCTTACAAAAGAAAAACGGGCTGTCCTTTTAAATAATACATAGTATGATTGCAATCCTGTAGACGAGCTTTTTATAATGAAAAGAATCGGAAGTTTACAGAGTTTGTCTAGTTGCAAGTCGAAGTAGTCGGAACCGAGGAGTTTCTTGTTCAGTCTTTTATAAAAATTGAATGTTAGTCACTATTCAAGATAAAGTTCCAAGTTACAGATCTGTAAAAGATATTATAATATTATTAAAGGATACAGTAGAACAAGATATAGAAGGTTTGCGACGTATGGTAAAGATGATTCGCTGGGATTTATTCTGAACTTCCACTTTCAAGGTGGTTTGACGTGTGATTGAAGAGTTTGGAATGCAATAAATGAATTATTATCTATTGAAAACACACATTTGTCATAGACATACGTAACAGGGCTAGGATGGGCTGAGATATCAGCAGAGCCTAAGATACTATCTTGAAGAACACCAACCAGCAGGCAGAGAAGCGAGTAATATTCAGGTAAAATTGTGATATATTTTGAATATTCCGTCAGTAAGATGGGAACGGGTAATAAAGAAGTAGGTAGGAGGATTAAATTGATGGATTTTGTAAAGCAATCCCGGCTGCTAAGATCAATCAAAAGCCTGCTTTACGTCGAGAAATATACCCGTGCAGTACATTCCAACATCGATATCCATATTTTCAGAATCCACTAGTGATCTCTAATCAAGTGATTCGAATATAAAAAGAAACAAGTTCTACAGGCGTTTAACAATGAATTTTTTAAGATAGATTTTCCGGTGGCTTTTTGCGTTTGGGTACCATTTTGACCAAGGGTCAGTGTAAAGATATGAGATAAAATGGATTCATGTCGAGGAATTTTATTGGAAGGTAATATGCTAATAATAGTCAATATGCCTGAAGGATTTAGAAGAAAGAGACATTTCAAATGAAATATTCAGTTATACTATATATCTAATACTTGAGTAACGTGAGTTTGATTAAAGATATTAGAATGTGGATTAAAAGTTTTGGTGAGTCGCTGACTGAATATTTGGGATTTTTCTTCGTCAGATCTTTATCAGGTTCGAGATTTTGTTAGGAGGGAATGATTTTAGTTTTTGACCTAAGCACTTTTACTGATCAGATTGAAATCTGGTTTTTGTAAGTCAATTTAATATGATGAGTTTTCAGTTGGTTCAGTTAGATATCAAAAATAATAAATATATCTATATTATCTATATATATCGAATTATATATATCAATATAGATATTCAATAGAATATAGAATACATAGAAAACAATAGTCCGGCGCTACTTCGGTCTTGTGATTGTTTTTTTTGTTATTATGTTGTGAATATGCGGTGGCAAGTTGGTCGGCTGAAAACTGTTAGTTATACTTTGTGAGGGTTATATTATAATTTTTTTTTCAGCTCATGATGCAATCTGTCTCAGCCTAAATGAGGATTTGAGAAACAAATTAACAAAAAAAATCACTTACCCAACTGTTAAGGGATTTCTATTTCCACAATATTAGAGACAATTAAATACTTCAATAAGAGTAGATATTAATGCCGAATAATATTGACATTAGCCAATAGGGTTTCATTTATTTCAGAATATAAATCAAAATAGAACTTCATAATTCATCAAACGAAAAATTCTATTTTTTGAACAATGAGAACATGGTTGGGTGCAATTGAATGAAAGTTGTTATGAAAAGCCACGGAAAAACATAATTTCCAAAGGTACTCTGGAAGTAATTCAACCGGACTTCTATTGTATTTTCATTCAGAATATTCACCAAAGAACGGAGTTTTCCATTTAGTCAAATTAGTGCATAACAATGACCACAACCTCGAATGGGCGTTGGTGAGCGGAGGACACATTTTTTTGTTATTGTTCGAGAGGTAAATTTTAGATTCGCATCGAAAAATAAATATTTTTACTTCAAATCGGACGAGGTGAGGAATTATTATTTATATGAGATTAAAAAAGATTTATTTTCGTTTTGATCGCTTTAAAACAAGTTAGCTGAACAGCTAATATCTTCGTTGCAGTTCAATGAACTCTGTACAATTGTTTAAAAAGGATATTGACAAGTTTCTGTATTTATATTTCACTGCTAACAACTGTTTATTATGATTGTCATTCCTTCAAATAAGGTCGAACTTTAGAACACTGTGCCACTTTCATAAGAACCTGGGTATAAAATTAAATCAATAATAAGTTTTAATATTAAATTTTTGTGCTAAAAAAAGTACTTAGTATTAAACATACTACTGTAGAATCCAAAAGGATCTATGATGGTTTTATGTAGATTTTTCCCAATGATATACGATTTCACGTATGATCAACTGGAGTAACTGTTAAGGTAGACTTACACTGGTACTGAGCACGGTTGCGATTGGCAGCGCTTGCCAACCGTTACCGCTAACTGTTACTGTTTGTATAATTTCTTTGAAACTGCTCACGGCAACGGCCAACTTCTCTCGCATAGCCATATCGTTATAACCTTACCTATATGTATAATCCTACGATATCGTTATAATATATCGTACTATAGTATTAAATCGTTATAGCTATTTATTATAGCGTTAAAAGCTAAATATGACTGTCCGTTATAGTCTTCGTGAAAGGAATAAATACATGCAAGTTTCCAACATGGATGTAATTCTTGCTTTTCTATTAGAAGAGGAAAATGAAATTATATTATTAACAAGATGTAATGCTAACAGCATATTCTCAACCCGGAAAAGTGAACGGTTTTATGCTAAGTTAAGAACTGCCCATTTGTGGAATGGTGAGGAGACATTCAGAAACTTATTTTGACTAAATACCTCGCAGTTTAATTTTGTGCTAAGAATGGCGAAAGGAGATATAGTAAGAAAAGCTACTAATGCAGTGTAAGCTCAAATCGAAGCTGAAGAAAAACTGGCAGTAACTTTACGATAAATAGGAAAATCAAACAATTTATCGTAACCAACAAGTATAACTTACGAATGTGCATTAGGTACTTTTCAAGAAATCAAAAAAAGGGTTTTACTTGTAACTTCCTCTTTGCGAATACTTACTCAACAAAGATAAGACCAAGTATATGAGAATAGGGGGAGGAAATCCGGAAGTTCACCTGGAAATCGGGCCCTACAAGTTTGGGTGTGTGAATAGCTTTGTTTCCTGGATTCCGAGCTTAACACCCAGAACGATGCCTCCTAAGAAATCCAGTGGAGAATCACAGCTGACAGGTGCTATTTCGGCCTGGCTAAGCACTTTAGGAACCGCTTCTTGTCCTACAAGACGAAGGTGAATCTGTACAAAACCTCGGCGCGCTCGGTGCTTACCTATCGGTGCTATCCTCGGAAGCATGGGAAATTCCAAAGCCTGACGAAGAAAGAATTGCTGCATTCGAGAGCAATGTGCTCCACCGAATATATGGACCTATTAAAGAAGGAGAGCACTGGAGGCACCGTAAAAACCAGGAGTTGTCGGCCCTGTACAACGACCCAAACGTCGTTATACATATAAAAATTGGTCGACTTCGATGTGCCGGCCATGTTGCCAGGATGAACCCCGATGAAATCCCTACAAGAGCCATGAATGGGGAGCTCCATGAAACAAGAAGAGTCGAAAGACCAGGAGTGAGATGGCTAGACAGCGTAACCGCGGACTCGAGGAAATTACTCAATATCCCACACTGGAAGACTGCAACTCAGGACCGTGCCAACTGGAGGAGGCTATTGGAGGAGGCCCAGACGTGGAAACGGGTGGTCATTCCATAGAAGAGAGAAATATTACATTTTTTTTTCTTCCAAAAAATGCTCCGAATCGGGAGGAGGGGCAGAGAGAGGTGTGCTATCAAAGAGTAATTGAAAATCGATGAAAATCAGTATTGTAAATCTTGGAATTCAATTTATGAGGAAAATGCCACAGGAAAAAGTTTATATAAGGCATTTTCTTCCTGGTCAGATAAATAGAATTTTCCTCTAAATATTTCGAACTAAGTGAAATTCCCTGAAATAATCTTCCTGGAAACCCTGATAAAAAAAAGAAGAAAAAAAAGTATTGAACAATTAATTTAAAAAATATTAAGGTTATATTTTTGTTCTCAATCTCAATCGATCTTTGAAGCTGAGGTGTTCCTTCAAACTTTAAGACACCCAAAAACTGCTGGTAACTGAAGGATTACACAATATATTTCGTGATTTTTGGCCTCTTTTAGGATATTATTCTGGAAAAAAACTATGATCACATAAATAACACCAGAGATAGCATATTGCACATCAAAAGTATAAAAGACTGACCAAATAGAGAGAAATGAATCAGTTTAAGACAGTACAAAAGTAAATGTTGCAAGTATATAAAACGCTAAAAATTATTACACAATGGTTGATTATTTTCAAACAAACAATAAAAACGTTTTTCGGAATTATTATACCAAGGCTAAATACATATATATATATATATATATATATATATATATATATATATATATATATATATATATATATATATAATTTGTTATATTGAATATTTTTATTCAATATTTTTTTCATATTTTTAATGAATATTTTATTAGGGTTTGTTATAATGATTCCAAAACAATTTATATATTCCCTTTATCTCCATTTATTAAATGGCCGAAGTGCGGGAGTATGAAATCTCTAGTCGGCCGTCATTTTTAAACAAATTGGTGGATGGCAATGTCTAATTCCAAGACCCATTCTGGGGTGATATGACTTTGGTGGCAAATTAAAAAGAAATCGGCCCATCATTAGGATATGTTGTATGTGATAGATGGCTAATGATAAATTCAAGTTTTTGAGCTCAGAAAAAAGACGTCCGGATCATTTCGAAAACCCCAAAATTTTCGGATTTTTTTTTCAGTTTTCGTCAATTTTGAGCACCAAAAACCAATTTTACTGTATAAGCGACTATCTGATAGCTTTAAGTAAATAAAATTTGCAAAATAAAATCAAATTATTAAAAAAAACGACAAAATAAGAAAAATTTAGAGGTTTTAGTTCTATTTTGACGATGAAGAACTTATTTTTCGGCAAAAGGAACTTTATCTGTTTTTAAAGTAGACTAAAATTTGCAAAAATGTAAGAACAAATTATTCAAGGCGGACCAAATACTGTTCGAGATACAGCAGTTGATGCGTTATACATAAAGTTGAACAGGTATACATTTATCAAATTTTAGATTTTGTAAAATGAAAAACACCCAGCTAGTAATATATACATTATATTTATCAGATAAACATTATAGTGTGGAAATATTTTAGGTATAATTAATATTATTTAATGCTGTAATAATAGCACAGATGATTACATTTCCTTCGTAAGATTTCCAATAGACGCCAAGAAATACGGAAATTACGATTTTAGTGAAAGTGGACTGGAAACTGAAAATCTCATTATTTCAATATCGAATCATTACAAATATTTTGTATGAATCTTGCAAGAAATTTAATCCTCTACAAGATATTAGTTACTTACTTAATAGCTTTAAGATATCATATATCCACGTTTACCGTAAAATTTATTTTTGGGGTCAAAATTGGCGAAAACTGAAAAAGAAATCCGAAAAGTTGCGGTTTTTAAAAAATATTTCAAAACGACCCGGACGTCTGTCGAGGTCGAAAACTTGGATTTATCATTAGCCATCAAAAAATCAGTACTACCTCATTTGATGCAAGATAATGTACCATTTTACTGGACTATCAGTAGTCTCGGAGAAAAGACTACTAGGCCGATTTGAAACGTAAAACCTCAAAGTTTGAGGGAAAGGAAGGTAAATTTTTATTTCTTGGCCGATTACAAAGATTTATTATTGAAAGCAATAAACCAAAAGTCTTTGAAATAAGGATTTTAAAAAGATAATAAGGGCTTAACCAACCCGAAGGTTTTACAATGGTGTTACCATTTGAGAGATTATAGAAGTTACCAGGTAACAATGATAGAACTAGATCTGTTTTGGTATTTTTCTCTAATTTATGAGTAAGATGATCTTGGCTATATTAATGTTTAAATATACTATTGAGTCTTGAAGAAATGTACCTTATGTTTAGCTTTTTTAGATTGTAGCTATAAATGTGATTCATTAATTTGATTTTATCTTTTTCTGTTCTTGTGATTGCTGAGTTAGCGAAAAATCGGCTGGTTGATTATTTACTGGAATTTGAGAGACTTAAGCCTTTGTTTCTGAATTTTCCCAAAATTACTAAATATTTTATGACATTTTTTTATTTTTTTCTATCTAAAAATTTAAAGAATCTCATTAATTTTGACGTATTAATTAACGTTATTCCTAGCACCACACGCACTTTAAGGAAATAAAAAAGGAAAAAACTTGTAGTGAAAATATAACTAAAAGTAAAAGCCCTAAAAGGCATGAGAAGCGCCATGGCTCCGAGCTCAAGCCTCCGCATTCAAAGATTAAGCTCATTGTTCGATTCTTTAGACCAGGAGTAGCTCTTCCATTCATGAGAGTCTGATCTTTATTTAATGCCGAGGAAAGATTTCTTTAATTTATTGGTGCAATGAAAATGGAAATCCTATTCTAGCCGACAGGGGTTTAATGCGGCCTGAGTGAAATAGGATAGGAATTAGATAAGCAATCTTCAATAGCATTGATGCGAAATTCCTGGCATCCTTATATGTTTTAAACGGTTAATATAAAAAAAAAAGAGATCTTATTTGTGATACAGCATAAGGAATAATATAGCTTTTAAGGGCTGAATACAGCCTAAAAATATTTTGAAATAGAGATTGAAAAAAGATAATAATAAAGCTTAGCGAACAAGAAGATTCGATGCCGACAACACCAAAAATAGCCACCTACACGCTTGGTCTACTGAAACCCATAAAAATCAAAATTTACAAGACTATTCTAACATCATCCTCCCTCCTACGTCTCGGCCTGTCTCTGAAAAACCGAAACCAGATAGTGCTTCTAATCAGTCGAAGTACAATGATCTAGTGCTAGAAATAAGATGTATAAGATGTTTTGCATTTTTAAAACTTTACACCCAGATTTACTTATAACAGAGCACAGATGACTAGTTCTTGAACACTCTTTACAATATCATAAACGGCAAATTAGAAAAAGGGTCATGCTAGGGTTATATAATTTGATAAATTGCTTCTTCCGGATCCTGATTGAAGCTTCTGTCTCCCGATTTTAAGAAGAGTTGAAGTGGCTTTACCCTTCCTATCGTCGCAAGTATTTCCTGCCATCCTTACTCAAGTGATCTAATCTCAGCGTCCAACTTACATCTTCGATTCAAATCCTCTGTAAATTACCGCCATACCCATTCTCGGCCTTCAGATTTATATACAACGGCCCAGCGATCTTTTGACGGCAACTTTTGTCTTATCCGATCCTCATCCTTATGGATTCGCATTCCTTCTTCCATCCGTCCCTCCAATACTCTTCCAAAAGAATTGTAAATAGCTACCCAGAATTTTTTTGAGGGGATTTCAATTTTTTTTCAGTGGAGTGATTTAAAGTAATCATTAAGTGCCTGTTAAGGATAGGAATGAACATTGGATAAAAAATTGTTACTCAAAATATAAAACTTATATGAAAATCATATTTTTTCAAAAATTTCGGGGGAGGGAGATATATCACCCTGATCCCTCCCCCTCTGTGTACGCCACTGTTGGTGTATACTCCTTATTTTCAATTAAATTTTTTTCCTAATTATGTATTAATACATTATTTATACTTTTTTTAATTATTATTAATTCATTCTCTTTTACCTATATTTAATTTTAATTTTGGACGTTTGTTTTTGTTTAAAGCCTTAAAAGTTATATCATTATAATTATTATTTCATCTTTTTTATATTTTTTAAATTTTTTTAATTCACACGCTCATTTTTATTTTACTCTAAGGCTCAAAAACTCAACTAATATTGCTTGTAATTTTATCCTAAAATAACATATCCTGGAATAAATAATGAATTTATTATTATGTCATATAAGGGAAATAGATCCTTGAGGAATCCTTTTTTCTAGGAATAATGTACTTGTCAGTTCATCTGCAATTTTAGCTTTTATCAAGTTTCTTTGTTCCTTGTGAATCTGATTATTTCACACTTATATGGTAGGATTTAACATGCATTTAGTGCTAATAATGCCTGTTCTTGAGAAAAGATAACATCGCATCCCTTCTCCCAAGTATAACCTACAACTATTTATCTTCATAATCTCATGAAATTCTTTGACATGAGAGATCCGATTGGATGGACGCGTATCTTTTGAATCAGTACATGTGTTCCTAACCAAGTAACCTTTTTGCAGTTCTTATGCTATGTCCACACCGTTGGACTTCGACTCGACATCGTATGCTACACGTTCCCTTCTCCGTTCGGCAAGTCCTATCGAAGTCGAACAGTGTGGAGATAGCTTTAGGTAATTAATACTGGACAATAGTTTAATGTTTAAACTGTTTAATTAAGCCGTTATAATATTGTTGGGAAATACGGGTGAACTTTAGTTATTATAATTGATTTGGATAGAATAATTAGATTTTTGTTGGGATGATATTGCCTTCTATTTGGATATATTTGTTACCAACTGTTAGTTTTTCAACAGATTCTTTACTGTTTAGGAAAATTGCAATTCGTTTGTTAGAAATTCATAGAAATATGCTTTTGGAGCCAACTATTTCTCCAACAGCAACTATATGGATGATAATAGGGATGCCATACACGGAAATGAGGGGTACATTTGGTGGTGTAGATTGAATTTGTGATTGGCAGAATTTGCAAAATATTTCATGTTTTCATGGTTTATTGAACTACTATTTACCGCAATTTTCAAAAGCAGATTGCGCCTCCGTTCAAATTGTTGCCTTGAACCGAGATCCGGGTATCCCAAAGTGAATTCAATTGGCTCCCAATATTTAAATATGAAGGAAAACTTACTACTAGGCTTCTCCAGTAACTTAAAAATATTATGACATCAATCATTGTAGAAAATGTTTTTAAAATTATGGACCACAACGGTGTCACACACAATGGGTGATCAATTTTTTGTCAATATTCAAGAAAGCCGACTCTTCATAAAAAATATAAAACTCGGTATAAACGTGATTATAAGCAAGTAGGTGAGCTTCACTAGATATTTATTCTTATTTTTTAAAGGGATTTGGGAACTTAGAACATTTATCTAGTTCATTTTGAAACAGTCGGAATCGACAAGTAAACACTGTTACCCATATAAATGATCTAATTTTTCAACCGTTAATAAATATTTCGATTTGATTAATTATTATAATGTTAATGAAATGAAAAGGCAGAGATAACGGCTACCATTGGAAATCAGTGCTACACACACCTGACGAGGTATAGGGCTTAGCTAACTAAAACAAAGGGTGCAGCGATTACTGTAGATCCCTTTCGTGGAGTAGGAGCCCTTAAGCTACTTACCATCTATTATTTCTGTACCACAGTTTAAACGAATGAGCAAACATAGCTCTGTAATTTGCTGAGCTTGGTAGAAGCTCAAGGAACTAAATATATCACCGTCTGTGACTCATAACAAATGGTCCGTCCAATAATGCCAACCCAATCATAAACTAACGTCAAGACATTTAAATGGGCAGTGTTCTGAAGCCTTTTTGGAAATCTTGATGGATTTACTCAAGTAATAAATGTTGTACGGACCAACTTCTGAAACATTACCCATGCTCATAAGCCAATATATTTAAGACTAATTGATTTGTTATATAATGCCTAATCATTTACTTACACCTAATCACATAGGCATTAAAGTCAAACATAACATAAAAATTGTACTTACAAGTCATGTAAGACCCTCAAAAAATGGGACAATGTCAGTTATATTCGCGATATAACCAGGCATCCACACTTGCTAATTAATTAATACTCAGTTTTTCGAAAAAGAAACATATTGGTTTTGAGGGATATATCACAAATTCATGCACACTGTAGCACTATTATGAATTTAATTTATTATAACAACTACTGAGGAAGGATAATTAAGTTTATATATATATGTGATAAAAATTGTATAGATATCATAGATAGGTACAAAGCTTGGAGTATCTCAGATAGCAGTAAATAGCTAACCAGCCAACGTTTCACCTTTTCAGAAATCGCATAGTGATATCTCACATCAGTAGTCTGAAAAAGACAATCCAGTTATAATCCAGATGCTGCATCACTCCGAAACAGTTTAAAATATACTTATATATATATATATATATATATATATATATATATATATATATATATATATATATATATATATATATATGTTTCGATTGATAATTTCTATTTCTATATCTATTTCTATTTCTATTTCTAAATTGATTTTAGTTTTAATTAGTTTAAACATTTAAATTGCTTTATTTGTATCAATTTGAATAACTTATGTTTTCGAGAAAAAAATTATAGAAAATGATAATTAGTAGAAAGAGTTCAGGGTGGCGGTCAAAATTTAAAAAAAAAAATAGTGTAAAACTTTTGCGTATATATCCACTTTTTTTTGGGGGGGGGGAGCGTTTCATAGTAAGAAGCCAAGTAATTACCTGTGATCACAAGTGCTTATAATCGCCAAATGCGCTTTAATGCTTTATTATTTCGATTCGTCAATGGTTTTGTTTTTCGATAGTTAATTGATTAAATATTACTCAAAATTAAACCTTACGTTTTCTTATATTTCGGGGGAGGGGGGAGGGGAGGATGATATCTCCATAATCCCCGTCCCTTGCGTACGCCACAAACCGATAAGGTCTTCTTCAGGGCAAACAAAGACATAATATAAGAAAGATGTGAATCATGCAAACAGATAGAATGAAAGTAAATAAATAAATGAAGGGTATAGTACGAACAGTAAGATTAATATATAAGAAACCCATGGGTGTATCCTGGGCAGAGGCGAGGTGGGAGTTACTTCCAGCATGGAATAAAATTAAAATTTTGCAACTAATCCTCCCAAAATATTGTTTTATTTCAAATACAAAATAGTTTTCTTTTGAATGTTATTGCAAATTATTGTATGGCACCCTGGACCCCTTCCCCTTTTACTTGAAAAAAATTAAATTAAGAAAATTGCCATAAATTTCAATAAAGACAGTCTGCAAGCTTCATACAAGGAGGTTACAGTGATTTCGATCAGGTTCTGTTTTTTGTTGCCGATTATCTTCTTCTTCTTTGCAGCGTTATCTTCAACTTGTGACCTCGTTGAATTAACAATCTACCACTGGCGCCACATGTCTTCGAAGCTCTCGGCATTCCGGTTGGAACAGAAACCTCAATGCGGTAACAACTGTGGCAATCTAATCGATCTGTTAATTGTCAAATTATTGTTATCATCAATACCGAACTATATCTCAATTTACTAAACGCGGACTTCAAATTAACTACAATTGCTTACAAGTTATGTTTAATGAAATAATCTTCTCTTCCAGCCATTTATATAATAAGGAAGATGAATCAAACTAACTTTTTTTTGCAAAATTTCGTCTTATTTTTTAATCTGCTGCGTTATTTTCTTTATATGTTAACAAATAATTACAATATTATTTTTATTCTGTACAGAATTCATTTTTAGTGTTTAATTTTCTTATATCTGCACCTATAACGCTGTAGCTAAACTTCCACTGGCTTTCAATTCCAATTTTTTGTCATTCGGATTTAACGTCCTTTCCTTTCCTATTAAGGCAAACATAATGGGTTATTATGCAGGTTACAAACCTATTTTAACCAGAATGAAAAGGTCAAGATTCATTACTTGGGGCATTCACGAAAAAAATTTCAACCCACCCAGGCCGGATTCGAACCGGCACCGAAGCAGCCCTAAAGTTGCAAAGGTGATGCCTAAACACTCTCGGCCACCACGGCTTCTGGCTTTCAATGCCAGTGACGCGGTTGAGAGAGAATCACTAGGATCTCCTGGAGTCCTGCTTTTCCCCTATGAGTATGGGGATAAGCTTGATTCGTCGTTTCCCAAACTGGGTGCAATTATCGAAAATAAGTATGACTGTGTTAAAGATGTTTATTTGAATTTGAATTTTATTTCTTTATTTTTTTTATTTGGCTATTATTCATGTTTTTTGTAAATATGACATGAATGAATCCCTTCGTCACTATTACTTATTGTACTTAAACATCCCAACATCAGGTTGAGTCCGCTCGGACCCCATGCCTAGCTTTTGAATGCCATGCTCGAAAAAACAGAAATAAATTTATGAAATTATATTACATTTTTCCTTTAACTAGTTCACGAGTTAATTAACGAAATTAATAAGTTAATTAATTAATTATCTTTGATTAATGGTTGAAGTCTCTCTAGACCCCACTTGGTATTTTATATCTGTAAAATTTGAGATATCATTTATTTATTTATTTTCCTTGCAATGTTTATAGGAATTAGTGAAAGTCAAACAAAATTTCGGGGATAAAATTGTTCAACAATTTTACGTTAATTTACATGGCCTAATTTAACAAATGGCCTTTGTCTAATTTCTACGAAAACATTACATTACCCTATTGCAGTGGTTCTCTGACTTTATGACACTGCATACCACTTCCACTTTTCAGATAACTGGGCATACCACCACCTGATCTTATATATCAGTATTAAAGATTCGTCTTCATAAATAACAAACTGATACCTATTATTAAACAAACAAAGCAATATATATTATTATAGATGTGCTTGAGAAAATAATAAATTGAAAATAAAGTTCACTCACTCACTCACTCTTCCGGCGCTATGGTCCATGGCACCTTGGCCTCCTCAACAATTCTCCTCCATTCAACCGATCTTCTGCGGCTCTTCTCCAAGTGTGCACACTTAAGAATCTAAGGTCGGCCTCTAAATCATCCAGCCATCGTAGTTTAGGCCGGCCCCTTCCTCTTCCTCCATCTGGACGCCCTTCCATAATCTGCTTTGGTAGCCTTTCTTGATTCATACAATGCACATGACCCAACCATCTTATTCTTTCCTTTTTAATACAAGAAACTATATCTGGCTCCCCATATAGGTCTTTAAGTTCTGTGTTAGTCTTTATGCGGGGACGATTTCCTTCTTTGGTCGAGCCATATATTCTTCTTTGGATCATTCTTTCCCATATATTTAGTAACCTCTCTTGCTGCTTGGTTAGAGTTCATGCCTCACTTCTATACATTAAAACTGGACGAAGGACCGTCTTATATACCCTTATTTTGAGGTTTCGGGGTATATCTTGATTTTGAAAGACTTTCCTAAGCGACCAGTAACATTTGTTTACATTCTCAATTCTTGCCTTTATCTCTTCTTCCATTTTGTTATCTTCGGTTACAATTGTACCTTGATACTTGAACACCCTCTTTCTACAAGATGTCCACTGTTTGAGCCTTTCCTAGATGATATCATGTACTTAGTTTTATTTTCATTTATTATGAGCCCTGCCTTTCTAGCAGCCACTTAACATTCCGAAAATGCCTCTAAGTGTGAATTTTTACTTCTTCCTGTGATGACCACATCATCAGCATATGCGAGGTATTGGATCATATTTGTATAGATACATTCTTCGGCCTTTGCTTTGGTTGCCATCGTAATCATTTAAAGTACCATACTGAATAACACTGGAGATAGTTGGTCCCTCAGTTGAACTCCTTTCTGAATGGCGAAGTCTCTGGACATTTCTCCCTGGACTTGTACTACCTATAATAAAGTTCACTACTAAACTACTAAAAATAAAGTTCAAAAATCCAAAATCAAAAGGGAAATTTATATCTCATAACAACACGAACAGTAATATAAATAACACCAACAATTCTGCAGATAAAAGCGTATTCATCAAAAATAAGAAATGGAAAGTATTTTTCAGTTGGAAGCATGTTGTTGTTTATTTACAATCAGAGCATCAATGTTAGTCATGATGGGCTCAACTTGATTTTTAAGTCGTCTTCGACACTGAGTGCTTTCGCTTTAACTAAGGTACCCATTCTGAATCATTTTTATTAATTGCGAATCGTGTTTATATTCCCAAATTCTGAAAATGGTGTCCGAGAAAAATGTTGACATTAACTTTACATCACCCTACTTTTCGCAATTCGAATAATTCATTTAATAAAAATCCAGCAGGGTCAAGACTTTTTGTATTTGCTGTTACTTAACTAGTTATTTACTTAATTAAACAATAATTAGTAAAAATTTAGATGCCTTGGCTTGAGACGGGTTCGCAAAAAAGTGCTGTTCAAGGGAGTGTCCTCGGACTACATAAGTTTAAAAACCCTTGTTATAATAGGGTGAATAAAAACAAATGACCGTTTTTCAACCAAATATTTGTATTATTATTTCTTTAATATAAAATACAATTAATACTCAAAATATAGTCTATTGCTATCTACAGTCATTAGCCATCTGCTAGACGATTGCTCGATCCCACACTGGTACCATTCTTTATGATGGCTATCGAAAAAAGAACTCTTGCACCGCAATTTCAACTTCCGCAAAATTAACAATTTTTTTCCCTTGAAGAAAATGAACTAGTAGTAATCCGATGGTGCGAGGTCTACACTATATGATGGGTTAGGCAGGAGTTCAATCTTATGAAGTTCTTCAAACTTTTCTTTGGTTCGACGGGAAGTGTTTGGATGAGCATTATCTTGCTGGAATAGAACTCCTTTTCGGTTAATGAAAGCCGGAGATAACGCTCTGACAATTTCGCATGAATTCTTTCCAGTTATTCGCAGAAGAGTTCAGAATCAAGAACAAATTCGTGATGAATAACTCCTTCGAAATTTCAAATAAAAAACGCAAAGCATGAATTTTTTTTCAAAGTGCCCCCTTGTAGCAACCGGAAAAGACGTTTTACCGCAATCGGGCCATTTCTCACGGGTATTAGGATTTCGTCATAAAACTCACTTTTCATCACAGATGACAATCTTTCGATAAAATCTCATATCCGAAGGAATTTTCAATTGATTTTCACAAGTTTCTAGCCTCTTAGCTGATTGCTGGGGAATAAGGTCGTGCGGGACCAGTCTACTGCGCTTTTTCACCTTCCCCATGTCGCGTAGATGGCGACTAACAGTATTTTTCGACACACACACTCTCTGGTAACTTGTGGACGGATTCAACAGCTTGCTGCAGAACCTCATCAATATCCATTAATGGTCGCCCGGAGCCCTTCTTCCTTTCCAAGTTCGTATCTCCACTACTAAATCTTTCAAATCAGTGCCTCGCAGTGCTCTGGTCAAGGATACCTTCTCTTCACATTTAATAATTTTACGAGCTGCTTCAGAGGGTGTGAAATTTTTTTTCCAGTAATGCCTTAAACTTAAGAGAATTTCGTAGGATACCGTCATCTTTCTTCTTTGAAAGAAATAACTAAACTAAGGCTTTTTTGAAGCAGTCGAATGGTAACAAACAATCATAGAGAATGCTCTAAAGGGATTATTAATTATTCGTAAACATTAAAGAGAATTAAAATATTTACAGTCCTTTGAAATCTTTAATTTGATAAAACGGTAATTTTTTTTTATGCATACTATTAATTGATACATTAAATAATAATTTTCAAAAAATGGCTATCCCTCAATGAACGTGTTAAATAGATGATTTATTTATGACTTTTGTTTGCGTACCACCAGGAAAGTCCTTGCATACCACCAGTGGAGTGCGCACTACGGCCTGGGAACTCCTGCCCAAGGGTCTAGAGAGGCCTTAAACTTATACACTCGTACATTAATAGTGTTAATCCCTAAAGGACATTTAAAATTATACCCTTTGCAAACACGTAATTTAATCCTGTCGTACATGTTCTGAAATTATATAAAAAAGTAGATTGTTAATGCCACAGGCGTTTATTGATTATGAAAAAAAATGAATTATACTATTCTAATTATTATTTAATTTCGTTTGAAACATCGTATCTAAAAAATATTGTTTGAAAATTAAAATAAATCTACTTCTGACTGTAAATAAATAAGATTATAAACGAACAAACCAATGAATCCATTATTAGCAAGTCATTATTGTTGAGGTTAGTAAATTGAGATTTTTGCGATTTTTCATTTTGATGTGAAATAAACTGTTTTTTTTTCAAATATTACTTACAGACTGTCTCAACTAACTCCCTCCAAACAAAGGTAAGAATATAAGATCCAGGTAAAGAAAATAAGACTAAATACCGGTTATGGTACTTAGGTTCGCACCTACATGGTTTGGTGATTTTTGCTGTTGGTCTTGATTTAATTGATCCAAACTCATTCAGTATTCATCAATTTATAGCATTGATGCAATATTAATAAGAAACAAGATAGTTTAAAAGTATTTATTATTACAAAAATACATCTAAAAATACATAAAACTAAATCACTGAAATCTAAAACCTAAAAAATACATAAACCACAATGAAAGAAATTTTAATAATTCTAAAATTAAATAGTAGACATTTGAGAAGATAAAAATAAAAATACAAAACCGTAATAAAAGACATACAAAAGCTAACTAATTAAAAAAAAAATAGAAAATTTGGCCAGAATGGAAACTAAAAAAGTTGTAATGGATTCTAATAAAATTCATTTCATGATGGGTTCCAATGAAATCCAATTAGGAAAAACTCAAAAAAATGTGTTTAAGGCCTTTCTAGACCCTTGCTCCTGCCCAAGGTTTGCCAGATTTATTTATATAAGCAAAAATCTGGATTGGATTTTGCTTAAATTTGCTGGATCATTTTGCTTAAATGATCAAATAAATCTATTTTTTTTTTGTGTTTTAAGAACTGAGGATGAATGTATAACATTTTCAATAAAACAAATTTATAGAAGTGGCAAATAATTTATCAATCCCTTTTATATATATATATATATATATATATATATATATATATATATATATATATATATATTAATATGTATTGATATTGGACAATATTATCGTTATATAATTTAAACAGACCAGGTGTGAACAAAAGAAATAAGGGACGAGCAGGTAGAAAGAAGGGTAACTGACAGGCGATGACAGATGTCACCACATAAGAGATAAGGGATAAGTTAATTTAAAAATCCTACCGAGAAGTTAACACTGTAACAATGCCAAAAGCTGGGACACCTAATCAATTTTAAGAACTGTTCCTCTTAGGCTGGAAAACGTATGGTTAAATTATACTAGTTGGATAATGGTTCACAGATACCGGCTGTCAAGACAAGGGGTGGAGCCATCCGATGAAATCCCAGAATTTCCTCCCTCTATACTAAACTAGTCGGCCAATGAACAACGTTTTCGACCCCCTCTTAGGCAGAACAAGAGAAAAAGGGGGATAGAAGCAAGGAGGTGAAAAAGAGGGACTTAAAGGATCGAGGCTGAGGGAGGACTTCTGAACGGATCGAGGCTGAGGCAAGATTTCTAGACTGGGCTTGGCTGAACGCTGACCTCGCCGGACTCAAGGGCGGAACAACGAAACTCTGAAGATGAGAAATGCGCTCTGGCTTCATGACTGAAGATACGCAGGGGAACCCGAGGTAGAGATGCTGAGGAACCATCAACACCAATTAGTACAGATAAGAGATTTATGTTAAAACAATTAATGGCTAAGTCTAGGCTGAATCATTCCATGGTTAACTTTTTATTGTAATAGTTTGTTATTTTAAATTTGAAGAATAAAGATAAATGTTAGCAAGGAGGTTGTTCTTTAGTAACCATGCCCATATTTCATTTGAATATATTTCATTAAGATAGCAGTAACATTGATTAACATTAGTATTAAACATAAAAGTAGGAACATTATCTTGGTTAATTATTAAATAATGGTAACCACAAACCAGGCCTTTGGAAAGGTATCCAATTTAGAGGACAAGGTAAGAAATTCAAAGGTATTCATAAGCTTACTTAATTTTGGGATAATCATCCTCAATGATATAGGCATCCCTATATATATAGACTAATGTATTAGCAGCTGAATAGATATCAAGCTCAACTTAAACTAGATAAAACATAGCAATATATATATATATATATATATATATATATATATATATATATATATATAAAAATTTGTAAGGGAAGCTAGATGATGGCGTTTTTATGTATTATTAATCATTACTGAGGTACATTTTTCAGCTTTAGCTTATTCTTGTGCCTGATATTATAAAGCACTCCGAAACGTTTCGGCAAGATATTAATAAGTTGAATTTCCGCCGGCTCCAGGCTTATGTTCGTTAATAATACTTAGGCATGGAATGGAATACATCAAATCTGACCAATATTAGAGCAAACGTCAGAGAAGGGATCTTACTACCTCTATATCAGTAACAGCATGAAGAAATGAGTATGAAGAAAACTATGGAAAACCAAAATGATAGATTAGTGAAAAGTTTAAATGAAAATGCAAGAAGATTGGAGAAACAGATAGATGGATTTATTGCAACAGTGACGGAAGATATAAACGAAACAGAAGAAAAACATATTAGAAATATAGAAAGTCCAATAAAAGATAATAAAAACGAATACTAAATTGAAGATTATGTAGGCCCACTTGTTGAAGAAAACAATAAAATAGACCTCTTCGAGGAAAAAACCGTTTCCGAAGAGAGTATAAAAGTTGAAGACCCCAGAGAACTTACAGAAGAAAGAGAGATAGCAGGTGAAGAAGATCCTAAGTTCAAAGATGACCCCGAGGACCCCTCTTAATATGAAAGAAGCCCATCAGATAGAAGTCCAAGAAGAGATGAGTCACCCAAGTCCCAACACGTCTAATATAACGGAAGTCATACCACCACTTATCTTAAGTTCACCCCCTATTATAAATAAAAATTTAGAGAGAGCTCTACAATCAAAATTATGTCATCATATAATAAGCGGTCGGCATATGAAAATCCTGAGGAAGGTGACAAAAATAAATAAGAAAAAAGGGCTGAAGAGAATTCAAATAAATATAGGAGAGAGGAAAAGGCCAAGAAACTTGTTGTTTAGGAGCAAGCGGTTGCTGGCAGATACCAGGAACTACCTTAGGGGTATGGTTAAGAAAAAACAATAACCTTCACGCTGGCTGGAATACGGGGCGCTTGACAAAACAAGATTTGGACTATGGACTTCGAAAGGAAACTCAGTAAAATATATAATAGCCAATACAATAGTCTTAATAATACTTAAATGTAAAGAATTACCCAGAAGTCTCACCAGATTGATTGCTAATTAAAAATTAAGATAAATAAAAGTAAAGGTAATAAAAGCATTTTATGAAGAGGAATATGGCTGAATACAAAGCCATCATTATATCAATTTTAGTACAATCAATTTGTTTAATAAGATAGGCCGGGTTAAGAAAAGAAAAACCCATAGTTTTGTTTTTAAAGCCGAATGCAGCCCCTGGATTAAGCAGTTTACCACCACGAATGAGTACCCCAAGGAAGAATCACCTAAAGAATGTCTGTATAGAATTTAAATTATTTTTGAGAAGAATCCTGAAGCTGAAGTAGAAGCAGTTCCTTCATATCTCCCAGAAGTGGGATTGATTATTTCAGTGATAACCTCATTATAGAAGACGCGGAGATCTTCTGATTCGCCCAGAAAACTGGGATTGTAATTTTTTACAAAATCCAGCATTCATATGACCCGAGGTGGGAGAAGGTTGATATATCCTATGTTGGGACGCACTTTTAATTTTTAATTTGATGTATAATCCATGGTGCAGATAAGAGCCAGGCGAGTAAATTCTAATAAGTAAAAGTAAAAAGTAAATTTAATAATAAATTTACCATTGCATATTATAATCCTCTTATATCATTTAGGAAACCTATTACAGGAAAAGTTTTTAGTAAGTATAAATGTTTAAAGATTTTAAGTAAATAGCTGATTGGTTCATTCATTTTTTGTAAGAATATCATAAGGTGAGATTTTGAAATCTAATTAAACATTCACAATTTCGTATTTTTTACATGGATAATTTTTTAAACTTTGTAACTCCATCAAGTAGGATTAAAATCAAATATAATTTGCAATATTAATTTGAAATACACTGTGGAAAATATGGCAGCCCTTATTTGTTGTTTTAGGTACAGGAATTAATTTGGCTTTGCCAAACGGAGGGCAGTTGGGGTCCGAACGAATTATTCGTAAGGTTTAAAATAACTCACCCTGTACTTAAGATAAGAGGAAGTTTTATATAAAATCTTTAGGAGATTAAAAATCTGTATAAAAGATAATGATTAGTAGTAGTTCAATCGGCATTGAACCGTCGGGTTTACTAAGCTTTTTATTTTTTATTATTATTGTTATTATTATTATTAGTTCAATGTAAATAATAGATAATCAACTATTCATAATATCTTGATAAATAAAGTAATAACATTGTGTGGGAAACAAACCAGTAAATGTTATTGACAACACTATTTGTGTTTCTTTCTTGTTTTTCTTTTTGTGTGTGTGTTTTTTTTTTTGTGTTAAGGGACACAGGTAAGAGCGACCGCTAGGAATTGCCAAGTAGCTATGCCTTGTTGATCCTAGAGCACTTAACACCCTAGTTTGATGTGATTAATGATATATGAATCCTTTTACTTAAGTAAAAATTTTGTAAAGATAGAAGATACGCTAAAATGTAAATATAGTAGATAGGTTAGGTTTATCTTCTTAGTAATAGTTTTTTTTGTTTATTGAAACTGAACATTGTAAATATTGTAAAGGTGGAGAAATTGTAAATATTGTAGATATATTCTTGCGAATATGTAAATAGCAGTCGGATGGATCGATATAGATTATAAGTTGTGTGTGTAGCTAAACTATACGGAGTGATTCAGGGATTAATAACATTAGAATATTTTTGTAAATACAGTGATTAGTATTAAGGTGATCTTTAAGTGTTGTTTAAGAAGATGAAGAGAAAAATGTCTCCTTTCAGGCTTCATTTTTCTCTTCCTCCCACCCCACGGTTAATAATATGTATTGATATTGGACAATATTAGCGTTATATAATTTAAACAGACCAGGTGCGAACAAAAGAAATAAGGGACGAGCAGGTAGAAAGAAGGGTAACTGACAGGTGATGACAGATGTCACCACATAAGAGATAAGGGATAAGTTAATTTAAAAATCCTACCGAGAAGTTAACACTGTAACAATGCCAAAAGCTGGGACACCTAATCAATTTTAAGAACTGTTCCTCTTAGGCTGGAAAAGGTATGATTAAATTATACTAGTTGGATAATGGTTCGCAGATACCGGCTGTCAGGACAAGGGGTGGAGCCATCCGATGAAATCCCAGAATTTCCTCCCTCTATAAAACTAGTCGACCAATGAACAACGTTTTCGACCCCCTCTTAGGCAGAACAAGAGAAAAAGGGGGATAGAAGCAAGGAGGTGAAAAAGAGGCACTTAAAGGAACGAGGCTGAGGGAGGACTTCTGAACGGATCGAGGCTGAGGCAAGACTTCTAGACTGGGCTTGGCTGAACGCTGACCTCGCCGGACTCAAGGGCGGAACAACGAGACTCTGAAGATGAGAAATGCGCTCTGGCTCCATGACTGAAGATGGGAACCCGAGGGAGAGATGCTGAGGAACCATCAACACCAATTAGTACAGATAAGAGATTTATGTTAAAACAATTAATGGCTAAGTCTAGGCTGAATCGTTCCATGGTTAACTTTGTATTGTAATAGTTTGTTATTTTAATTTTGAAGAATAAAGATAAATGTTAGCAAGGAGGTTGTTCTTTAGTAACCATGCCCATATTTCATTTGAATATATTTCATTAAGATAGCAGTAACATTGATTAACATAAAAGTAGGAACATTATCTTGGTTAATTATTAAATAATTGTAACCACAAACCAGGCCTTTGGAAAGGTATCCAATTTAGAGGACAAGGTAAGAAATTCAAAGGTATTCATAAGCTTACTTAATTTTGGGATAATCATCCTCAATGATTGCCCAATGGCATCCCTATATATATAGACTAATGTATTAGCAGCTAAATATATATCAAGCTCAATTTAAACTAGATAAAACATAGCAATATATATATATATATATATATATATATATATATATATAAATTTATAAGGGAAGCTAGATGATGGCGTTTTTATGTATTATTAATCATTACTGAGGTACATTTTTCAGCTTTAGCTTATTCTTGTGCCTGGTATTATAAAGCTCTCCAAAACGTTTCGGCAAGATATTAATAAGTCGAATTTCCGCCGGCTCCAGGCTTATGTTTGTTAATAATACTTAGGCATGGAATGGAATACATCAAATATGACCAATATTAGAGCAAACGTCAGAGAAACGATCTTACTACCTCTATGTCAGTATCAGCATCGATCTTTTGGGTATGCTAAGTATTGCTTTTGTTAATACCAGTATGTTTACTGATTCGCACACCAAGATAAGTCCATACTTGACCCTCTTTACAACGAATTAGGCAAAACCCTGATGGAATTTCACAAGATAAATAATTGTTAGGATAAAATCGGAATTTCCACAAAAACAAATCCTCAGGTCTCTCAAATTCCAGCTAATAACTAATCAGTCAAGTTTCCCCAATTCAGGGATAATCAGGATCCAATGGACGAAACTTCTAATGGTTAGTTATTTACTGGTAAGGAGCCTAAATATCGCCCCCTAAGCCAATTTGAAATTTAAAATATTAAACTAAATTTAAAATTCTCAAAAAATTAATAAAAGCAACTCTGTTCTTCACTGACAGATTTTATTATCGTTATTGGAAAGAACTAAATAATGTTTCCTGCGAGCAAACTGAAATAGTACTTACCTACCTACCTATGTGTTTGGATTTTAATTGAGTGGTCCTAAGTTCGTCCCCAATTAAGTTCACAATTTACTATTTATCTGAGGTTAGGGAAATTTTAATGAAGGCAAATAACTCACCTAAACGAAACCTATTTACATCAAAAATTTAGTTATTGGTTATTTTATTGTTGGATAAAATAATCAATAACTAAATTTTTAATGTAAATAGGTTTCGTTTAGGTGAGTTATTTGCTTTCATTAAAATGCCCCTAACCTCAGATAAATAGTAAATTGTGAACTTAATTGGGGGATGAAATTAAGACCACTCATTTTATATCCAAACTAAGTGTTTGGCTATAGGACGATATTGAGGCTCCTTGGCAGTAAATAAATAACCAGAAGACGTTTCTCCATTTCTGTCCTGATTATCCCTGAATTGGAGAAACTTGACTGGTTAGTTATATACTGGTGTTTGAGAGACTTTTGATAGCTTTATATAACATTCCGCCTTAAAAAAAAATACAGCAATATGATACACATGCCACCGATTCTGAACATATTTTTGTTTGCCAATCATACTTTATTCCTTATAAACCTTAATTTCGGATCACTAATTCTTTATAAATTAGCTACTCATTTGCCAGCAAGAGGGTATCTTTTCTTATTTAGCCTCGTTAAAATAAAACTTTAGGAATCCCAATACAAGAATCCTTGTATCTATGGTTCAATGTAAAATTTTACCTTATTTCATGAGTACAGAAGAAATAAAGATAATAGAAAAAACGTTTAAGGCGATGAAAACATTAAAATTTCATTGCATGACTACAGAATCGCCTATAACTTCCAAGAGAGTCTAAAATATATATTTATATCAATATTATTATTTCGGTTAAGATTGCCAGTAGAGGAGCTCCATGCCGAGTAATCAACAATCCTGCCCGGAAAGAACCAATAAAGTTCAACATTTTTCGTAACTATGTTGCATATGTACTCTCATTCATTTTTTCACCTTAATGAAAGTTTTTCCGAAATGGATACACGTCCCTGCGAAAGCAAGCCCCCAACTGCCTTAACAGTTATATCGAAACTCTTAGTCTATTTAAGTAAATTTTGGATGAGTCTATTTAAGTAAATTTTGGATGAGTCTATTTAAGTAAATTTTGGAAGCATCTAGTTATCGTCTGGTAAGGTCTAATATGAAGACCGTATTTTTTAGTGCTAAAAACCGCATAAAAGTTGAACCTGTTCTGTTTACTGCAATTAAAATTTAAAAAAAATTGTTTAATGTCGTGTCATAAACGAGAAGCAAGGAAATTGATGGGCATAGGTAGGCACTAACAAAGCCTGTTCAAATAAACTTTTAGCCTATACCGGTATTAGGAGAAAAGTGATACATTATCGACTAATACCTATCGGAAGGTTCTGATATTCTCCAGGCAGAAGGTATTAGAGGATTGTTGAAGCTTCTCAGTGTTGTCATACTTGGGACAGAAGTTAGCCTAAGTTGTGGTAAGTCTACTAGGTTAATGGACACTTACAGTCTGTCTACACAACCTGTAACAACAACACTTTAATTCATTAGCTTCATGAATTAATTTAGGATGTAATGACCGAAATGTTGGGAATACAGAGGAGACTTGCAATAATTTGAAGGGGTTATTAATTAATAGTAATTAGTGCCAATCAAAATATGACAGGAAAAAAAATTAACATTTTAGGGTAACCAACTATTCTAGGGTAGCCTTATATAATCACCATCTCTTTTATATGTCTCATAGAGTCGAATATATATGTCATTCCAAAAAAAAGTCAAATCGGGTTTCCAAACTTTGAAAGGCATTTTCTCAAATCGGTTAATTCTGAAAAAAAAGAGTTGTTAAATATAACATTTTTCGTCTCTTTTCATTATAAACTGCTAGTTATATTATTTTATATAAAAAAGATGTCTAAAGCCTCAAAATGTAAATCCCTCACTGTGCCCAGAGCCGACTTTGACACCTTTTGTGGTTTGTTACTCAAATAGTATCTTGATTGGGCAAGTATCCTATTACTTTTTAAACTAAATTTTACAGTTTATTTTCACTTGGACCTTGTCCCATTGAAGCAACAACATTTAATTGTTTTTATTTATTTTTCTTAGTATCAGAGATATTGAACTTACCAACGTTAAATTCCACTGCTAATTTCGAACCAGATTCCCATCTCCCAAGACGATTTATTATCGTTAGTTTTTCCTCCAAACTGAATTTGAGACGGTTCCTTTTTAAAGCACACATTTGAAATTATTGAAATATTTGACAACAGTTTAACACAAATTAAAAAGCTTTGTGCATAGGATGTTAATTCTTATAAACAAAAGTTATAACTGATTGGGCCGTTCATTTCATCATATAGGTTACTAAGAAGTAAATAATAAAACAATTTTTGAAAAAACAATCTTTTTTATTTTCTTAAAACTTATGCTTCATAGTTAATTATATTTTTATTTAACTAATTAACTTTTTCATTAAATTAATCTTCAGTGTGAAATTATATTGTTAATAAAAAAATATAATTAACTATGATATTTTTTTATTGACAATATAATTTCACACTGAAGATTAATTTAATGAAAAAGTTAATTAGTATCTAGCGATAAAGAAATTGAGATAATTAATTCACTTCCAAATTTTTATAGCTTAATTTTATTTTAAATAAACGCAGTTGGTATTTTTAAGTTTAACATCACGTAAGATGTTTATAATATAGGCTGTTTTATTGAATGAATGTATATAGCTCATATCGAATCCTAATTTTTTTTTTGGGGGGGAGGTCCAGATTGCAGTAAGGTTCGATGGCTCAGATTAGCCGGAGTCCACTATAATATCTAAAGAAAATGACCAGTCATTTGCTGCATCCAGCGTAACTAAAAACATACCCAATGCAGAGTTGGGACTTTATATTATTTCAAAAATGAATCCATGTTAATATTAGTGGTTATAATTCTTTCCTTGGGGTGTCCTAATGCAATATCCTTTGCCACTGTGTCTGATTTTAACAAAAAAGGGATCGAATTAGCCGTAGATGTTAATTCTTGGACAGGAGGTTGGTAATGAGAAGTTATTAAAGGGCCTCGAAGTAGATTTATAAGTGAGGAAGAGGAGTAAGTGGCGGAAGGAAATGAAATGACTAAGAAAGGCCCTCCCTTTGAGGCCAACTCTCGAAATGGCATTAAATCCTGTCGGCGGCTATTCATCACTTTAATAAGCCCTCCTTTCTGATCTCGCACCTCTTAACAGCCCCCCCCTCCCATTACCCCTTTCGCACTCCCTCCCTCCTTGCCCCCCTCCCGTTTTTTATTAGGCTAACTCCTTAACCTCTAAACGATAAATATTTACTCGGAACTCTCACTCCCGTTCCCTTTTAGAACAAACAAATGTTTGCAGAGGGGCGGTTCGATATGCTTTAAAAGACGGCTCACTTTCAGAATAAACGGTCGCAATAATTGCCCTAGAAGACGACCAATAGGACTTCGGATTGAGTAAACATCTGGGAATGAAACTCCAATAATTCAATTCGTTGCTATTTTCCTTTTTAAGCAGTTAAAATGATGGTCCAGATTCAATAGATTGTATGAAGAGATGCTTGTTCTTCATTTAAGAAATAAGAGAAAAATAATAATAAATTCTAACAAATTATTAACGTGTAATTTCTCTAAAAAGATATTAATTTCAATCCGACTTGTTCTGTTTTAGTTTGAGGTATCGGATATAAATCTTATAACACTAACTACCATCCATTTAGTAGTCGATTAAAGAAAAGAAAAAGGGGAAGAAAAAATATTTAAAAATTATTTACATGAGATGATGGCTGGGAAATGATTATTCACCTTATTAATTACTATTTAATTTCCCTCTTTTTTTTTAAAGCCTGCCTAAAGACGTTGAAGGCCAATTGAGAACAGGAAAAGCCAGATTTGAAATTAAAATTTCTTGATCCAACCATTATGCTTCCGCTGTAATTTTGTAAAGATGCTATTGCGCTGAATCCAGTTTAGCTTTAAAACATCAAAAAACCAAAGTAAGGATTGAAGCAGTTCTTCTCTTTGAAATTTAGGAAGATCTTAAAGGTTGAATTTATTTTTTAAATATTCTTACAAAACATCTCTGCATACTTGGCCTGGTCTATTAATTGCGTTTTGGTCCCTGAAAATTTTTGAGTTTACTTCCTTTTATCACATGTTACGCAACTGAAATGAGTAAAATTATATAATTGCAAATGAGGCAAAATGATGCAGTTGAATTAGGTAAATATGTGAAATGCATGGCTGGTATAAACAGGAAATATATATATTATGAAATTCACTGAAGTTCCGAGAACGTTATAACATTTTAAAATTTGTATTTTAGTGATCTTCATTTAAATTTCTACACAATTGGAAAAAAATTATAAAAAATCTACCGCAAGTTTTTATGAATTCAGTTGTAACATTTTAAAACAGCTCACCTCTAGGGTTTAATTCATATTTTAGAAAAAATCTAAACCCAAAGGTATGGAATTTATTAGCTGTTGAAGTTGGCAATCAGAAAGATATCAGTCGACCTAAAGGAGTTAGAGATCGACTCTTAATTTGTTTATCTTGGTTTGGTAGCTTGGCACTTGACTAATACGGTTATTTCTAATAATCCTGAACCCCCTCACTTTAGAATAAAATTTTGTTACAAATATCTTCCATCAATTTTTTGACTTGTGTCCCGCTAGATTGTTTTGGACAGCCCACTGTGCGTCCGTACATACCATATAAGAGATTAAATATTCATTACTGACAGTATTGGGCAAATTGTAACTGTAATTACATTTTGCCCAACATTGATTACTGTTTGTGAACGTTTTATTTCTGACCGCACCCCAATCATCTTGATTTCACCAACAGTCAAATATATTCCCATTATAATAAATATATAATTAAATGAGGCGACTCAAGATCGTAAATATAAACTAATGAGTTGTACTTTCAGTGCAGTTGTAGTTCGCCAGCCATAGCACAGTGGGACAAATCGTCAATCTAGGTGGAAATAGTTAACATCTAAAAAATAAATGATACATGGCACCCTCATAAAAACAACAACCTACATAAGGTATTCACAAATTATTAATCACTTTTAACAAATTCCAACAGAATCACATAAGCGTAGACACGACAAATCCATCATCATGCGGAGTCAGTTTATTTCCACACCTCGTTGTGAAAGCAATAAAATCAATAAGTAAATTTTATTTTTTGTGAATTTAGTTTACATCAGGTTATGGAAGACGATCCAGCAAGTACGTTTTTATCAGTGTTTGATTTTTTTATGTAGATTTTGTTAGGAGTACTCTCCTTTTTTCGAATAGTTGGTTAGATATTATTTACGATTATAAAAACATACGATTACTAAAAACTTCCACCGACTTCCGCCGAGATATTTTCACTAATGATATAGTTGATATAATATAGAAATAAGTTATTCATGAAACAATTGTTAATACCTGCTAACCTTGGAGTACGATTTATATTCATGTGTGAATCTCTCAATATAGAGCCAATATTTTTTATATCTGGTAGGAGTACGGAGATACGAAATACATTTAATTTAATTCGTGTTATACAAGTAACTACGCATAAGCTTTAAATTTATGGCTCTGAAATTATCAACTAATGTGTACTCCCTATTGGTATGCTTTCTGGTAAATAATAGGTTGTTAGAAAAATTCTCATAATTAATCCTATAACACTGTTTTTGTTCCTACTATTTATGTCAATGTTTACTTTGATTATTCCTTTAATTGCTTGTAACTTGAGTTGGCTTTATGGGGCCATTTATAATTTTAAAACGTACGTGCAATGCCAGAAGAAAAAAAATCTTGATTCGCTGTCTTTTGAGACATTGGAAGAAAGGTATAAGCGCAAAGACAGCTGCTGAAGAAATTTGTGCCATAGAAGGAGAGTCAATTATCCATCGAATTATTGCCGCACTTCGGTTCAGACGTTGCAACAATATGAGCCTTGAAGATGAACCCAGATCAGGTCGTCCATAGGTCGTTGATGATGAGGTCCTTCTTGAATATGTGAACCAGGACCTTCATGCAAATACTCGTGATTTATCGGCCGTAGTAATGGCTTCTAATGCTACAGTGGCTCGTCATCTTAAAAACCTGGGCGTACGGAATTTAAGATCAAGGTCCAACCTACTTGACTTGACAGAGGCCCAAGCTCAGCAGCGAGTTGATATGTGTAAAATTATGCTTCAAAATCCGAAAGATGACAGACTGGAAAAAAATTATCACAAGTGACGAAAGGTGGACATTTTTTTAAAACCCTAGCAAACATAAGCAGTGGCTACGGCCCGGTGAAGCTGCACAACCGGAGGTTCGCAAGGATCGGTTTGGGAAAAAAGTGGTGGTTTGTGTTTGGTGGAACTTCGAAGGTGTTTTGCATTTTGAGCTCGTACCTGATGGTCGGGCAGTGGACTCAAACCTTTACTGTGAACAGCTAGACAGAGTTTGTGCAGTTTTGAGTGCAAAGAACCCCGCTTTGGTCAACAGGAACCAAGCCATTTTGCAACCCGAAAATGCCCCTGCACATCGTCCTCGTTTGTCCAAGGAAAATTACCGTAACTGCAAGGAGGAAACGTTTGGCCACATCCTGCGTATAGCCCAGATATTGCGCCATCTGGTTGTGGCTTGTTTAGATCAATTTTTAAAAGGTCGGATCTTTGATAATTACAAGGACGTAAAAATTCTATGTGAAGAGTTGTTTGCCTCAAAACCAAAGGAGTGGTACTGGCATCAAATCCAATTACTGGCGGAAAGATAGGGGAAAGTAGTTGAAAACAATGGACTTTACTTCGAAGAGTAGTATTCAATAATGTTTAAAATATGTAATCTGAAATAAAGCTATATTAATGCACAAGGACTTTAGTAACAACCAGTATGTTATTGGTGATATCAGATCCTCTCATTTAGTGTTGTGATTCACCGAGGAAATCCAAGAAATCATTATTAACAAGGGTATATCAATTGTTAAAAACTCGAGATGTTGACAATAGTGTTGATGGTGAATTCTGAAGCTGAGTCCATAGATAATAGCATAGATTCAAGCCCTTCAGATCTGGATGAATCAGAATGATCATCAATTAGGCTATTTCTTTTTTATAATTTGATTGTAATATTTCTTATTTTATATATATATATTTTTTTTTTTTTTTTTGTAATTGAACTTAACTTAATCTTCAAATTATTTTGTAAACTTAGTACTGGACAAAAATGACTCAAGTAATTTATATTTATATTTATTTATTTAGTTTATTATTATTATTTTTTAATCTACCAACTGTATTAACAGGAGAATATTAACTGTTATTAGTGATATATTGGAAATCTACATAGTTATGCGCAGGCAAATATCACCTGTGTTGTGAATTGCTTGTAATAATCAAATATAATCTAACTGTTGCTTAAGAAACAGTATCAAATGTGGAGGTGAATGTAGTAAAAAAAGAGAAGGGACAATTGAAAAAATATTAATATTAATTATTTATTGTACTCCTTTAAGTTTGTAATATTTTTTTTTTAATCACGACCACTCGATACATAATAGATGTATTCATAATTCATATATGGGTCATTCTTCGAAAATAGGAACATTTTCTAATAATTTTCTTGATACTTCAGATAACAGTGTATTTTTTTAATTTTTTTTTTATTTGCATCTCAGATACCGTTATCAAAATATCCCATCGTAATTGTTTCTAGAACGGAAAATAAATCGAAATATTCTAATTTTCAAAAGTGAGGTGGTGAGGGTGTGTGTGAGGGAGTGAGGATGATGGAATATTACAAGGAAATAATAACAATAAAATAAAAAAATATATATAGTTTTATTGAAATATCTTTACTTTAAATAATTTTCAGTTAAAGATTACATTATTATTATTATATTATTATAAAGAGTGTGAGCTTTATCAAAAACAATGAACAAATTTCAACTAGATGAATACAAAAAATCCGGTTTCTCGATGGGGCTGTGATTTCCCTATTTTCGAAGAATGACCAATATAAAGTTGATCTATTGTATATCTATGAAAATTAAAATAATATAATTAATCATTTTTACATTTCTTAATAAATTATTTCATGTCCATCGATCAATACCGATTCGAATTCTGTGATGTCAAATGGTTCCTTTATTCTTCAGCTCAAAGGTCGTTTTGTTGTAAGAAGAGGTGAAAGAAATGATGGAAGTAGCTGAAATTCGTCCGGACCGTGGACGTGTCAGGACTGGGAAGGCGACGGTGAAGAGGGATGGGGTCTTCTAATATGAGAGACGTGTTAGTTGCCAGTGGCCTCTGGATAAGCCGAGAGAAAGGCTTCTGCTATCAATAAAGTTGCTTCACCATCCTCAGGTGGGATCTGAACATTTGCATCCGGTAGGGCCTATTAGGATAAATATTATTTATCTTAATTAAAAAAAAAAATGTTCACTGATTTTTACACCAAGCTAAGTCCATACTTTCATATTACCCATACGTTATCTCATTAAGGAAGGGAAATCTGCCATTGTTTTCATAGGCCGAGTCCTAAATTCGCCTAAAGATTTTTCAACTCGTTACGGGGATCCAGGGAGAGGGGGGATGGTCACAGATTTATGTGATTATAAGGATTCTTAAATTCGTCCCCCTTTTTTTATGTTATTCCCCCTCTTATTTTCAATTTAAAATGTAATTCTAGTCTACAATGAATCGTCACATTGTTTAATAAAATAATCAATAACTAAATTTTTAAAGTATTTTAATGTAAATAAATTTCGTTTTGGAGTGTTATTTGTTTTTATTTAAAGTCAGGGACATTTAAATAAATAGTAAATTGTGAAGATAATTGGAGGACGAAAAAAGGGCCATTCTTTTAAAATCCTAACATTTAGGTAAGTATTAGGGTTACTCAAAATCCTCTCTTTAAGCATGCTATATTTGCTATTTGTACTATTAGTCGAGTATCATCAATAGCATGAAGTACAGAACAAGTCAAATAGCAGGTTCAGTACAGCAGACTTGATTGTATGCTATTGCGTCAATCCACTAAACGATCGCCATATTGTTTTATCAGGTAACAGATTTCAAAGTGAGGGGTATTTGTTTACGCGGCTATGTGCTCGTATTTGTGTAAGCGGTTAGATATTTGTTTGCTTACTTCAGTAAAATTAAAAATGTGTTATTTAATGTTACTTCAATGGAGAAGCAGGAGAATAGAATAAGAAACTAGGGTAAAAAAAGATGGACAAAGGAAGATGCACTTTTTTTTTGTCGAAAAGCACTAGGAAATAAAAACATATTTGAATAAAACAAGGTTAGCAAAATTAAACAAAGTTACACCATCTTACCATTGACAGCGCCACTGTATCTATTTAGCAATATGTGATAGTACTTACACTGGGCCCTTGATAATCCTGAATTGATTATGATTATCATATAGCATGCTTAATAACATTGTGAGTACCCCTATTATTTTTGTTTACTCAGAGGAAAGATTATATAGTTCTGATCGGTATCGATAATAACACCTGTTGGTGTTGAACAGAGTTGCTTGTATTAATTTTTGTGAAATTTTAAACTTAATTAATGAATTTAATATTTGAAATATCGAATTTTGCTTAGAGGGACGATATTTGGGCACCTTCCCTTGTCAGTAAATAACTAATCATAATAGTTTCCCCTATTCCGTCCTGATGATCCCTGAATTGGGGAAACGTTGACTGATTAGTTATTTACTGGTATCTGAGAGACTTAAGGATTTGTTATTGAAATATTCCGATTTTATCCTAAGAATTATTTATCTTGTGAAATTTCACCAGGGTTTTGTTTAATTCGTTGTAAAGAGGGCCAAGTATGAACTTGTCTTGGTGTTCGGATCAGTAAACATGCTGGTATTAACAAAAGAAATACTTAGCATACCCAAAAGATCGATGCTGTTACTGATATAGAGATAGTAAGATCCTTTCTCTGACGTTTGCTCTAATATTGGTCAGATTATTAACAATTAATATATTATTAATTAAGATTGTATTATTAACAAACATAAGCCTGGAGCCGGCGAAAATTCGACTTATTAATATCTTGCCGAAACGTATATAATACCAGGCACAAGAATAAGCTAAAGCTGAAAAATATACCTCAGTAATAAGAGCAATAATATACAAAGAGCGTCAGAGAGCCATTTTAACATAATAGCACTACATTTTCTGAATTTCAGGATTCGATCGGAATTCGTGAAGAGATGTGTAACAGAACTTAAACAACGCAATACTAAGTTGAATTTTAAGGTCTGAAATCTGGCAATAATACAACGTTAGGTAAATTGAAAAAAAAAATACAAAAAAAACAAACCAAGTTAATAAATTAACTAAAATTCGATATATCAACAAATAATTTTGAGCTTCTATTCTTTCGATTTGCCGTCTTTAAAGCCTATATTAAGCATTGTTAAGCGGAAGTAGCTTAGCTCCAAAAATTAAATTTTACAGGAGAGGGTATTTTTATTTTTTGTTCTATCGTTTCTTAATATATATGTATCAACCAAATTTTTGATATCCTAAACTAGGTATTATACATAGAGATAGGTTACTTCTGCATCAAATCCATAAAAGTTTTAACTATCTCAAATGATAACATACATAAAAAGCCAATTATGGTGATAGAATACCTTTGTGGAGCCGAAATACTCTCTAGTATTTAACATATGTTAACGCGTTCTAGTGCTAATGCTTTTCAAAATAAAGCACTACATTAGTACCTAATTATCTGCAGATATAATTTTTCAAGTAATTTCTTTATCCTTGATGAAATTTTTAACTAACAGTGAAGTTACTTAAGTTTTAAATAATTGGAAAAATTCCATTTCCATTTAAAGGCGAAATTAAATATTTGAATTTGTTGAGGATAATGAATTATTTGCTAAGGCTGAAAATTTTTCATTTTATGGGCGCTGTGATGACTAAATAGGGATTAAGGAGGGTATATAGAAAATAACGCAATGTAATGCCCCAAATTTATTTTTGTTTTTATTTAATGAGGTGTTTATTTTGTTGTTTATTTATAATTTTGTAGTATAATCGTTCTCTTACTGATAATAATTGCTCATTTAGAAACTTTTTCGTTCATGAAACAAGACTATGTTTCTAAGATTTGATTTGTTTCTTAAGTTAATAGATAGCTGATATTGTGCCCTCAAACATGGTAAGATTATCCAACCTCAAACCCTTGGGACCGTGTAAACAGCAATTAGCTAATCGCGACCAATTCACTATTGTCTTGTTGCAACATGTGAATATTGCCTCTGTCATCAAACTTGTTTGTATCCTGATTAACTAAAATTATCTGAGTTAAAACATGTGATATTATTTTGTACATTTATATTCATCCGTAGGAATATTGTGTTTCATTATTATTTATTTCAGTATCGCAAGTTATAATTGTTAGCTCCTAATTATTATTAATCAGTATTATCATTGATAGTATTATATTAACTATTATGACTATATTTACCGAAAAACATTTCAAAACCGAACAACTTTCACTTACCACCCTGTAATAATTATCCATTTGCAAAAATAATTTTAAAGAATTTAGTTTCCATGGCAAAATTTAGTTTCCATTAATTAATATAAAAGTAGCAATCATTAACTACAAACTATGGATTTAAAAAACTATTATACTTACGTCAAAAGAAGAATAGCGTTTTAAAGTTTTTAAAATAATGTGGCCTGAAGTTGGACGAGTTGTCTGGAAAATATGCAAAGATACACACCGCCAAATCGCCCGACCGGCACCCAGTTTATATACTTTAAGTAATAAATAGCGCCTGAAGTGGGCTTGTAAAATTCTCGGAATGGCCAACGAATGGATCACTAAAAGGGTAATCAGTTCTAAACCGGCGAGTAAACATCTTAGGGGTCGATCGAAACGTAGGTGGGAGGATTTGTTAATTCTTACATTGAAGATTTGGGCATTGATGGAGTTCAGTGGAGGGGGACATGTAAATAAATATTGTTGGAATATAATAAATAAGCCATTTAACGCGGATAACAACAAATAAGAAATGAAAACACTAATTGCTTTTAGAACATTTAAGATATAAATATTATAATTTAAATATATTTATATATTTTTTAATTTATCAATACGTTTTACACTTTGTTATAGACTGCGTTTTATTTATTTTTGTTTTAGTGGGTCAAGTGTTTTAATTTTAAGTTCAAATTATTTTGAGGATCCCATTATGTTTTTTAACTTTTTCATCTGTTGTTAGAGGTAGTATTTTAAGATGTTTATGTTTTCCTTTAATATCTTGAGTTTGCTGGAATCAAATGTATTTTAGATAAAGAGTATTTTAGCAAATATTTCTCTAAAATCAATGAAAAGACATTTTAAAATAAAGAGTGAAAACAAGCAGTTGCGTTAGCATCGTTTATTTGATCTTTTTGTACAAACAGATTCCTCTAAAGAAGGTTCTTGGAAAAGCCTTTCCTGATATTTCTCCACATTTCCATAACAATCCTTTCCAAACCGAAATTCTTCTTATTTCTTTCCGTTTCTTGAAATATAATCTTGAAGTTCAAGTTTTTCAAGATTCCCATTTTTATCAAAGAAAACATCCAGCCCTGCAAATGTTTTCCCTCGATTATTTTGTATTAAATACCTACTTGAACCTAATGTTAAATAAAGGGAATTTCCTTAGCACAAAAAATACTCGTCACAAGTTTCGGAGATATAACCTCCGAAAACATCGATAACTATAGTTAAATTTAACTTAGGACCATTAATTTAGATTAGGACCAAGCTACATGAGGGGGAGGAAGTGTCCCCTCCCCCCAAGCATCTTCATGTGTAACTACTATCTGATGGTCGAAGGCCGATTCGGATGTTAACTGTCATTTTACAGTTAACATCCGAATCCTCAAAACCATTACTGCTCAGTCTAGGAGTTTGAGGAAAAGGCTGGCTGCAGATACCTAACACCTCTCGGATAGTGGACTGCGGTCGATCCTATACTCTCGAAGAATGTTATAATTCCGATGGCTCTACACAGAGGCAGGGCATAAGAGTAACTGCCCCCTTCAAACGAAATAAAAAAATCCGTTTAATCATGGAGTCGTAGGTTGCGGAATGGGGGCGGTCGTATGTAAGTCAATTGAACGTTCAATCATTGTGTGTCAACGTTTCGACCAACATTGCAGTTCTTCATCAGGGCTAACAAGAAAGGGATAAAAAAAAAGAGAATACATTCTTCAATGTCCAGGCAACATAATCAACAAAAAGATCTCTACATCTTCTTGATTAAATTGCATGGTAAACTAGCCCACGTAAAAAAACACATTTAGAAAAAGAAAATATTTTTTTGTGTGAATTGGTACTGAATTATTATCCCAAAACTGTCAATTTTCACATTATTATACATGCATATTTACTTTTTTCCCCTCTGTAATATACCCTATAGATTATATATATATATATATATATATATATATATATATATATATATATATATATATATATTTGCATTATTTATTTACAGGGTTACTGTATGGGAGAAAGAGAGAAACCGAAATATATATATATATATATATATATATATATATATATATATATATATATATATATATATATATATATATATATATTCAGGTGTACACAATTTAATAATTATCCATCCAATATATAATCCAATAATCCAATATATTTTGTTTCTATATATAACTACAATTTTTATATGGGTAATTCTCAAGATAAGGGCAATTTCAGAACTGGTTGATTACCTTGGAATCCTAGGTTTTTTAAAAAAGTGTTCAGATCGACCAACATTTCCAGTGATTTATATAATTTAAGGGCTAGTCCTTTTCATAAACATGGAAAAAGTTCGTACCTTAGGTGTATCCACTACTACTTTCAGATTTCAATTATCGGCTTCAAAATATACAATAAATTTGAAAGGTGTTTCCTGTTCCAGCTAATAGGCTACTGGAGTGACAGTAATGAAGGATAATCCATTTATTACAACAAAATTGTGTTTATATGTGAGCTCCATGAACTTTGAATAAAAGAAATGGGTACATCACGAGGATGAATGAAAAAGCTCTGTCCTCACCCTTCAGTAGGACAAACAGGGAATTTTAGGGTGGCATTTTGTTGTGACAGCCCTGTTGTCTCCCCATAACCATTCTTTCATTATCCCCAGGCCACAGTTTCCAGACCAGAGTTGTAGGGATAACACCACGCAGGTAGGGCATTACATTAATGTCCACTGTATGCTTCAATGTTGCACTTATTCAAACTTTAACTTAATTTTTATCTCTATTTGTATTTCATTCTATTCTTTAGGCTGAACTAGGAAGCAGTAATTTTTTTTTTCATTGGGCATTTTAAACACTAATTATTCGGCTTCAAAGTCTGAGTTGTCCGTAATATGGGTGGGCTTATTGTGGTATTATTAGTAGTATTATTAGTAGTAGTAGTATTATTAGTCCACGGGGTGTACAATAGATCCATAGAACTGAAAACTAAGGTAGTAACTGATCTCAATTTCACCAAATAACATTAAAACATTTGAAATTCTTTTTTTAGTTAATTTTTCAATTTTTCGTTGATGATTTTCTTTAATTTTGTTAGTTCAGATTTATTATTTATAATTATTATAATAAGTGATTTTGATTTAAAAAATATGGTTTATTCCCTTAATAATATGGGTATGTTCTTTGACCAACGATTTGAATTTTTTTGGAAACCTCTACTTTTTGAAAATTCGTTAGTGAAAATTTCTTTTTCTTGAGAACCACCCATATATTTTATAACAGCTATTATATATTTTGCATAACTACTAAATGAAGGATACTGTATTCAAAGGAATGCATTCGGAGAGTTCATACTCTGCTATAACTTGAAAATATACTAATTACAAAAAATTACTTAATGCTCAATAAGTAATCAATAATGATTTATATTCATCGAAATGCGTCCATTTGTTTATATGATTACAGTCCAGAGGAAGAATAATTTTCAGCGAGGTAGGGAGGAAGTCTTAATCTGTAAGTAGGATCAGATCCAGTCAACAAAGGATGCCATTAAGAGAATGGGAATTCTCTGGGAAAATGGAAAGTTGCTAAGAAAACTTAATTCCAGAGGAGATAAATCAGGCGCTTTCATTCCTCTATATTATTATGAAGAATAGAAAAAGTTGGATTTATGCTCAACAAGTCTCATACTTGATTCGAAATAATTATAGATATTTCATTGGGAAAACGACATTTAAATGGGAAAAATAGGCTATTGGAAAGTGATAATGATCTTTTAGGCGTAGGTTTTTTTTTTGTTTTTTTTCCCAAAAGGTTCGATTGAGATTTCCGATCGTCAAGTTATCCAGAAAAAGAATTTTAAAAAATAGTTATGGTCCTCATAAAGTGGTAGCCGATTCTACCAAAATATTTACGGTAGCCCAGATTTCGTATTATCGTTTCGTTCGGTGGATTTAGTGATATCCTTGGCTCTCTATCAGAAATATGTAAGGCCAATGAAAATCCTCGTAAATCGTTAGAAAAATTGAATGGACGAATCCTTCTAAATTCAGGAAACCTGTAAATGAATTAGACAATGATTGAAATTGTACATAGAAAGGAGTGGCTGCTTAAGTGCTGGAGGGCAGTACAGACTAACATCAAATAAGATCGTTACAGGACCAAAGGGGTTGGGTACGATTCTCATTATCATCTTTCACCTTTGAATTATTTTAAATTTATTTCATGGTTTTTTTTTTCATTTAAAAAATAAAGTAAGGTTAACCTCCCGTGTTTCACGAATTGAAACGGAGATTAACAAAAAATTAATTTAATTTTTTTAAAGTAATTTGTTTGAAACTCATATTATTACCATTGTTTTCCTTTTCATTATTGACATTGAAAATCCCCATGAAATAAGTTCTATGGAACATTTTTGGTATCTCTCTAAGAATTGATGGTTTCACATTCTTTTCCCACCCAACATTGCTTTTAAAAAATAACAACAAACAGCTAAAATCATTTGAATAATTAAAAAAATGGATTAGGTAATGAATTGAAAAGGGAAGTTTTGTCCGATTTCTCGCTTAGTCAAGTTTTTACCTGAAAAAATCTGAGTCGTTCGATCTGCGATCGAAAATTTAGGGTTTGATTTTTGTCAGTAATGTTATAAACTTTTGAATGAGTATCTTTAAAAAATTTCATTTAACTTAAAGATTTTTATTACACTAAAAAAAACGTAGTTATTTTTAACACATTGTGGTCGGGACCCGTAAAGATATGTTTTTCTCAAACTGTGAGTAGAGCGCGGATCACGTAGTTATACGTTTTGTATAGATTACCAACCATATACACAAAAAGTCTAACTACGTGAATGAGGGAAATAAAGTAATATAATTCAGGCATATTTTTTAATAAATTACCCGCTCCAGCCATAATGCACCGACACTGAACGCCCGACCACACTATGTTAAGAGAGCTTCAGTAGAAAATCAGTTATTATCTTCTTTTTTTTCCTTTATTTGAAAAAGTTAAAGGCAACAAAAAATCAGTGGAAGCGAACTTGAACATGCCAAATATCTAATAACGAAAATTAATTTTTAATCTTATTGTATTAAACGTTGGCTTCAAATTCATTGGCTTTAAGTTAAAGTAATTATGGATGAATGAATACGAAAAAAAAATGTGAGAAGCTTTCCTCCAGTGTTGTTACTATGAGAAAACGTAAAAGATAAAATGATACTTGTGAGAAGCAAAGGATCAAGTGCTTTTACGCGATTCGATGATGACTGTAGGGATCGACCGATACCGATATTTATATCGACCTATCGCCTATATTGGCCCGTTGGACGATTATCGGTATCGGCCGATATTAAAAACCGATAGATTTTTTTATTTTTTTTTTATTTTACAATTCGGTTTACATATGTGTGTTATCCATAACAGAAAACACATTCGCCGACACATGTAGAAGGATGGGTTTACACATACCTGTTATCAGGTAACACTAAACACGAAACTTGTTCAGTTTACCGAAACAGTTATTAGCTTCAGCAAATCCCGCTACAACCCACTTACCCCTACGCGTGATTCGCAGAAGAATCCAACAAACGGATGTTTCTATATCATTGCGGGACATTGAACTGGCCGAATTTGCTATTGCCTAGTTTGTACTACATAGAAAAAAAAATAAGATCAAGTTTTTATAATATCGATATTTCTGTGCCGATATAATTGAGATATTGTTTAATTATATCGATATTTCTGTTCCGATGTAATTGAGATATTATTTGTATAATATCGATATTTCTTGGATTATATAATTAAGATATTGTTTTTATAATATCGATATTCCTATGCCGATATAATTGGCGTATGGTTTTTATAATATCGATATTTTTGGGACGATATAATTGATATATTGGTTTTATAATATCGACATTTCTGTGCCGATATAATTGAGATATGATTTGTATAATATCGATATTTCTGTGCCGATGTAATTGAAATATTGTTTTTATAATTTCGATATTTCTGTGTGGATATAATTAAGATAATGTTTTTGTAATATCGATATTCCTGTACCGATATAATTGAGATATTGTATAATTATATCGATATTTCTGTTCCGATATAATTGAGATATTGTTTGTATAATATAGATATTCCTGTGTCGATATAATTAGGATATTATTTTTATAATATAGATATTTTTGGGATGATATAATTGATATATTGTTTTGATAATATCGATATTTATGGGACGATATAATTAAGATATTGTTTTTATAATATATTATTTATAATAATAGTACCCGCCGTCCTTGAAGAATTTTTTTTTTATCTGGAAAAAAATCGGTTTTAGATACTCAAATTTTTAATTCGATATATTATAATATGAATATATTCGATAAATATATTCATATTTTTCAGCACCCCTAGTTTGTACTGTTGTTCAATTATTTCTTTTTCATTTCGAGTTAAGTAAAAAAGTACGAAAATAGTACATATTGATACATACAATTTATAAATCAATTACTGATATTTTCAGTTCATTAAAACGAAAACTTCTATTCAAATCTAAAATTTATAGAAAGCAGTAAGGTTATTGTTAAAATAACTATTTATTTATTAGGTATTATTATAATTAATGCCAAAGTAAGTAATAATAATTATAAATTATCATGCCCCAATAACAGTCATTAATATTTAATTTGGATATTTACTAATAATGGATCAATAATTATTATAAGTCAAGTATTGATATTTTCAATTCATTAATAAATTGATAGAGAGCAGGTAATTGTTAAAATAACTATTCATTTAATGGGCACTAAGCAGCTGATAAGTTATCTCGGGTTACCTGTTCTGTTTATTTCTCTCCCATTGTCCATATTTAAAATTTCTGAATTTAGATATTTTACATACCTGGAAGTTATAATTTGCCCTTTAAAAAAAAAAAATATTGTTATTTTTAATGTTTAATAGAAGGGGAAAAGGGTTTTCATTGAATTGAAGGATAGGCAGGGATGTTATTACAATTTGTTGAATAGAACAAAATTTAAAATTTCCTAACTATAATAAATATTTTAATTTTCCCAACTATATTATAAAATATTGTATTTTCTCCAACGTTTTTGGATTTCAACTTTTCACTTACCTGTTGCGAAAGTACAGTAAAATAATTTTTTTTTACTATTCAAACTCAACATTACATCAATAAAATATCAATTTCTTAACTCAAAAGGTAGGGATGTGAATATCGAAAAAAAATATTGTTATATGTCGTATCGATACTTTTTGAATATAGTAGTTCGATATATCCAAAAAAAATATCGGCCTCGATAATTTTAATCTTTTAAAGGGACACACACATATCGATATTTCTGCGTCGATATAATTAAGATATTGTTTGAATAATATCGGTATTTCTGTGACGATATAATTAAAATTTTGTTTTTATTAAGTTCATTTACCGCAGACTTTAAGTAATAAGAAAAATGTTATTTCCTATCCTCCTTCCGATTCGTTTAGTTTTTTTTTTTTAAAATTTGATAAAAGAATTGACGATTTTTGAAATATCGCTATTTGTCTGCAGATATCATTAAAATATTACTGTTACAATATCGATATTGTTCAGCCGATATCATTATGATATTGTTTTTATTATGTCCTTTTACAGCAGGATTTAAATAATAAGAAAGAGGTTATCTCCTAAATTCCTTCCGATTCGTTTAGATACAAATTTAACGATATTTTTAAATGTTAACCAATATCAATGTCGATATTTTGCTTTCGACATTTCATCCCTAGAACACAGCAATCGGGTTACTATAGATAGTAACTCGAACATACCACACCCCAATTTTTTATTGTTCTTTGTTTGCCAAACCGGCCGTCCTTTTAGAATTTTTCTTATTTTATATTTGTTTCTTCTTTCTTTTCTTGTTTTTTCCTTATAATATTCGTTTTAAAAACTCCAGACAGAGTTTTTTTTATTTGTTTTTAAAGAATTGGTTAGTACTATAACATCTGGCCTTTTAAAAAAGGTCCGTTTTAAGCTGTCATTATTAAATAATTTATTTTTGTGAGGGATTAACTAAAAAAAAAACAAAACAAATACATTAAAGGTACTAAATTTCAGTATTATCTCTCTTGTTAAAAAAAGAAAGAAAAAAAAAGTTAAGCTCTTAGTTAAATACACAACTCTCGAATAAAAACATCTCCGAGAAGAATAAATGATGACCTTAATAATTGAATCGTAATAATATATTTACCGAAAAAGTTTTCAAAAGGGTGTTGTGCTTTGACCTGAATTATGTTTCACTTTCAGTAACCATAATATATATAACCTGTATATATAACAGTAACCATAATATATATAACCATAATATATATAACCTGATGTACTACTTTTAAGTAACTCGATCATTGTTACTTAAAATATTATTTTGAGGCGCAAATAGCAACCTGGAAATAAATTGAATTAAAATAAGTTTGCAGTTTCTTAAAATTATTATATATATATATATATATATATATATATATATATATAAATATATATATATATTTTTTTTCAGTTGGCACTATAGACCATGGAGATCATTGGCCGCGTGAAGTGGTATTCTTACAGACATTTATTGCTTGCGGGATCACAAGCAGCCTGGAGGAGGTCATCCAACCTCACGTTGCTACGAACCATGGTGTCCATTCATAGCTCCATAACCGGTCCCTTTGAAGCCAATTCAGCAATGTCCTTCCCTCCGACTCACTCCTGTTCAAGGACAGTGACAAACCGGCCAAGATCCACGGATTATGGCTGTTCGGGGTCAGTTCTCTTTATGCAGCTCTTTATTTTCCCAGATTCTCTTTTTGCGTTTATGTTTTTATTTTATTATGTTTTTCCTCTCTTCTAGGCTGCCTATAGATTTCAACTGAGGCTCGAGTATATTTCTTTCGAAACATGGATTTATTGGCTTCGTTCTTCTGTACAGTGGCATTACTACAATCATCGTCAAACCAGGGTGATCTCTCTATGGGATTGTGTCCGATTACTTCCTCTGTTGTGTCATGGATGGTCTCCTCAATGGTCGACTACATTTCATTAACATCTGTAGATGCCATATCGCAGAGCTTTTCATTAATTTTATTAGCATATGCTTCGCAGACGTTGGGCTTCTTAAGCTTTTGTAAATTAAATTTTTTACTTCTTTACCCTCGCCTGGTTTTTACTATTGAGATCCTAGCTCTCATTTTGACCGTAGTCAGAAAGTTGTTTGGCAAAGTCCATATTGGTTCCTCGGAAGGTTCTGACATCGAGGAGGTTAGACCTAAGTCTGTGCCCATAATCGTTACAGAACATACCTGCACGTTGGTTATGTTTACCGATTGTTGGGAGATAAACCTTTGCATTAAAGTCCCCTGCAATTATTATTATATCAGAACGAAGGCTATTACAGTTTTTTTCTGATAAGTCATAATGCTCTTCCTTAACTCGCTCATCTGATGTTTCAGTAGGAGCATGACAGCTAAACAGAGTGTAATTGAAAATCTTCCCTTTACCCTGATAAGATTCATTCAGGGGCTTATAGGCTTGAAGTCGATGTAAAGTTGCCTGGGTTTCTTTCTTACAACAAACCCAGTTCCAAAAGCGTGTACTCTAAGGGTTATCAGCTCGTAGACCTCGAGTCAGGTGGAGGGACTGCTTCCTCAGAGCGTCCTGACGTGCTCTCCCATCCGGAGCAGCTACCCAGAGGAGGTGGCCCTAGGGTGTGTAATGTGAGTGACCTTGGTCTGTAGTATTGGGATAAATGCAGTGTGCTGTTTAAAGTGTAGATGTGTGTGTGTCAGAGTACTATTCCCCCAACCTGGAAGACCAGTGGCTATCTGCGGTACCAAGACCGGGCCATGGTGCCGCAACCTTCCTATAACCTTTATTGTCGTATTTGGGAGCAATAAATGCTCACAACATTCAAGGGGATAGAAGCGATTCCAATATATATATATATATATATATATATATATATATATATATATATATATTTATAATGTATACTTAGATAAACTGTTTTTATTGTCAAATAATACAATCCGCCACACTTATGTAAACTATATTTTATATACTGCACTGTCTCGATAATCTGGCACTATATCGAGATGGTAGTGCCGGATTACCGAAAATGACAGAATTAGTGGAGGTATATATTTAATCAAAACCAATTAACACTATGTTTTTATCAATTTTTTTTTTGAATTTTTGATAAACAAATTCAAAATTCTTATGGATTTATTTCATTTTATGACGTTTCGGACTCAAAATTGGCCATTATCAAACCTATTTTAAGCATAATATTTCTTTATTTTGAGTCATTATCCTAAACTAAGGAAGTTTATTTGACTTTTATTTCCTGCGGGAGTACAGATAGCCTGGAGGTGGTCACCCAACCTCACGTTGCTACGAACCATGGTTTCCATTCATAGCTCCATAACCAGTCTCTTTGGAGCCAATTCGGCAATGTCCTTCCCTCCGACTCACTCCGGTTCAAGGACAGTGACAAATTGGTCAAGATCCAAGGATTATGGCTATTCGGGTCAGCAGGCGCACGAGGGCCTATTATATATATATGCATAAGAAGTATGAAAGTGTTACTAAAAACTTCCAAAAAAGTTGATAATACAATTTTGAAGTCTTACAAAATTAATAAAAAAAGGAGGAAATGAAAACAAATTGACATGAAATTTTAACTAAAAACACCATACAGAGCAAAATTAAAGAAATATTTTTTAAGAAGTATTTTTAAACTGTTTGTAAGAGGATTCATGGAAACATTTTCCAGTATATCCGTTTATGCACTACGTCTCCCACAGGCTCTGCGCCATATTTGCTGCATTGGAGTTTTTTACGCCACTATGTGAATAGTATAGTAAATCACGGTCTCCTGCTCTTAGGCTATGTCCTAATTAGAAAAGCATCGTACAAGCGGGCGACGAAGATGGTCGTTGAATCGGACGATGTAAAAATCAAACATAAGTATGTACCTGGATGTCCTAATTGAACATTTGAAGTTAAATCGCGCAACGGACATTGCTTTACAGCCATATGGAGACATGAAAACGTCTGAACTACCCTATACTCAGAGTGCCGGATTACTAGTCGTGCCGCAATAGGGAACGGCCGGATTCAAGAGACGGTACTGTATTTTATTATATATACAAAAGACAAAAAAAAAAGTTTTTTTTTGTATCAGATAAATGTACCATCTGCCAGTGGATTGTGAAATTGGAAATATTCGGACGATTCCATATACTCTTATTCGAAAATCATGCATTTTGGGGATAGATGATCGGATAAAATTGAAGGAAATCGAGCCACGTGCGTGGGACACCCGCAAAGAGGATTTTCCGGTTCCTCCTCAAGTTATGGCCTTCACCGAACCAATATGGTCTTATATTTTTGTGATAGTATATTCTCTGATAATATCTCTGGGATCATTGTACGTAATTTTGCATGAATAGGTTTGATAAAGTAACGAGCAATAACTGAAAAAATTGTACAGCATTCGTAATTATTTTATAATTACCAGATTACTTAGAAAAGCAGACGGTAGTACCTCTGTTTACATAGTTAGGAAAATCTATTTCATTCCTATTGAGGCAATAAGTCAGGTTTGCAATGGTTAATTGGTTTAATTTAGTTTTGAGGAATGAATAACTATTTGTGGTCGTCCGTAACAAGGTTAGCTTCAGACGAGAATATTCATAGCATCAGAAGGTTCTAGAACTTAAGTTCGAGATTCCCGCTTTGAGGGATTAGCTATGGATAAATTACTTAGCTCAAAGTTTCAATATTATTTGAGGTACTTTTGAACTCTTAAGATTCGACTAAATCTGTTTAGTTTTCAATTGAAATCTCAACCTATAGATGATCACAAGAGGAAGAGAATGAGAGGGATTTAACGAATTTATGTATCCATTAAGAGTATGACCAACTTAAATAAAATATATGATACTTATTAAACATATTTATTTGTCATAAAAGCATAATGGAATTATTTTATAATCTAATTTTGTCAATAGAATTCCCCAAATCTATAAATTAGCAAAGTGGGGATATAAATATTACTTTTTTTCGATATTTAAAAAAATGAAAATATGAATTAACTTTTAACGTATTTAAAAAAAAAAAATATGGATCTGATTGTTTATGTACATTTTACAAAGGTATAGTGAAAAAACGGAGAAAACGCAATACATACATATTAATTTAAAAAAAAAGAGAGAAAAAAAAAAGAGTACAATGAATATTTATTTATTTGTCTTAGGAGAAAGCCTATCGCCAGTAGTATACAAAATGTATACATCCGTCCTATAAAGTAGACTGAGACCTCTAGTAGAGCTGCCAATAGGAGAAGAACAAGCTGGTTTCAGACCTGGACGTCAGACATAAGATCACATTTTCTCCCTCAGAAATATATTGCGAAATTCTGGAATCGGGATATAAATATGTTCCTCGTCTTCCTAGACCTTCAAACAGCATTAAACTCCCTCCCAAGAAATGAAATATGAAAAGTACTCAGAGCCAAAAACATTCCAAGAAGTCTAATAGCAAAAATTAAGTCCATATACCAAGACCCTAAAGGTATAGTATTAATAAGATAATTGCCAGGTTGAATGGACAAGAGTCAAGGTATTTTAACATAGATAGGAGAGGTCAAACAAAGGGACAATCTAAGCCATTTGCTATTTATACTGTAGATGGACGAAATTGCAGCAATCTGGAAAAGATAAGCTGACAGGACGTTTCTGGGGCAAAGACATTTACTTCCCGTTGTGATCCACCTTCATCTGTATGATGATATTGTCTATATAGTGGACTCCGTGGAGAAGCTACAGCATACAGTAACGGAATGGCACGAAGAACTAAGGAGAAAAGATATGCTAATCAGCAGCAGCAAGAGCAAGATCTTACAGGTAGGAAGGGTACAGGAAGATGCCCAGGTGTATTGTAACGGAGAAGAGGTAGAAGTAGTCACGCAATTCGCATACCTTGGAACAGTTATGGACGGATCTGGTAAAGTGGATCTAGAAATTTTTTTTTCTCCTATTTCTCAAAGTCATTCATTCTACTGATTTATATCTTTATATTTACCTTATATCATTTATATCTTGTGATAATGTTATTTTATTTTTAGAAATCATTCTTTAGAAAGCCTATTGTCATCCATAAGCAATATTTTATGAAACCACTTGAGAGCCAATTTAAGAACTTGGTAGCGAATACGGAAAATATTAAATTCTAATCTTGTCACTCTTGATGGCGTACCCTTAGTCGAAGAAAATATCGTTTTAAAAAGTCAAGATTAGACCTTTCTATATATTCATAGTAACGCAGTCTCCATATCTGAATTAAATTGAATAAAATACTTGTTCTTATATTCGTTAGAGTTGAGACTGTTAATTTTTTCACGATGTCCTCAGTAAAAAATTTTTGTTATGCTACATAAAATATTTAAGCAGTAGAAGCTTGGTTTGGGGGAGGGGGGCGGTCAATGAAAATACATCCAAATAAGAAAAACTTATTTTATTGTGTGCCGACGTTTCGGCCCAAGTCTTAGTCCATTATCAGGGTAGAGAGGTGTAGACATTTGGCGTTGATATAAATATTTAAGGTGGAATTAACTGTTATCGTTTTTGACAAGGCATATTTTACAATTTTTGTACGATAAGTATCTTCATTCTGCAATTAACTGACAAAAATGTTTTAATAGTGCAAATAAATAATTTAGATTAACTAAGTCATATTTTGTAGTTTGTACTTTTTTCCTGGGTTGTTACATTAATTATTCTTGTTTTTTTTTCTCCAGGGATTATGTTATCTTCTTCCAGATATGTATTTCGTTCACGCGTTTCACGAGGCTTCCTGGAATCAATCTCTCTCAGGAAGTCCCCTGGAACGAGTGGACGAAATACATATCTGGAAGAAGATAACATAATCCCTGGAGAATATGAAAGAAGTTAATAAGAAGATAAGATATACCAACTGGAGAAAAAGCCAGAATAACTAAACATATTTATTTTTTTAAGCAAATTTCAACGAGCCCCTCTTTGAATCTACAGTTTAGTAACGCCTGATATAAATGGATATCAAGTGAGCCGATTATATTAATAATTTATATTCCATAAAAGTTTTATATTAAGCGGCCTGAGTTTAGAGCTTAAGTAGAAAAACGCTGAAAATTACTACACAATGGTTTATTATTTCCAAATAGTTAAATTTCAAAAATATCTGGAATGTCCAATCCCACGACTTTATTTATCGCTTTGGTTTAGAGTACAGACTATCAGATTATGATTGAAATGAGCATTTGGAATATTCCGGGAGATGTAACGTTTTCGAATTATCAAATAAGTAAACATAGGAGGTTCTCCATAGGTTTCCATAGCAACATGTGCAGAATTCTTTATAAAACATACCAACCGGGATCAGCAAAAAAATTACCCGCAGAATAATGGCGGGGAATAGAGCCTACTACGTAAACCTGAAACTTCTCAAGTCTCAACAGTTGTCAGAAGCAACAAAATTAAAATTACATAAAGATCTTGTAAGACCAGTAGTCACCTATGGAGCGGAAACTTGGTGTTTGTCCTAAGATGATTGCCGTAAACAGAGTGTTCAAAAGAAACTGTATCAAAGCAAGTAAGCTAAGATAGGCAGGACATGTAACCAGAATGGAGGGTGAAATGGTACGGAAAATGGTGAAAGTTTGTAGGCGCATTTCATTGAAAAAAGAAAAAAATGAAGACCAAGAAGCAGGTGAAAGTGGAGGATATATCCAAGGAAGAATGAACTGGAGATGCGAGTAAGCTGGGAGTCAGCATTTTATAACTAAGGAGACTAGGGTCCTGCTGACCTGTAGCGCCGGGGTTAGTCAAGAAAGTTCAATACGCTACATCTCAATTAATGATGGTCGGATTTCGAAGATGTCGGCTTTTCTTTTTTTTTTTTAGCTCTGTAGAAATTTGTATAAACTTTCAATTGATCAAAAACTATTTTGAAACATGAATTCTAAAATTTTGAGAGAGATTAAAAAATTTTTTTGTGGTCGATTACAAAGGCTCATTATTGAAAATAATAAACCAAGAGCATTCAGGGCAAGTGGACCAGTAGTAGACAGTGAGCCAGTAGTAGACCTTACGAGTTTAGACTTTAAAAAATAAGAGTGTAAATCAGAATAATGACAATTATTTCATCTTAACAAACTCATTTTCCTCAATATGTGACAAAGTATAAAAAATTAACTTTTATTTTCAGTTACAACAATTTAACCATCTCATTTTCTTTGTTTTTAAAAACCTTATCATTTCAGTTATTAGTCAGTTGATCGATTTGAACAGTCAATACAATTTTCTAGTTTATTTATTTCTCTAAAAGGTATTAAGTGGAGATCCTGTCTTAAAAATGTCTACTACTTACCCTACAAAGATTTAAAAACAATATTTTAAGGCTTTGTTATACTGATTCTATAACGATTTATATTTTTCCTTTATCTTTATAAGTGACCGAGTTATGTGGAAATACAATATCTAATCGGCCGTCATTTTGAAACGAAAAGGCGGTTAGTAATGTCGAGTACCGGGTATCATCTTGGTGTGACATGTGACTTTGGTGCCAAATCTCAAAAAAATCGGTTCAGTAGTCTCGGAGAAAAGGCGCGGACGGCCTGATTTTTATTTTTTATTCGATATTTGGATTCTACGTATCTTCAAACGTAAAACCTCGAATTTTAAGGTGGGAGAGGTTATTTTTTTTCTTGGTCGATTACAAAGGTTCATTATTGAAAATAATAAACCAAAAAGAGAAATGAGGAATAATTTAAGAAAATTAATAGCAATATGAGCCAAGGAAGTTAAGATCGTGTTGCTCAAAGCAGTACTCCAAGGCGTCTCCACAATCCTAAATGCCACAGTAATTGGCAAGAGACCCCTTGTGAAACCCAAACCTCTTATTTTGTTTATTTTTATTCTCAGTATTCGTTTATAACAAAAATGATCAGTTTAGCAGGGTAAAATAAACTATTGAAAGAGATACCCTAAGATTTTAATCCATTCTTCCTATTTAATTTTGAACGAAATATATTGATTTTAACGACTTATTAACTGAAATTAAAACTGTTAAATTGAAAATACAATAATAAAATCACGATAGGTAATGTTATTAATAATTTTTTACATTCAGTCATTAATTTAATGCTGTAAAAGTGTCAAAAAAGGTTTGAAAGATTTTTATAAAGTACAAATTAAAGTAGTAAATTCATTTCAAATTTAGAATATCAAGAGCTTCTATATACTTGATTGCTTTATTCTTCAGTAACCGCCAAACAACAGGATACCTATTTAGCCAACCTGAAAATAAATGTCATTAATTAAGAAAGTTATTGCGAAATGCAATGGAGGAAATACCCGAACACATGAAAGATTTTTTGCCGGAATGGAGTGGTACACATAAGTATGTTCATATCGTTCAGTAGAATAATATGGTAAAATGAAATGTGAATGGTCGGTTTGTTAGAAGCGCTTAAAGAATACTCATAGACTGAAGAAAGTTGGAGCTCCAAACTTTTAAACTTGATTTTCTCGAAATGTATTACGCATGACATTCCCCATTTCTTCTGTGGACTCTTCATAAATTTCGGGAACAATTTTTTTCGAACATGGAACACATAAAATAAAAACCGATACCGATACTGGTTTTAAAAGGAATATTATAAAAAAAACAGCACATAAAATACTTTTAAAAAAAATACTACTGCGGTCACTTATACTAAAACAAAATAAATTTTTTTTATAGATTTTATCTAGAATTATTAATCATTCTCATAATCACATTCTCTATATACGTACAATTAACTTCATCGAATGAGCATTGAGGTAATGTTATAAGTTTCTTTTACTTCAGGTTATGCATTGTTTTGAATCAGTGTATGTAACTCATTATATATAAATAATGTCATTTATTGTCTACAGGTAAAAGTAAATACGCTTTTCTGAATTAATTACAGATCAGGCAGATAAATATTCGACTATAATTTGTAAATATTCTAAAAAGATATTTTCATATTGTAAATCTTACATAATCTCTGTGACTAGCTAAAACGAAATTCGTTACGGGTGACGACCTTTTCTTAAGCAAATCTCTAGTTTTCAAACATGTTCTATGGAAAAAACAAAATTACATTTGTAATATTAAACAATATAAAGTTAAAATTGGCGGGTTCAATGCCCGATGTCTTTAATGCATCATAAAAGCTGTTATGTTTTTTCTCCTTTATTCAATTTTTATCACATTATAATAACATAGACTTGGTTTAAATATTTTTAGTAGAATTGTTTGAAAAGCTTTTGCAAATTTGTTTTAGTTTTACGATATTTCATAGAAAATGTAATGTGCGCGAATATTTATGACTGTAGTTCTGAACTGGGGTAGTTAGTACAGCTCCCCACAGTCTAGCAGTGTCTACACGCTCCGAAAGAAACTTTTTTCATCTAAACATTGATTTCATAGAACCGAAATATCAGAGCAATAGGTGATACGAATAAAAACATGGCACAAAATACATGATATTATGTTTATTATAAGTACTAATAATATATGTTCCGGTTTTGTTTTATCCTACTATTTATTGACTTAACTCATTTCATAATCGGGTGGAATAATCCACAAACAATTACTGTTATCAACAAGAGCGTAATATTCAAGCTCATAATGGTAAAGGCTGAAGTTGTGTTGAATCTATCGGTCTTTTTTAAGTAAATTGCTTATTTGTACTCGAGAAACGATGGGCACGCCTTATCTGTCGATTTCAAAGCAGCCTATGATTCCATAGACGGAAAAATGTTTTTGTTTAAACATGACAGCTGGGATTTTGTGGAAAGTTGGTGAGATTACAGATGGCGCGGATAAATCATCCTAAATGCAGAGTCCTGATAAAAGGAGAAGCATCTGAAGGCAGGGAGATGGATTCTCGCAGTTCTACTTAGACCTTGAGAAAGTGATAAGAACAACATCGAGTGAAAATTGAGGAGCGCACGTCGGAATGATATAGCGTTCTTCGGAAGCAATTAAGATGATATCGAGAGACTCGCTGAGACTCTGACTAGAGAAGCAGAACAAATCGGCTTACAAGTAAATGAAGATAAAACAAAATACAGGAGAGGAAGCCGAAAAGTCCATAGATGGAAAAATCGTTATCAATAATAGGCAGATTCAAATACCTTGGCTGCACAATAACCTCAATAAATGATAACTGACATGAGATAGATCAGCGTGTAACAAGTGCAAACTGAACTTTCTTCTCTCTTTCTATGGTAAAAAAATTCCGATAAATCTCGATATGATTCTCGATAGTGTAAAGGTGGATAGGGATTCGATGTAAACCCTTATTATTATTAACCGTCTACTCTAGTAAACACCAGGTTAATAAATATAAAAATAGATATGTGGTTAAAATATATATAATTTCATTTTTTTTTTAAATAATGTAAAGAAATATATAAAAGCATAAAAAAAATCATGCCACAATTGTAGCAGTATTGTTTAGGATAAACATATTTTTGAGGAATGCACTCACTATATACAAAGTATAAATAGAATAGTACAGACCCCAGTTATATTTAAAGATCTCAACGACAACAATGCTTCAATCGCGTCAGTAATACAATAAAATCACACCACATTTTAACTAAAATTTTAAGATTTTTTTCTGAAATATTTTCACAGATTGAAGTATTATTATTTATTTGTTTTTATTTTATCATTAGTTAATTTTTATTTATGTTTTAAAAATTCGGTTGCAATTTTCTATCTTTGATTATAATTATATTTATTTTTTAATTAATTTATTCTTTTTTTTTTTAATAAAGACCAAATCATTTCCAAACCTTTATAGTTTAGCTAAACCTATGATGATCTTTAAAGGGTATTACTCCATTTTGGTTTAAACTGAAATAATAATAAAACTCCAAGAAAAAAGTTAAATCTTTAAAAAGTAATTTCGTTAAATTTTATTGCTTCCCGTTGTACGTAAAATATATCTTCTTAAGATATGTGGAGCATCCATATATATGCACCCATAAAAAAAATACAACGTTATCAGGACTTTAGATCTCAGAGCATATTGCAAAATAAAAGTAATGTTTGAAAAAAAAAAAAGTATTTACAGATTTTTAATCATCATAATTGGTAATTTAAATTAATCCGAACGATACCAAGGATTTATAAAGAATATACATCTGGAGCGGAGACGAATTAGGAGAAGAATCTTCTAGGAAGACGGCGTGATGCCTCGGAAAAGCCGGATAGAAACTGATTTTCTTGAACGCAGTGTTCCTTATACGATTAAAAACACCTCATTGGCTAATTTAAATACATTGGCACTGACAAAGGGAGGGCACAGTCAATGGGACACCGATTTCAACCAAATGTTTTGTGGTTATTCTACATAAAAAAATACGGCACATGTGTGTCGAAGTTCGTTCCAATTGGCCCTAGTAGCCGAGAAAAAAAATAAAACATGCTGAAACTGGTTTATTTTTTATCACGAGTTTGAAAAATGATATCAACATGGCTTTTCTACCAAAACATTTTTTTTTTCAGCGCATATTAAAAGAAAAGTACTAACATTAAAAAATGTTTGTATTTTGGTCAAATAAATTGAAAAAAATGTTTACATTATTAGGTTAACTAGCCTTATAGATTTTTTTACACCAAAAAATATGACAGATTTTGGTTCAGCGCACCGGAAAACTTTTATGTTGAAAATATCATCTAAAACAAAAAATAATGTTTTTCAGTTTCATAGCTCAAAATTTGTAAGCCGCGAAATTACGTTTCGATTTGAAACTCTTTATTATTCCTTCAGTTTATCCAATTTCGATTTTCTTGAACTCGCTGGAAAGAAATAAGTTTATTCTTTCCATAAATATAAACAGCTATTGTATTATCTCGAAAGTCTATGTAAAAAAATGTCATTACCAAATAAAAACAAAATTGAGGTTTTTTACGGATAGCGTTGGTTCTAAAACACGTATGGAGACCACAGTTAAAGCAAACCACGTAGATTAAAACCTTTACAGACGACTCAAATTTGGTTAGAATCGCTAAAGGGTTCCTGATTTATGGGAAATTTTTTACATCTTTAAAAAAAATTTGACCCTTGGCGAAATTTTTAGTTAAACATTTATTTAAACACGCCCGAAAATTTAAATGTATTGGTTTTTCAGAGAGCTAAAACCAAATCTGACGTCAGTTTTGAATGAAAAAATTCTGTTAATATACTTCATTCCGTAGAGAAAAAGTCTTCCATTACATATAATTCAATAGAACCTTGAAATCAGTATAAAACTTAATTATTACATTTAAAAAAATGGATAACTCTAAAATTTACAATTTATGAATTATAAATAACGTTTTTGTAGTAAATATAACGCTTGAAAGCCGGTCTTATATTTTTAAATTAAATTTCAATTTACTATGAGATTCCGGACCATTAACCAAGTACACATTATAATATAAAATTATTATTTGTGATCCTGAAATAATACCTGAACATTGGAGTAATTTTTTTTTAAATGAAATAATTAAACTATAGAACAACCAAAAACCAACCAGAATGGGTCTATTTTTAACTGTACACAGCCTCACTCAGGATGTCATTGTAAATTGAAAATTTAACGTCGGGTTTAAGGTGTTATAAGTACTACAAAATCATTATTTGTGATGTTAATAAGTTCAATGATTTATTCTATTTGTATGTTCAAAATATTTTTTTATTATTATCTTTTATATATATATATATATATATATATATATATATATATATATCAATAAATCTAATAAATGTGAATGTATAAATGTTTAAAAATTAAATAATGAAACAATCCTGGCGTACTAATAAAGTTTCTATCGAGAACACAATGGTGCAATTCCATCTTTAAGAAATGGCTGAACCAGGAATCGATTCTTCTCGTTCATTTTTCTCTAACAGAGTGATCTGTTAAACACTTTCAGGTTTCTGGGATAAATGGAAATGTATGTAAGTACATTCAGTTGAGTTCCGACGATGAACATCCGATTTATTGAGTATTATGTACACAAGATTTGACTCGTTTAGTTGGAAATAGGTGATTTATAACAATTACCTGAGCTGACTAGACAAGGCTATTGAGAAGACGGTGGAGGATAAGGACGGCCCTTCTTGATAAATGAGCCAGAAGAAGGATCGCGATCCTCCAGGGCCGATGGAAGTGTCCAACTTTGGCATTCCGCTTCATTGGAAATGTATAGTGGGTTCGATCATTCTTTATGGACCTATCTTTCAACAGTTACGGTGCGTTTCTTGTTTAATTTGTGGGAACAAAACCCTTCTATTCTTACACAACTGTGCTTGGAAGTGTAACCTACTGTTTTAATTTTATATGAGTGCGACAATAGACATTTATGTGATTACCTTCCTGGATGTAGAATATAATATAAAATAGTAATGCAAATTACTTGCGAAGAAACCACCCACTATTGTAGTTATATCTACAATTATCAGAAAGAACACAACATATTGTTTATGCATTCAAAGGGAATTATTAGGAATTCATTTGAAAACGTACCCATTTGAATAAATCGCAAATATGTGAGTTCATTCTAATAGGTCTCTGCGAATGCCTTGGTACGTCAAGCAATTTTTTTTGTAGGTCAGCTTGGAGTATCACACTTGAATCCATTCAATGGCTGTTTAGTTATTCAATCATCTTAATTATCAATAATTAATCAACTTTTGATCCAATTCTTCAAGAGTAGCGGTGGCCGTTAATATAACTTGGGAGGACAACGCAGCAATAAAAAAAATAAACTGAAAGAGGAAAATGCTTTGGTAAATGTAGGCATTCAGAGTCTGGAGAGATTATACGATATATAATATTGCCTTGAGGGACTCCATCTGAAAAAAAAATGAATAAATAAGAGGAATCGTGATAGGTTTTAGCAACCTTAAAAGTGAAAGGGGGTGTATTTATAATATCTTATTAAAGCCAGAATCGATAAAATTCTTTGAGTGCTATGACTCCTAAATACCTAAATCCTTTGCGTTTGACTTGCGATCAGAATATTCGAGAGGAAAATTGATTTACTAAGTCATGAGCACAATGTGAGTTGGCCTAATATTGAAGCGGTACAAAATACCACTTTAATTTTATTTCTAATATTTATTCATACTTTTGTGATTTCTCAAAACGCAAACTTGATGTATGAAATCATTGATATGATTGGTTGCGAGGATATATCTTATTGGTCCTGTGTAAAAATATAGACTCGATAGATAAAATTGAAATTTTTTAAAAATCTGCAAACAAATATGTAGCCAAATAATTATTTTAAACAAGATTTCATATTATTCTATTATTAGAAAACATTTAAAGGTCATTTCTTTACTTGATAATCTAATAAAAACAAAACATGCAAACGAACCTTATTTACGTTGTCAATAGATATAAACTCAAGGTACTTATGAATGCTTATTTCCAATTTATGAAGGAATATCAATTCAGTTCTCCATATAACATGAAAAGTATTCATGTAGATTAATCTTTTAAAATATACTGCGAGGTCCTAATTGAAATTGAGCAACAACGAATAATCGACGAAGAAGAGCTGGCAAGAGTCAATTAAACCCAGGGTGGAATATCAGCTTAGTATGGAATTGGATAACTGAAACCGTGTATTTCAGTTTGCCGAAAAACACGTTCTGGAAAGCCTGAGGGTTATTACTAAGTCCAGGGTTATTTTTAGTGTTGAAAAAAAGTTTAAACTTGATGGGTAAGACGGTATCAGTTATTACTGGCACGATCTAAGAATGAAAAAAAAAAGATGTTTTCGGGAAGGTCACACTGGTGAGCTGCTTTCAATTGAATGGGCAAGTCTCAAATCATGTTCATTACTGGCAAAATGAATGCTGTTAGTTATCAAAAAGTGTTGGAAAAATTTAATTTTCTGTTCACTACATCATTTGAAGAAGAAAAGATAATTTTCGAACAAGATTACGCAGAATGATCCACCTTAAACCCATTGAAAATTTGTTGGGAATCATGGGGGATGTTTATTGTCTTCAGACCTTGAGATCCAAAATATCAAGGAGCTCAAAGAAAGGATCACACAAGCTCGGGAGAATGTACCATAGAGCACTTTGATAAACTTGGTAAGAAGTGTTCCAGAAGGCAGTTGGACGTGATTAAAAAACGTAGGGGAAGTTCTCAGTGCTAAAAGGAATTCGCACTTTATAGATTCACTAGCTGACCCGGTAATGCTTTATTATTGGATGTGAGTGTATACATATTTAATGAAAACAATTGAAAGTTTGATAAAAATTATTGTATGTATAAATCTAGTTAAAAAAATCGAATTAATTGAATATAAAAATAGAATTAGTTCACCCGTTGAAGAGATAATCGTGGCACAGAAAGACCAATGGCCAGAAATACGTTGTTGTTTTTTTAACCAAGGAGGTCCTGCAACGCGTAGGACCGTTGAAAACTGCACATCGAAAATTTGACCGACTACAATACTTTCCTTACCTAGCAACGCGCTTATATTCTGCAATTCCTCCGACCTCCAGTTGTAGGAAAATAAATAAATGTCTACAATGCTCAATGCGCTGAATGTATGCTAATGACTTTTATTTTTCTTTTGTAGGGAATTAAATTATCTTTGAAATGAGCGAGTTTCAATTATTTTCGTATAATCAGCGAAAAATGTATACTTTTCGATGTATCCGCAGATGAAATATATAAGTGGTTTTTCGGCTTTTGCGAAGCCGTAATATCGATATCGGTAAATTTTATTATTGCAAAACCATCTAGGAATCATGAAGATGATATAGTTAAGATTTGGTAAAGATTTGTTCAGTAATTTTCGCTGTTAGACCTTACAAACGAAAAACGGGCTGTCGTTTTATATAATAGTATAATAAACATACTGAGTTTGTACTTTTTCACATCTGTTTTAACTATTCGGTTCACTTTCAGACAATGCTATTTGATTAGGAATAAAATTATCACAAACTTGCACACCTTTTAATTTTGTTGAATAAATTCCGAAATAAAAGCTTAAAAACCTTTGAGAAGATCTTTTCGTCTTGAATTTATATCTTTTCCACAGGACTGTATATTGAAGGACGCGCAAGACAGCTTATAATTGGTTTTCTAGGTATAACATACATTACCAGCGGGTATTCTATGGCAGAAACCTTATTTTTTAGGGTTGTAAAGGTAGAAAAATCTTTACGCAAAGAAGTCTAAACTATTTATATATTATAACAATATATTAGTCGCTTCATTCGGGTTGTTGAGTTGAGAACAGACCTACTTATTGGAGAAATGTATTACTAAGAGAGTTTTTGCTACTGAATTAGATGACTAGTAAAGGCTCAAATTTACTGAGTTTGAGAACATTGAAGGAAATATTGGTCTTAGGATGAAAGTGAAAGACCGAGAAACTAGAGAACGAATATTGGCACAGGTGTTCCTTAGGTGCTAATAAAGAAAGGTAAAGATTTTTCAATTCAGTATTTTGTGATAGAGGGAGAGAAATCTAGGTAAATACTCTTATCAACAATATTCCTTTATCAAATTTTAGAAGTTATTAAAAAAAAAAATCTAATAATTCTCTAAAAGAATGTACCAATAATACCTTATCTCATTAATGTTTCTAATAGCAAAATATTTAATTAAAATATATTATTACGATATTTCGTCCTCATATAGGCTAAATAATTCTTCAGCTTTTAGAAATTTTTTAATTGCAATATTTGTAATTGTAATTTTTTATAATAAATCGAAATAATTATAGGGATGAAACATTTGAATCAGCTACTTAATAATTGAATTAGTTATAAACTACTTAATAATTAGTTTATTGGTGACGCTTAATTCCATTAGTAACTAATATCAAACTTTTTTAAAACATTAAATACAATCCATTTTTTATTATTTACATAAGATTCTCCCATATTAGAGGGTATTATGGAATCATTCATTCACTGTGTAAAAACTGATGCAATCCACAATAAAATAACAGCACGATGATTAATTATCATAAATTAAAAAAAAATCTATATATATATATATATATATATATATATATATATATATATATATATATATATATATATATTACCGTTTTATGTTATTTTTATTATTTTACTTTCATCGTTATATAGAACGGAGTTTCTTCTGTGTATATATATATATATATATATATATATATATATATATATATATATATATATTGTATATTTACATGCATGGATGTGAAGTTCATTATTGTAAAACTTTTAAATATTTTATTTAATTTATATTTATTTACTTCTTCTGAACATGTATAATCGGCATATACTTACTCCTTCTAAAAAGTTTTTTAGTATTATTTTTTTATTTCCCTGTTTATGATCAGGCATTTTTTTTGTACAATTTCTGGTCATTTTTTAAATATCTATTTTTAATTTTACTAAATTTTGCGTGAGGAAATGGGATAGCTCAGGGGGCAAGGCACTTCAATTGTAACTCCGGCCCGGGTTTGACTCCGACTGTGCCAGCTAATATATTTGATCTGCTCTATCAGGCGTGAACCGACTCTAGGGCCGGGAAATCCTCCTAGGGCATAGCTACGACACAAGTGGGTAACTTCTATTAGGGTGGGGATTACCTTGGTGATTGAGCGAGAGTGCTAACCACATCATCTGCTTGTATAAACCTTGGTTAAGAAACAGCGCTTCCACTTCATTCCCACGGAACGAACCTCGACCTTCTATGCACCTACCTTATGTTAACATCAAACTAAAATAAAGAAATAAATGAGATATTTATATGTTTGTCTCCAATATAATAATTATTGTATAATACAATATTTAGAATCTGCATGCTTAGTTTTATTTTATATGTAACTACGAGAGACGATGATATCAGTGGTTTTCATTTCTCTGGACCATGTCGTGTTGTAGTCCGTGTGGAGTTTATAGTGACCATGTGAGTGAGACAGTTTCAAAGTACAGCTAACAACCATGTTATTAAATACAAAACAATTATTTAATAAAGAATGACTCAGTATCCTGTATGAAGAACATGGATTTAGCTGGTATAGGTATATTTATATAAACATTCATATACTGACTCTTTCAGCTCTATTGAGTTCTTTCTGCTTATAAAGCAAAGGGGGAGGGTTTACATTTAAAATGTAAACTTACATTCACGGTTAAATAAACTGAAAACTTATTCTTTCAGCAATTTGAATGAAAACAGTCCCACACGACTTCTGTAAAAAAAAAAAATAAATAAAAAAATATATAAATTAGAGATGACCATTGTTACTGGCGTATGCATACTCAGCTTGATATACCACTAATGCATAAACCCTCGTAGCCATCATGTAAGGAAAAAAAAAAAGACCCTTCTATTTCTTTTTGTAATATTCAATGAAAATTCAAAACAAATATGACTGATCTACAATGATGAATAACAATACCTAAGAAGGGTTGCTTCTATACTCTTACAAATGATATTGTATACAATGAATCAAGTAATACACCATTAAATATATATATATATATATATATATATATATATATATATATATATATATATATATATATATATATATATACTTCAAAAAGTTGTTCACTTTGTTCCCTGTTGGTTTCTGTATACTTGCTATTAATTTTCATATTGCATGTTTATTTGATTCGATTTTTTTCAGTATGAATCCTGCCTTTGGGGGTTGTTTTTTATTTGTTGAATCCAAGGGTCAAATTTCTTACTTTCAGTTCTGGCTTGAATAGATTAATACGCTCTTTCAAAAAAATTATCCAATTTGGAGTCATAAGTGCGCTAAGCCTTATAAACAATAATAATTCTGATTTATAAAAAATAAATTATTATTTAAAAAAAAAGTTCACCATCATAATATGCTTTTATTACAAGATTTCCTTATGTTATATAGGGTAGCTGGTACCATATAATTTCATAAAACGTATAAATATATAAATTTCTTCTAGTTGTGATTTTCGCTTTCGGTGCCATGATAAAATTTAATAAAATAAAATAGCCATTAGGTCACCATGTTTTTATTTTTTCAAATTTTAGTTCGATGTTCCGGCTACTCGTCGAGCCATTTTCAAGTATTTTGTCAACAACTTTTTATTAGAAAATTCGTCGTCGATATTTCTCAATTTCCTTTCCTGGTAAAATCGATGCTGCAGTCAATCATAAGTATCTTGTCTGGCTATTTATCGATGATTTGAATCACTTAAATATATAAATATTTCATATTTATATACAAGCATAATAATAATAACAGCGATTCTAATAAGTGAGAATATTACTCTCTAGCTGCTCAAGTTCAACCTTCAAGGTTGTATCGGAGTCATCTGATTGTGCTGAACCAATTGTTGCAGACTTTCACTTGTTTAAATCTCGTGGTTGTAAATATATTTCTCTGATCCTTCTAAAATAATGTTAACTAATAGTGTTGAAAAGTCAAGATAAACCAAGTTCATTTATGTGTTGTTTTAGTACCATCCTTTTTTTTTTCTGAAAAGATGTTATGTCCGGAATATGAGATTGGATAAGATTCAAATTGGCTTATTCAATTTTGTCTGAAGAGGGAAATAGCTGGCAGAATTTTAGGGGTAGTAAACTTTCTGAAAACGAATGGGTTCCATACATTGCATTTAAATTAAAACTACTAGATTGAAAAAAAAAGTTTTAGTACATATCTACACAAAGATGGCTTTATCAGATGAGACGTGTTGTTTTCAACTTAGATTATAGCACCAGATCTAGGGCATTTATCAAGAGAAATAAATAAAAGGAGGAGAAAGAATATTAATAAATGATAAACATTTAAGGAATCTTATTCATTTTTTTTTTCACGAGATAAATCCGGAAGGGGAAAGGATCCTCCCTCTTATAGAAAATCCAATATCAATTTATTTTGCCGCATAGAGATGAATTCAATTTGCTATTCCCCTGAAATAATATTTCACTTATTTAAGAGGGTAACGCGCGTCTTATTTGCTGTTCTGTTGAACACGTTTCAGGAAATATTTAACAAAACATTATTCGATAGTAATTTAAATTGTCTTTAAAATTTAAAACCTTGCATTTTGAAGTTTGGTCGGAGAATTTTCGATGAAACTTTTATATTTTCAATATTATTTTAAAAATAAATTTAATAAACCATAAACTCATCACAAGTTACCATCACATTCTGCAAGACAAAATCTAATCATAAGATAAAACTGTTAGTTATTTATGATGAAGTGAAGGTTTATATTGGTACATATCTTATGGAAGGTGTCAGAGTTAATCTATTGGTAAAAAAAACTTAGAAAGACCGCTTAAAAGAGCTACTTGATTTAAGCAGAATCAATTTCTTAGCAAAATATTTTTTCCCAAATTACAATAATGTGATTAACAATTAGTTGCTAAGGTAAGGAAGAAAAAAAAATGTAAAAAAAATTCTTTTTTTTTTTTTCGAACAGGTATAAATTTTTATTAAATAATAAAAATGAATATGAGTATTTTTTAGTGAATAGGAAATAATTAATCAAATTAATAAGGCTGGACTACATCAGCCAGCATTTGAAAAAATGTAGCTCTCTTATTTTTGTTTAACCACATCGTATTAGTTACCATATATGATCTATATTGGTCATTCTCTGAAACTTTTTATTTTTGTGTCTTATATCAATATCTCAGTACATAGTCATAATACAACGAAGTTTTCATGTTTTTTGTTATCCCTCTTAGAGGAAAAAACATTGTCTCTGAGCTTAAATTCCTAAATCTTGGTCTTTCTATTTTTATCATGCATCAAACTATCCATTTCTCATCAATTCGGGTGTCCCCAGAGTTACCTATGTGACTTCAAGCTTGTACAATCGATATTATGATCGATTTTAACGGATCGATTGATGGCTCACAGTTTTTAAATGTCTTCTTAAACAAACAACAGCAATCATAACCTAACTAAAAAGAAGTACGATGTGTCAGTAGTAAAAGTAGGTGTGTCTCCAAGTATTTGCCTCAAAAATCTAGTATTATCTGTTTACATTCTATACGCGAGTGAGAAGGAAATATCGGGAAGGAAATTATATAGTTGGTAGCTCTGATTACCTCTCATTTCATCCGACCATCTTATGCACTTCCCTTTAGGATTGCTAGGCATTTGCCTTTGGGATTGTCGTCAATGATGTGTAAAGTGGTATGTGCTTGCCCGTGACGTTTTTGTTTCTCATCTATCTAGCTCTACTCAGCTCAGCGAGGGTATTTTACTTTTTTTGTCAGTTTTTACATTGTTTGAGTACCAAATAACCTCAATAAATCTGGATCTACTTGCGTGAAGTCTTTCTCATTAAACTGGATTCCCAACCTTTTCGTTTGCCAGATTAATGAGATGTTAGCCAGATGAATGAAAGCTTAGTTGAGATTAAGGGGACCGTGATGGTCGAAAATCTTGAAAATTTGTAATCTTAAAACAAAATAAATTCAGTTCTAGACGGTTTGATATACATTTTATATGCTTCTGAAGATAAGAAGTGTTTTAAAATTCCAGAAATAGTAATAAGGTAACATTTACATAAATAAAATTGTTGTTCCTAAATTATGTTTGTTTATATTCATCATCATCAGTCATCATGAACCTATTCAACATATTAACCTGGCCTGCCTTTAACATTAGCATTTTTGAAGGGAAATCTCATGGAAACATCATTTATATAGTTTTGATTCATCTTCCGCATTCAAATTAACTACTGCATCAAATGTTTTATATGATTAGCTAATTGAAATGGTCTACATTAGGACCTTAATTTCTTGAATTAAGATATACATATCATATCAGCAGGACGCACCTGGGGATGATAGCTGAAACGTCGAAAATTTGAAATATAATATTAAATATATATATATATATATATATATATATATATATATATATATATATATATATTGATGAAACATCTCCAGTCTTATTAGGGATTGATAAATTATTTGCCACTTCTATAAATTTGTTTTATTGAAAACTAGATTCGAATATTATACATTCATCCTCAGTTCTAAAAACACACAAAAAATTCAAAACTAAGCAATTCAAAATATAGTTTGGTATTATTATACATATTAAATTAGATTAATACAAATCAGTATTATAAAACATTTATGAATTATGAATTTAATTAAGACAAGAAATCAAATACATGTTGGTACTCACCAAGATTTAAATGGATTATATCAAACAGAAAAGTTTGTTTGATATAATCCATTTGAACCTTGGTGAGTACCAACATGTATTTGATTTCTTGTCTTAATTAAATTCATAATTCATAAATGCTTTATAATATTGATTTATATTAATCTAATTTAATATGTATAATAATACCAAACTATATTTTGAATTGCTTAGTTTTGAATTTTTTGTGTGTTTTTAGAACTGAGGATGAATGTATAACATTCGAAACTAATTTTCAATAAAACAAATTTATAGAAGTGGCAAATAATTTATCAATCCCTAATTAGATTGATCCTTCTATACCATCATGCGGGTGTCAACTGATCTCCAGCCTTAATTATTTAATTAAAATGAATATTTTTAATGTTTTTTTATTAAGATATTTAGATTTATTTTTCAAAACCCTCTAGAAACATAACAGGACCAACTAATCTCAGGGCATTTTAAATTAAATATAAACAATTATTCTTTTTTTTTCCATTTAATTTAAAACAAATTAATGGAATGTATTCAATGGTGGTCATAATCCAAGGATGGGTTAGTGGTAATAGAATATACGGAAAGTAACGTAAAATATTTTCTTCTAAAAAGTTATTTTTTTTTCTATGTTATAGGTTAGAATAATTGTATATTTCAGGCCTGTTTTCTGTTTCAAAGTAATATTTTTTCTTGTCCGGCAGTTACATCTTAATTAAAACTTATAAAAATTTATAAAACAATTATTACATCCCATACTCCAAATACTGATAAATTTTACTTTTCTAAATTAAATATATATTACCGCTTTCACAATGATTTTGCACTGTTTTGTTGTTCAAAATCCCCTTCAAACATGATTATACTGTGGAACGTTTTGATATGTTACAACTTAGAATCATTAATCTCAGGCAAGAGATAATATATATTTACGATACACTAAAACTGAAGTGGTTATCTATTAATTCCATCAAACAAACAATTTCGGCCCAGCTTGTTTGCTTGATAACTGACTGGAAGCTTTAGTAGACCATTACTCTAGCCTACTTGCAGGCCAAGTTTGAATAATGAATAAGCCTATTTACACCCGAGAATTTTATTGTCATGACCTTTGAATTAATAAAGGGTATGGGGGTAAAATATCGCTATAATTTCCTCCTTAATTTGAATTAACGAACCAACAATGGCAAAATTTAACTTTTCGCATCATAATTTTTTTTTCTTTTTACTAACTTTCGGCCCAATTTAAATTAAAGATACAGATAAAGTATTTATATAACAAAAGAAGTTGACTTTTTTAGTAAAAAAAAAAAAGTAGTTAAACTTAACATTTCTCAAATGGATTGATATATCGATCTCATTGCATGTCAAATCAACCAACGATCTGAAACATAATTTCTCAGAATTCAATGATTATTTGTACACAGGTAATGATATCAGAAACGATAAAAAAATGCAAAATTTCAAATTTTTCCCATTTTTAGTTTTTGGGTTATAAATTAAAACAAAAAAATGACGGTTTTTTGACATGTTTTGGCTTATTAAAATATGGATATGTGATGCATAAATGTTATTAGAATGTATGGACCAAATTTCATGACAGTTTTTTTCTTTGGGCTCTATTATAAAAAAATAAAACTGAAATAAAAATCAAAATTATAAAATATGATGGCATTTCAAATGGATCATATTAAAAAAAACAGTTTTTCGGAAGCCCTTTCACCAATTAATCGAGTCCCATATCAAATATGTATGTAATTAAAAAATTTATGTTTAATGCTAATATAAGATTGCAAATACCAAATATTATGATCACATCTCAAACATATCACATCAAAAAATAGTTTTGTGGAAGCTCATTCTCCAATTAATGGCTCACGAATAATGTCAGATATGGTAAATAAGTTGAAAACGCAGTTTGTATAATGTTTTTCAGTAAAATAAATTTAATTGTTTAAAATACCGCATATACAGTCTATCTACATTTCAGTTTCATAAAAACTAGGCATAAAAATACGTTTTAGTTGTTTATTATAGAAAAAATCATCATGAAATTTGGCCCATACATTTTTATAACATGTATATGTAACATATATTTAAAAACAAAACAAAAAAAAACCGATGTACTTCTTAAAATAATGCTGTAATATCAAAGGCTTATACCTACCTTACATACGCAATTTCAGTTTTGTACAACTTGTCGTTTTGGACTTATCACGCACACAGAGACTATTTTGCGAGACTTGGTTATTTGGACTCAGGTAATCTTAAAACGTGTTGAACATTAAATCCTTTGAAAACTAGGATTAAAAATTTTTCACGATCGCAATTCTTTCTCTTAATATATATTTCATATATAGGTAAGTGAAAGTATTTTATCCTTGAATAACAACAATGTCCCCTAAGAATAACAATTTAGGTAAACATATATAAATATGTAATAAAAAATATTACAGGTATATAAACATTAATCAGAATAAAGAAAATACAGAAAATCTTCTAATACATAAAAACATAAACCTCCATGTATCTATAGTACCTAGACTCCAGCATGTTCTAATCCGCCAGTCTGAGGAAACTATACATATAATACTGGTTGGCCTAAGGCTACTGGGTCATCTTTACACTGAGAAGTGTTAAGTAATTATATTTTTTTCTGGTTATATCAGAGCATCTTTCGGTCTAATTTTTTTTTACATAATAGCAATACATATCAAAGTTTATATTAAAAACATTAAACAGTAATAAAATACATTAATTATTTACATAAAAATAAATTATTATTAAATATAGCCAAAAATGGGCATAGTAGGCTAAGTAGTTCCTTCAGTAATTCCTAGATGGTGCTGCTGCCGCTCTCTCAGGCAACCCTGTGTCAATTTTAATCCTTCAGGCTAAGGGTCAACACTTCCAGTCTAGTACCTACCGCCGTCGGCGGGCTGAAACCTGCGAGAGCCTGTTTTAGCGGTCTATGACCGATTAGCGTGTTTTAATAATTCTTTTTTAATTACAGTATATAATAAAAAGAAAGACCTTTTCAGAAGAAGCTACATATTATTTGATAATAAAATAAAAGAAGGGCCTTTTAGACGGCATTATACAGTTTTTAATTATAAAAAATAAGAAGGTTTTTTTAGAAGATGTTACCTTTTACATTACTTTACATTTACCCTTTAATTAAGCTTTTTATTTTCAAAATTTTATTTCTTAATATTATACCAAGTTGAAATTGCATAACTAAAAATACAATGAGATAAATTCATAAAAAAAATATCAAGCTATAAGATATTTATAGTTGCAAGAACATTAGGTATATGCTGATCCAACAAATATTAGGTTAGATACCTTATCAAGGTTCTATAAAACAGATCCTATGTTCATATTGTGATCCTACTTTTTCAAGTTGTGCAAAATATTATTCATCTTGGATACCTTCTTAAGGTTCTTAAATAGATTCATTATTCACATCGAAATCCTATTTTTACAAGTTGGTATAAAACATTATTTATGTTAGATACCTTCTTAAGGCTTTTAAACAGATTCAATTATCATATTGAGATCCTATTTTTACAAGTCGTGTAACACATTATTTATGTTAGGTTCCTTCTTAAGGTTCTTTAAACATTAAATTTTCTTATTAAAAAGAAGAAATCTTGATATCAAAATTAAAACATTATAAACATTTAATGAAGTTAATAATCATGATAGGTTAAGACATTAAAGTACAATTTATATCAGCTCATTATTTTTTAACAACGAACTTTACTATTAGACCAATTAATATCAGTTGATGTTGAGTATTTGAAACGTTACGTATAATTTTCCTCTCAAACAATAAAGTGGTGAGCTCTTTAAGTGCCCTTTAGATTTTCCCTAGCCCATTTCCATATTGAGACTATCCTGGATATAATAATTATAATCTTATTTTTCCTTTACTCTTTCCCGAAGGAAATTTTCATTATCATGTAAAGAATCTGGAAAACTCTTATTTACATCTGTGTTGTCCAAATAATCTTGTTCTGCTTTAGCAGCTCAAGCACGTGAAACTTTCATCGTACATCTGATTTTTTGCGAAGTGTTCCGTTTGCCTGTCACGGCGAGGTTGCCCTTGATATTTATTACTGTAGTCCTCTCTTACCGTAGTAATTTGATTTACCCGTGGATTGGACTGAGTACAACTGGGATTACTATTAAATCTTCTTCTTTCCATTGGGCTATTATTCCTTTCATTATAATTTTGAGGCGATTCATTTCACCGGTTCCTCTCCTATACAAATGGTTTCCTCCGAGATACTTTCTTATCCTCAGAACATTGTGTTGAAATTCTCTTCCAGTCATTATTTTCTTTAAGAATCTTTTCCTACACAAATGGTTTTCTCTTACTTCCTTATCCTCAGAATATATAAGTTCTGCTGCAATCATTATTTTCTTTGAGAATCTTTTTCTTCCCAAATTGGCTTAAAACTTATAGGAACACATCGATACTGTTGATGCTCTGATACAACATTATCACTTCAATAGTTTTCCCGAAGTTTCGGGCCATGGATCTCCAGATAAATCCTTTATCTAGCCTGTGTTCACGGGCGCGAGCTCTTAATATCATATTGAATATTGCTGCGGGGTTAAATTTGTGTGGTGATAGTAACTAACATGATTTTATTCTTCCCCAAAAATAGGGTCGTATTTCCCCTTCCAGAATTTATTTAAGAATTCTTTACTGAAACTATCGATTTAATAGATTTCAATATCATGCTTATAGTATACTAGAAGCTCTTAACTTTGTATCTAAAGTTCTAAGGAGTGATTTGTCTACTGATCTGTATTCTATTCTAGGAATTCTATCCTGGTGCTCAAAGTCTTGATATCTTCCTCGTGGCCCTCAATGATGTTATTTAATTCATTGATATCTTCTTTTGTTTCTTCGTTTTTATTAATAATAATGTTTCTTAGGTTTTCACATTTTTCGTCAGTATTTACCTGATTTTGTTTCGTCGAGACGGTTAGTCTGGCCTCAAAGTCGAGTTTCATATTATCTATTCGGAATGTTAAATCAGCTTTCATTTCTTCCATCTTTTCTTATAACCTTATAAATTTTTCAGATATAAAGTTTATCATCTCTTATTTAAAAACCTCTGATTGATTTTTTAGTCGTTTTATTTCATTCTTCGATTCTTCTGATCCATTTTTTATTTCTTCTAATAGGTTCGAAATTGTAGAGGACATCATTTCCATCCATAGTTCTATTTTCTTACAGTGTGTTTCTCCTTGTTCCTTCTCTTCATGGCATGTACCTTTCGTACTTTTTATCATACCCTTCTTGGTTCTTAAACTATAGAGCCCTGTCACTATTGGAATACTCGTATCTTCAACAGTATCCTCACTGATCTTCTTTTTTTCGTATTCTTCTTGGTTTCCTCTCGGTTCAATTACATCAAATACATTCCCATAGTTACTAAATAATACAAAAAACAAAGACATCAATAATAAGTTTTTAATGAAACTAGAAATTAATTAACGGGTTATTAAATCGGACAAATAAGTGGTGGAAGAATGAGGTAATGATTGCCTCTAAGCATTTAGAAAAACATGAAACGATCATGTAATATTGTCGGACGTACCGCCATCAATAACCACGATAAACTACGATACATGGGCTAGAACTATTCAGAAACAACTACATGGTGTATTTCATCAATCGTCAGACAAATGGACTCATCGAAAACCTGCTGAGCCCTGTGTTGGAAGAGACAGTTGCAGTAAATATACTCCGCTAGGCTGTGAATCCGTACAGGTCCCGAAGCACTGCCCGGCCAAATAAACCATTCCCTTTCAATGTGCCCTACAAAATAGATTACAGAACCTATACGAAACATCAGAAAAAAGAGCACTTAGGTCCACACGATTCAAGTTGTTTCTGCTGTTTTTTTTTTTTTTTTTTTTTTTTTTCTAACGGACCTTCCAACTTAGCTGAATGGACCGAATCCTCTCCTTAACTAATACAAGTTAGTGTAAATATGTTTTGTATTGAATGGGATTCAATAAATCATATATATTAATCGAGAAAATAGTAGTAGTTTCCATCCATCTATTTCAGTCCATCATAAGGATAAAAGAAGATAAGATAACATCAATGCAGACCAGTGACAGTTCACCTCGCAATAAGAGTCCAAATAAAGATAGTAAATCAAACTATGACAGTTCAATATAAACAGTTTTTCAAATGCAATATGTTCCTTGGGCTAACAGAGGAAATTAAAACAATATTTACTACATACGATCATCAAAATATAAAATTAGGATTATACAATAACAATTAAATGCAGAAATAAATAACGCATATGAAGGACAATATTGATATAATGGACAAACATAACATAATTTACAGATTGAATTCTGAAAAGATATACATAGGCCAACACGCTAGAAATTGCAAAAACATAAAAAATATTAATTCTGCAGCACTGTCTCAACATGGCATTACAAAGTTGATTTTAAAACAAATTATGGAATATTAGACAGAGAAAAATGAGTAAAAAATAGAAGAATTCTAGAAGCAATCCATATAACCAAAAATACAATTAACTACTAACAGTCATTCTCAGACATCATCAATAGATTAAAAACAATTAAATAGATATATAAAACTTACTAATAATCACCCATTATTAAATCTAATTAATATAAACCAAAAAATTCTGTTACAAATATCTCAGAATAATGAAAATTAAATTAAAATCATTTAATAAAATTTGTTGGGGGTAAATACATGAATTATATTATACATGGGATATAGAGATTCAAAATAAAAATACTTGATTTTAAATGGTCAGATGTGACGAGAAAGAGAAACAGACTGGTGTTTCCCTAAATTATTATGTTTCAATATTTTAGGGGAGCGGAGTAGCTCAGTGGTAAGGTACTGTGTTACCATGCTTCCGGTTACAGGTTCGAGACCGGCTGTGGCAGATAATTATTTATTCTGTTGTCAGCCGTGGACCGAACCTGAGATCGGGAGACACTCCTGGGGATCACCCAGCCTCTATAAAGAGGGTACCTTTAATTGGGGGAAAAAACAGGCAGTTGAACGTGATTTTGGCCAAATCACCTCCTCAAGACTCTTCATGGGTTATAGTTGTACAGTTGTTATAGATTTATATGACAAAAAGGAGTAAATATGAATATATTAAAAAAAAAAAAAATGTGAAGTTAACATTTGTCTTATTATAATGGTTAAATTATTTTATGAAAAATAATCACATCAGGAGTCCAAATAAAGATAGTAAAATATTCCATGACAATTCCATATAAACTGGATATTGCAAATCCAAGATAGTTCAACTTATGCTATTTTTCTGCATTTATGTGATATTTTCTTGTCCTAATGATGCCTTCATTGGAGAAATGTTGAATGTTTAGTTTTTTATTGCTATTCGAGATAGTTCAGGCTTTAGAATATTCCAATAATATCCTAACAAAGAATAGTATATTATAATATTACATATCAAATAATTAAATATTCCATACAACGAATTTCTGTATCCCAACGGTAAACATTGTCACAGACACAGCAGATAACTTTATGAAGGGTCTTTATTGTAAGCCGACTACATGAAAACTATCACCATCAGTTAATTTTTATCATCCACTTACAATACTAAATTAAGATTGATATTTATTATACAATCCTTAAATAAATAAAAAATTAAAATCACTCGCTTTAAGAATCAAACATATACTTCAAGAAGAGTTCAGGACCTACCGAATAACCGCATGTGAACAAAACCTTCTCTTGACATTCGAATCGAAGTGAGGTAGAACGGGAAAGTTAAGTCTATAGATAAACCGTAATTTTCAATAGAATTTCTGGTAGGCGATCCTCTATATTCGTCGTCCTCAAATTAGTTTAACATTCACTGACTTGACAAAGGCTATTGATCTAACTGATCAAACTGTACAGATTAGTATACTAGTCGAGTTCTAGGTGACAATACATGCCTCTGGCACTCGAATAATTTTACATTAAAAAAAAAAAAAAATTAAATTTGCAATAACTGCAATCTTATCGCAATTTTTAAATTATTGTACCTATTTATTAATGCCAACGTTTCGACCCACATTTTAGATCTTCATCAGGGCTCTAAAGGCTATGAAGAATAAGATAAGACTAATGATATGATAAATTGTCTCATCTTAGCCTTCATAGCCATAAGAGTCCTGATGAAGACCTACAACGTGGGTCGAAACTTCGGCATTAAATAAATAGTTACAACTGTTTTATTTTTATCTCAGTCTAATGGTAAATTATTTTTCCATCAGTTTGATGAAAAACCTTTCCCAAGAGAATGTGAACGCATAAAGTTGTGCATAAAAATCCGGAATTCCTTTATGAACTTTACTAATTGGACTGAAAAATTGAGCAGTAATCAAGAAAACTAACGGTATTAAAAAAAATCTATCCGATGGTAACGTAAACTATCATCAGCTAGCCTTTGATCCGGAATACACAATGCAACGAAACTCGGACTCAACAGTCTTTTTCACTCTACTAACGAATTGACTATACAGTACTAACGAAGAAGAATCCCCCTAAAAAAACACAACAAATATGTGTTATAGAAAGGATGCAGCCCCTATTAACCTCACTCATCGCAATTTTCTGAAACCTCACTCATCGCAATTTTCTGAAACCTCACTCATCGAAATTTTCTGAAACCCTCACTATGCTTGCAAGACTCAATAGCGTTTTCACAGTCAATCTGGGCTTCCAGGACTCAATCAATTTCCAATTACATCAATCATCAACAACAGCAAAGACCAAGAGGATTATAGTCTGATGTCTGCAATCACTCCACTAGGAAAATTGAATCGGCCCAATCACCAGGACAAGCAAATTTCAATCAACTATTTAAAAATGGCTCTGAGAGTAGGAGGATGGTGGGTCGAAACCGCACTTATTATTCAGCGATCTCCGAATTGAACGAAGCAAGCCCTCCGAGGAGGAAAACTTTTATTTATTCATTTTCTATTCATTTTTCGGTTGTTGTTTTTCGGGGGCAAATAACTTTTGGACCGTTGGAGGGGGAGGAGATCGTGGTTTGGCTAATTAGTCTCCTCCCTAATTCACGGACTTCGGCGTCACGAACTTTTTCTTTCTTAATTATGGTGTATAATGTTTATCACTAATGATCACATTTAAATCAAAATACACTATGTTTAACAGATTAAGAGAAAACAAAAAATATAAAATAGTATGATGCCGAGCAATTGAAAAAAAAAATATTCAAAGCAGAAAGTAAATAATAAATTAAGGTTCCTGAACATGCATATTTTCCTCACAAACATCCAAATAAATACAAAATGGACAAAAAAACAAAACAAACAAACAATAATAGCAATAGATTTCATAATTATTTTTCCACTTTAATTATAATATGTTGCCAAAAATTCAATGAGCAGAGCGGTTAATTTAACCCACAGGAGAGCAGAGTTTCAGAGTTGAATCTGGATGCACAGTTTTCTAAATACGAAAAAAATATGAAATACGCCGAATAGACTCCAGATTGTGAAATAAAAGCAATAAATACTCTTAAATTAAAAGAAAAACGATAATTTTTTTAATTTTTATTTAAGGGAGGGATTATTTAAATTGAAATACTGCTACTATTTAGAGCCTTAGAATGATTTAGAACCAATTATTTAGAGCCTGACGAGGAAAGAGTGTGTGTTTCGAAACGCGTAGCAAGTTTTATTTTTAAAAAAATTATAGATTAGCAAGCTCAAAATTTGTTATTTATTTGTTAAAATATACGAACATTTTTATTTTTCAATAAGAAATAAATAAAACAAAAAATATAAAGAATACAATTAACTAAAAAACAGGTACAAAAGATTTAAATTATCTTTTCGTGGATTAATAGGCTAAAATAAATTAAATAGATATATAAAACTGATTAATTATGACCCATTATTAAATCTAATAAATACAAACCAACAAATACTGTTAGAAATATCTCAGAATAATGAAAATTAAATTAAAACCATTTAATAAAATATGTTGGAGGGAAATAACTGAATTATATTAGACATGAGATATATATATATATATATATATATATATATATATATATATATATATATATATATATATATATATATATATATATATATATATATATATATATAGATTCAAAATAAAAATACGTGATTTTAAATGGTCAGATGCGACGAGAAAGAGAAAAAGACTGGTGTTCCCCTAAATTATTTTTGTTGTTAATATTTTTAATTACTTCATGTATTTCAATGACGAAATTGTTATGGATTTATATGACGAACAGGAGAAACTATGTACATATTTAAAAAAAAAATGGTGAATTAACATTTGTCTTATTATAATGGTTAAGTTTAGTTTAGTTTAGAGCCTGTTATTACAAATTAACATTTGTCTTATTATAATGGTTAAGTTTAGTTAAGTTTAGAGCCTGACGAGGAAAGAGTGTGTGTTTCGAAACGCGTAGCAAGTTTTATTTTTAAAAAAATTATAGATTAGCAAGCTCAAAATTTGTTATTTATTTGTTAAAATATACGAACATTTTTATTTTTCAATAAGAACAGAATTATGATTGATAATTAAACAGAATTAACGAAATGTGAATCTATTTTTTTTATAGAAAATTATATATACAAAAAAAAATAAAAGGATAGAATTGATTAGAACAAAGTAACTATACGTCCTATACCTTTGTGCATTTATGTGTCCTAAATAACAACGCCCCTAAAAAAAGATATTTTTTTGTTCTTCAGAGTAATTTATAGTAGTACAAAAGTAATAATGATATAAAATCAAGTAACATTACTTATAAAAGAGAACAAGATACCTAAGAAACATGTATACTAATTAGTAATCAATAAAAATAAAAAACTAATAAAATCTATTCAGAAATTCATTATAGGTTTTTTAAAGGATAAAAACACCAATGAGAGTAATATGGGTAGTATTAAAAGTAGTAAAAAACTGTACAGAAAGATTAGATGGGCAATTTTTAAAATTGTACAAATCAACAGACGTACTACGGAAATCAAAAGTATTTTTACTACATACGATCATCAAAATAAAAAATACTATCAAATTTGTTTTTAAAAACCCAAAAACAGTAGACAGTACGAAGAATTCTAGAAGCAATCCATAAAACAAAAAATATAAAGAATACAATTAACTAAAAAACAGGTACAAAAGATTTAAATTATCTTTTCGTGGATTAATAGGCTAAAATAAATTAAATAGATATATAAAACTGATTAATTATGACCCATTATTAAATCTAATAAATACAAACCAACAAATACTGTTAGAAATATCTCAGAATAATGAAAATTAAATTAAAACCATTTAATAAAATATGTTGGAGGGAAATAACTGAATTATATTAGACATGAGATATATATATATATATATATATATATAGATTCAAAATAAAAATACGTGATTTTAAATGGTCAGATGCGACGAGAAAGAGAAAAAGACTGGTGTTCCCCTAAATTATTTTTGTTGTTAATATTTTTAATTACTTCATGTATTTCAATGACGAAATTGTTATGGATTTATATGACGAACAGGAGAAACTATGTACATATTTAAAAAAAAAATGGTGAATTAACATTTGTCTTATTATAATGGTTAAATTATTTTATGATAAACATATGTGTTAAATTATTAATGTTATTAATGAATGTTTGAATATTGTAGAATGTCTTTTGTTTTGATGATGAAGAGTAAGAACCCGGAAACGTAAACGTTTTTAAATGTAATTATTTAACTAAAAAAACAAAACAACAATTTAAGGAGTCTAGCTCACCACTAGGTTATTGTTGGTTATGTTGTTTCTGTATAAACGTATATAACGCTTTGAACCATCTTTCGTTTAGTGGCATTATAGTTCAGTACATTACAAATAGTGTCTGCAAATCTTATACTTTAAACAAATAACATTTTCCTTTTTTAGACTGAAAAAAAAACTGTACCACAACAATTCATGGATTGTTACTAGGGTTCAGTACTGGATAAAACAATACGGTTTCTTGCCATAAGGCTATATGAGGAGGTGATGTGGCCAGAATCACGCTCAACCGTCAGGTTTTTCCCCCCAACCCATTTAAGGCTCAGATACTCACTTTATACAGGCTTTAAAGGACGACCCCAGAGTTGAGACCCACGGCTTATATAACAAACTAAATAATTATCTGCCACCGCCGGATTCGAACCCGGTACCGGGAGTTAGGAGTGCAGTCTACCCACTGAGCTACCCTAATCCACAGTTTTAGATATAAATCATGTAATTTTCTTAGATGAAGACACCGTAATATGTTTTATGAACAGTAAATATTTACAGGTCATGGAAATATTTATTTTTGCCGAGACGTACCTGTAAAAATTCTAACTCTAGAAGACTAACATACGTCGCGGGTACGTAGAGCTTAAAGGGAAATTGGTTATTGCCAATTTTCTTTTAGTTTCAGCTTCCCCCTCCAATACAAGGAACAAAAATTTAGTTGGCTGTGTGTTGTCGTAAAAAAAAAACAAGTTTATGAAGACAGTTGTCCCATTCTTAGCAATGTATATCGGAAATACACTACGTAATACGTCTTTAATACGTAAAACAGTGTCTGTAGAAATTTTTTTACACGTCGTAGGAGCGTGCATTAGTAATAGTGTATTAGAATTGTACAAACAGCCCTTACCTACATTAGTATTACTGTAATAGTGATCTCTTTATAAGCCCTAAGTATAACAATCTTATCAAAATGTAGAATTCGAACTATTATTTTAACTTTTCATGTCTCTGAGTCCAATGACCCCATTTTGTAAATAAATCGATATTTAATCGCAGAGAAATAAAAGAATTTTAATCAATATTCCAAACGCGACTTGAGTTCGTGTTAAAATTACATGAGATACTTATAAAATCTTGACAGATTCCAAAGATTAGACACATCAAATCTTTCCACTGAGCTGAAATTGATTATCACACAATCTGTTAAGAAAAACGATAATTCGATGCCAGATCAAACAGAAAAAAAACCAATAACGTGGAAACAGATCGTATTGTCATAACTGCCACTGTAGAAAAAGGAAAATGACAAAATTATATTGTGAAATCCGCAAGTGACCAAATTCAAATAGTAACTCGTAAATAAAATAAATAAAGTAAATAAATAGTAAAGATTGTATACTATTTCTGAATATGTTTTTAATTCTAGTGTTTTGAAAATTTAAGTTTTACATTCAGTTGATTTATTATTTTTTTACGTTTCACTAGCAAATTTTTATAATTAATTATTTCATTAACCAACATTATGTAAAATAAAATGTATTCGTTATGACAAGTATTTATTTTTTATTTACCTTAAATGAACACAGAAAGTCTACGTATATTACTACTTCCCATATTAATTAGTCTTCAGCGCTTATGCTGTGAACGTTAGTATTCCAGGGTTAAGATAATATTATTTAAATATCATGGTTGATTTTGGATTTAGTAATGATAAAACTAAATGGAGATTTATTCATTTGAGATGAGGGTGATTTCTTTTACGGCATGAGCCTGTTCTTTTGACCTTCTTGGAAAGTCAAAATTATAACTTAACTTTCCGAATAAATTCGAATTTATGAAAATACTAGTTTGTATCTAAAGTTGTGAACATAGCTTATGTAAGATCCATAACTTTATTAATATCCTTCCTGGTACAATAATCGTACACAAACGAGATATTCATTCTAAAACTTTAAATTCATCCCTGTTAGACGCGTTTAACATCCAAGACCAGCATATTAGAGCATTGTTCGTCCGAAGCAATTAAACGTCTAGAGTAGCGGAGGAAACAGTGAAGCAGGAAAGGAAGCTTGGCAAAGTTTTCTAATAAATAAGGGGCTAAAACAAGCTTGCTCCCTCCCTCCTTTGTTGTTTATATTTATAAAGAACCTCTGGAAAAAAAATGAGAGAGAAATGTGCCAAAACGAGAGGTAAAATTAGGAATGAGTGAAAAAAATCGGTATTAAAATCAAGAAAACACAAGTTACAGAAAAAAAAAAAAAAGAATTAGCGCAGACACTGAGCTCCAAATCCACATTTTTCAAGATCAAGTATTTCTTGAAATAATTTCTATTAAAATATGTTTTTTTTTTTTTTTCTTTTTTTTTTAACAGTCACATAAGAAAATTAATATCATTGGTCTAGTTCCAGTCAAAGAGAAACTTCAGTCAGATCTTTGTGTTGTGTGGGTTGCATCAAGATTGTTGGAAGACTTTCTCTAGCGTAATAATTACGACCTATATCTAGGGATATATTATATATATATATATATATATATATATATATATATATATATATATATATATATATATATATATATATATATGTATTTATAAAGATCAATATATCAATAATAATAATTTGTCTTCATAAATCAATCACACCCTTCCTATTTAAAAGGGACGTCAATAATGTAATGATATAGTAACATATTTAAAAATCAGTATAATAGCAATCTATTTTTAAAATAATAATTTTAAAGAATTCACATGAAATATTTTCAGCAGCATGCACTTCTTCAGGTTTTATCTCACCAAAGTACAACAAAATAATTTTTGAAACTTTTGAAGCACCACAATCCTGTGTGCTATATATTTTTGGTGTTTCGAATGGAAAATAAATTATAAAATTTTCTATTTAGTTTCCATATTTTATAAGTTAAAAATGTAAACTACACCAATCATTTAAGTTTATTCTTTTTTCATCACTCCATTATTTTATTCGACTTTATAGGTTGAATATTATTTTTTCTAAATTTTTTTGCTTTCCAACAGAATATTACACCTCTATATCACTACTCTTATTTCCAGAATTTTTTTATAACCTTGGAAAATATTTCTCCTTTAGTTAATCAAAAAATTCTTTCATTGTTTAGATTTATTCATTTATTATTAGCAATGAGCGACGTTTAATTATTTCAAATAAACAAAACTAAAGGTACTTTAGAGGAAGCCATTTTGAAAATTCGGCAATTAAGTCCTGTCAGACTATTTCAATGAGGACAAGACCTATGTGGTACTGAAGAATACCTAATTATACATTGATATAAAGAGTTTCTGAAAAATCGCTAGAGCATTTTCCGAGAAAATTGTAAAAATGTGTAGAATTGAAAATTAAAGTAGCACTTCCGGTAAGTCGATTTTGGCGAAAAAGTTGTAACATCCCCAGGCATATCTTGAATCCGTAATTTAAATTTCATAAAACTTTTCATTTTCTAGCTGGGCTGTTCAAATACAGACAGAGACAGAGACCATTTTGTGAGGCTTAGTTATTGGACATCCACTGACTTTAATCCAGTGATGCGGCTCAGAGAGAAGCGCTGCGATCTCTTTGAGTCTTGCCTTGTCATCTACAAGTGGAGGGCAGGGCATGGCTGGGAGGTCCCTGGACAGAATGTAAATATGTATATATGTATGAATGTAATCTAGAATTTTTATTTATTTTATTTTATTTATTTATTTTATTCTATTTTTTATTTTATTTTATTCCTTCTTCTTTTGTTAAGATTGTGTATTTATTTATCACCAGTGCCCTTTATTTTATCAATTTATTTTTCTTTATATTTATTTTATTGTATGCATAGTTGTACATACAGTGTGAATGGGTACTTCAGCCCTAATACTCATTGCCCTTGGGTGTGGCAGCTTGTATTATGTTCAATAAATAAATAAAGAAAGTTATTGAACTCAGGGGACCTTAAAACGCGTATTTACATTAAAAAATTGGATTCGAAAAAAAAATTTCATGATCGCATTACTTTCCCTTCCAATAAGTAGATTGTGCATTATGTCTTCGTTAATTAAAATTCGAGAACATTTTGTTGTGTTTGACCGATATCTCTGGCCCTTGGTTCAAAGGTAGCAGCTATTAGAATCTGATTTTTGAAGTGACCCTCTCTCCAGGCCCTTGGTGAATATTTATCACCATCTTCCAAGATAAAAAAAGAAGGTATAGCCTAAAAGAAGTTTTGTACTGTACTTACTTTTAAAATAGTTGATTTCTTGGTGCGGACAAAATTTTAATTTGATTTCACCTAATTGGAATAATTTTTTAAAACTTCTAATACTAGTTCTGAAGACACAAAAATTACTTTTACATCACAAAAATCAAATCCACAAAACAAATGTAATTGTTTTGTGGATTCATTTTGGGTTATTTTCATCATTTCCTGCCAGTTTCGGACAAATTTATGACTGCTGTAGAATTAATTTGCAATTCTGGTGTCTGAAACTTGACGTATGATCACCTGAGATGATGATTAGTACAAATCAACTCCTAGTTTGGCGATAAAAAAAAAAAAAGATATATAAGCGCTTTTTCGAGGTTTTGCCACTGTGAAGTGGTGGTCTCTCTATAATATAGTCGCCTTCCTTTTCTCGTTCGAATAGAATTTCCCTTCTCTTCTCGTTCGAAAGAGTTGTCCTTATGAATGCAGTACTGGCCGCATACTAATTTGAAGACAGAATGGCGCCTACGCTCTAATGGCACATTGATGGCTCTTTTTATTTCACTTTTTCTCTTAATAGTTTGTCCATGGTAAGTCAGATTTCCTTTAATTCCCCAATTATACTGCAGTTTAATGAAGGATAGTGGATATGTGGCATTAACTTTATTGGCTTCAAATCAAAGTGATTTGTTAAAAAATCTTTGTGATTCTGAGAAGCAATCTTTATTATTTGTATTTTCTGGTTAAAAACACTGCCGACAACCCCACGTAGAAGATCCCTAGAATTCGAAATGTATGGAGTTAAATATAAGTAAATAATAAATAATTTATAAGAATTAAAATAAATATACTTTGTGAGACTTATCAAATGTAACATGAGTAACGATTAATATAGTTTGCAAGCAAATATTAAATATTTTACAGTATACTTTAGCATTATGATTTATTTGAAACTGATTTTTTTTTGGGGGAGGGGGAATAGATATGTTTAAAACTGTTTAGAAATTTATGATAGTTCATAAGAAATTTTTCGTAGCAAATAAGTAATAAAATGATTCATTTCATATTTGATTCTACATTCTTATCCGACATTAGAGTTACAATAAAAAGTCCTTGTGTGGTGAATGCAATGTTGACTTTGAAATCAAATTTTTAATTCTTATTTGAGTCTTTTTACTATCTAATTTATAAGTTTGCATATCATCTATTACATTATTCAATGATGTACCTTGAACGTCTTTGCAGATAAACTTATATTTCAACCGATATTCAAGTTACTTTATATTTCAACCGAATGATCTGTGGAATATACTGATTCACTATCTTTCAAGATATTTAAAAATACGAAAGCTTTTAGCGGGTAATTCAAAGTGTACATAGATGGGCTCTGGAGGAGAATACTATGGAGAAGAATGAAAAGGTTTCGAACTTTTAACTGTGTAACGGCTTTGATTTTCAGCTTTATACTCAAAAGCATGATACAGTTTATAAAGTTTTGAAAGCTTAACACGCCTTATTGATCAGAAAAACAAGGCGGCTGCACATCACTCACATTTGGAACGGAAGGAGTCATTGTCTTGCCTCACCCTGCCTCTAGCCATGACATCGTGCCATCAGATTGTGTTCTTTTCCGGTCAGTGTCACACTTTTTGGAAGGACGACACTTGAAAAACTATGTCAGAACGAGAAGGTTTTGCCAGAAAACAGAAGAGTAGAAATCAAACTGCTAGCGATAAAGTGATAAAAAGATATCTTTTTATTTTCTAATAATAGTTATTGCAGATTTTTACTGAATTTTTTACGATAAAACAAGCGAATTTTCTGTACTGATTCTTATAATATTGCAATGGCTTCTGAAGAAGCTACCCATTTGTAGAACTACTATGATTATCCTATGTGCTATGTATCATCTTATTTTCAGAGACCTTGTAGCTCTATCTATCTATTCGTAACCTGTCAATCGGAGATGAAAGGTTACGAACTAATGGGTTTGTATAGGTAAGGAAGAGGAGTAGCTCAGTGATAAGGCACTGTGTTACCATGCTTCCGGTCTCGGGTTCGAGACCGGCTGTGGCAGATAATTATTTATTTTGTAATCAGCCGTGGGTCGATTCTGTGGGATCGGGAGACCCTGCTGGGGATCACCCAATCTCTATAAAGTGGGTACCCTTAATTGGGGGAAAAACCTGGCGGTTGAGCGTGATCTCGGACAAATCACCTCCTTGCACAACCGTTGGCTTAGAAACAGTACGGTCCTTACCTAGTACTGTACCCAAGACCCTTAATGGGTTGTAGTGGTACAGGTTTTTTTTTTGTATACATAGGTATAGTGGAATTAAATGAAGTATTTATAATTCGAGTCGAATCTACAACATATTAGATGTAACGATATAATTTAATTCGTGGCATCATAAAGAGCATTAAATGTTTCGGATTGTAAGGATTAGATTTCGGAAAATTTAATGTTTTCAAAACTCAATTCCCCATGTTCAGGAGGTCTGATAATAGTAATGTACGTGAGCTATTTGCAATGCATTGGAAGATTTGTGCATTTATCAAATTAATCTTTAAGTATACAGAATCCATGAGCAGTTTTCAGTCGTTTCAATTTGCACAAGAAGACATGAGGTATAAAGTGGAACATTATTACACACGATATTGTGACCAAGAGTAAAAGTGATTTGATGGGACTTGTTTTAATTTATTTTAAAAGTTTAGGCAGTATCCTTCAATGGATGTGATGTGTGTGTGACAGCAGAGCTAGAGATACAATAGACGGGTCACAGATAAGCCACAAGTGCCCTCAGCTTATTTATTGAGTACAATATTAGAATGTGTTGAGATGCTAACTGTCGAAGATAATGAATAGGAAATAAGATAAATGGAAAATACTTTGAGAATTCCAAATTAGCATTTTGAATTAATTTTAGATTTATACACACAAACATTTGAAAAAAAAAGTATATAAAAAAGCCAAGTGCTTTAATGAATAAAAAAAATCTACCTTATGACCGACCTTAATAATGATGTTTATAACAGAAATCCCAAAAACATTGCCAGACCTTACATTATAATAATGATAATTATTTTTTTATTGAATGTGAAACATAAAGTCCACTTATATATATTAGTCCACATACAGGACTAATATAAAAATAGAAAGATATTTTAGTCGGAAAGAACTGAACAATATCAGGAAGTGTGGTAATTACATGCTCTACTACACATATCGATTAGAGGATTACGTAATTATTATTGAATAAGTCTATACAAATTTCATATATAAAACATTTTTGTACAACATAAAAGATGAATATAAATAGATTTAAAAACAATTATGAAATTGAATATCCAGACAATTGTAAGTTATTGCACGTTGTTTTAATTAATAGATTCTGTAATGGCTACGAATAATTTTAGGAAATTGATTGAATATTTTATGTTCCAAAAGAAAAATTTAGTCAATATTCAAATTGACGTAACAAAAAACGCCAACCATTTTTTTGCCAAACATGTCATTTACATAGAAATTGTGAAAGATAGAGTACATATGTTTCAAATTAAATGAAATATAATATAATTTTTTTATTTAGGATTTCTTCACTTATGAAGTTTCCCTCAACCGAATTCTCCCTTAAGCCTCTCTCTCCAATTCTTCCTGTCAATCGTCTCCTATTCCGTCTATCTATGTCCGATCATGCTTTCCTCTACTTTATTTTACCAGTATGTTCTAGGTCTTCCTCATTTTCTTCTATCTTCTGCCACCCATTTCATTATCAATTTCAATATTCGATTTGAGTCCATCCATAATAAGTGACCATACTACCTTCATCTTCATTCTTCTATTACTTCTAAGATCTTTTTACTTACATTATTTCTCTAGATAGGGTTTATAGGATGGATCATGTTAGAAACACCGAAATGAGAGAAAGAATATATTAATTTTTTTTTAAATAATCAATTGTTACTTTTAAATATTACTATTATATAAAAGGTAGTGTAAATATTATAAGTATACGAAATTGAAAATGCAAATTTTATTATTATTATTTTATTTTCAATCTTGTAGTTATTTATTATATTCTATATTAGAAAATTATAGAATTAAAGTTCCAGTTGTAAATGGTTGCTACCTAGTGTTTTTGAAAATGGTAGTGTATCTTCGCTTTCAATGTTTATAGGTTATTATTTACAAACTTTTATTGTTATATTTTCTTTGTGCGTTCGCAGGTATTTATAAATTGACATTAATAAATGCGTTTGAGCATCGTTATTATCTATTACTAATTAATTTTATTTAGCAAGTTTATTCTTTATTTAATTTCATTTTTCTTTACGCTTATTTATATATACTAAAATATTAGTAATTATTTATTGAATTTTAACCTTTAAATAATATATCTACTTTTCAAAAATTAATAACATAAAATAATAATATGACTATGAACTAAAAAAAGAGAGAACCCTATCATTTTTAATAACATTGATTTTTTAAATAATTTCAAAGCCTTTTTGTAGCTATTCCTAATTATATTGAAATGTTATGAAACAGTGCATGACATGATATTTTCCATTAGATATTCATTTACGTCTCATGCCAGTATTTAGTTACTGGCTCAATGTGTTTGCAATTTACACTAATTTATGCAAATAGCCATGAAAGATACATGACAGATACACAACACGCGCTAACTGAAAACGATTTCTGTGCCTGAATCGACCATAAAATTTAAAACTACGTCCAAAAAATAATTAAATCTTTATTATTTACAATAAGGAATATAAAATATAGAAATAGATAAAATTTATGAAATATAATTTAAATATATATTTTCTACTGATTTCGGATCTATCTTTATTCTTAAATAATTTTTGTCAAAATAATTGTTGAAATTTATTTTATCATCATAGCCACCGTAGAACCTTCTATTAATCAGTTATGTGATTTTGATTTTATCAGAAACAATATTTTATCTCCTTAGTGCTTGTGGAAAGCACTCATGTGTTAAAAAATCGTAAGATGATTTTAATTGATTAAAAAATACATATATTCAATGTGTTAATGTTTATCGCTTGCGCACAGTAACCGCTAGCAATCACCCGTGTGAACTTCCAAGACAGTCTTCAAATAGGAGGCTTGAGGGGAGCAAAGACGATCTATTAATTGAAATGAATTCCCTTATGAAGGTAAACAAATAGAAAGGCTTTTCTATGGGTACACAAATGTTACATATATTTACACACACACACACACACATACATACACACACACACACACACACACATATATATATATATATATATATACCGCTTTCCTTCCGAAAATTAATTACTTTAAAACGTATGAGCTTCTACGAATAAGTGTAATACCAAAGTATATCTTTTTCAATAACGATGCAATTTAAATTTTAAAGTATTGTTTTAACATTTTAAGCAAGAGGTACACGTAACTGTAACCAGTTCGCACATTATTTGACTACAACGTAGCTGTTAAATCATTTTATTAGCCATAGGAAATAAATAAACCATTGGTTTTTAGGTTATCACACACATAAAATTTAGCAATCATAATAAAAATATGATTATTAAGTATATTAGCAAAAGTTTTCACTTTTTCATATTTTGAATTTATTTGTTCATGAAGTTCAGAACAATTAGAAAAAAAAAAATTATTTTTTAGTCAAAAACAAAGATTAATTTTTACATAATATTTTGTAGCTTTACAATAATGTCATTTGATATATAAAAACGTATTTTGGATGCTGACTAAAGACAAATATTTCAAAAATGAACAAGAGGAACAGATTGGAATACAAAAAAAAAGTATATAAATATATATAAGTAGCTATATACATATATAAATAGCTACAAAGTATTAAGTTTAAATTGAACTTAGTTGTTGATTGAAAGATATTAATATGTTTTTGCAACTTCGATAGTAGTTCTGAAGATGCACTTGTGAATTCCATAAGGTTATGTGATCATAAATTTATATATTTATAAATTAATAAGATTGAAAGGTGAAAACCTTATCACTGCTAATTTACTTAATTATTTAGAAAATGGCTTGGTTATTAAGTTGAAAGACTTGATGCCTTTTTTTGTAATAATACAAAAATAACCTCATCATCATTTTCCCCTTTTTTTTTGTTTTAGCTTCACTATCATTATTTATATATCATAATTAATATATCGTAAAGTTAACAAATGCCATTGACCCAGGAAGTATTTGTTATTAAATAAGGTTTACAACCCAGGAAGTTATTTGTTATCGTTCCTGGTTAACAGCATTAAAACAAGTTCTATTTCCTTAATCATCCCTTCTCCTATTGTATGTATAAAAGCCTATCTGAAAGGGACAGATCATACCAGTATCACAATGTAGTAACCATTATCTAGAATGCAGTATTAGAATAAGTATTTAGAATGTAGGACTAGAATAAGAATTAATCTTAGAATGTAGTCTTAAAATCAGTATCATAATGTAAATTAGAATGTAAGAATCAGTATAGTATTAGAATGTAAGGTAAAATAAGGTTATGTGAGACACTCTCACTGTGTTTAGAATTAAGTCTAGTTATAATATCTTTAAAGTCTATCAGCCACTCAGTAGCCTCATTATATATATATATATATATATATATATATAATGTAACTTGTACTCTGCTTAATAAAATTATTTTTAAAGCTTACACTCATCGACTTTGTTAACTGTAATATTATAATATGCCGTAATGAATTTATCATACTGTAATTATTAGAATAAAATTTTTTCTCTTTGTTCATTTAATTATTATCGTATTAGTTCGAACTAAAACTGAAAATTTTATAGTTAGTCTAAAATATAGTTTGGGTGTTAAACTTCACTGGGTTATAGTAGATCATATACTTTTAGAGAGATAATATTTTAAAGGAAAGCGGTAAGTGGTGTTTTCATAAATTTAGTATGCTGTACTTCTCCTCAGCGGGCTTTACAGCTCAACCAACCAAGTGGGCAACCTTTAGAGATATAAATTTACACATGGTCATCGCACAAAAAGCTACGTATCTATCGTTCTTGTCATGTCACCGTACTTCTAAATAAATACATGAATACATTCAAATATATTATAATTAATAAATAAAGCCAAATAATCACAAATTTCCATTTTATAACACATTATTTCAATACCCATTTTAATAAAGCTATTCAGTTTTAGCAATTGAAATAATGAATTATCATTTGAATTTATAGAAATGTCCGAATCGTGGAAGTGATTTCGATGTGGTGGCATAAAGCTACAAATAAAGTTTACGTTGAATTCAAAAACGTTATCACCTAATATAAGTAATATGTCGTTAAATTAAAATAATTGATACCGGACATAAATGGTAATAATTTTAGATTACATTATGTCTTTTGGTGATATAAACAAATAAATTTTAATGGCATACTATCCATATTGGGCAATTAAATCAAATTAACCAATGTCTTACCTGGCCAAGAATATGCTGGTTTTCCAATATAATCAGCTCAAATGCTTCTGACGCTCAAATGGATGATCTAATCAAAGAATGTCAGAGGAAAAAGTCACAGTCTACTTCCGTAGTTTCACCAATCGCTATTGCTAACTTGCTTAACTTCGACGCAATGCGTGCGGATGACAAGCTGCGAAATGTTGGGGTTTACTAATAACACCTCCTTAATAATACGCTCAATTATAGTCGTTAAAAAGTTATGAAAGACCTCGTAAATCGCATTTCGATATCTTAAAAATTAAAAGACATTTTTATATATTTTTTCATCATATTTCTATTAAAAATGTTACCAAGTCTGTAGGTGTAGTATTTTTTATGAAAAAAAAATACAATAAATAGTTTCTGAAATGATGCTTTCACAAAAATTAAAATGTTTATTAATTTAACAATTTTACTTTTTCTTTAATAGCAATATTAATAATAAAGTAGAAAAATATTCATATTCGGTTTACACAAAATAACGATTATAAAATAACTATTGCATCTCCGAACACCATAATCACATCAATAATTTTACTTATGGATCCATATCTTGGAAATGGATATTGAACGTATTAGCAATTAACAGCAAATAAATTCCCTCATAAACAAACAGGATCCAATATACAAATGATGACCGAACATATTAACATTATTTTTAGGAGGCATCGAAACGGATTCATGAAATACGCTAATACGTCCAATATCTATCTCCAAGATATGGCTCCATACAGAACAAATACAATTAATGATGTGATTATGGTATTCGGAAAAGCGATAGTTCTTTTAGGATTTTTATTTTGTGTAAACCGTGCATGAATATTTGTATACTTTATTATTATTATTGCTACTTTATTATTGAAGTCAATATTTCTATTGTTAAATTAATAAACATTTTTAAATCATACAATAAATTTACCTTTCATAATTGTGGAAAATCATTTCAGAAATTACTTTCTATACAGGAAAAAATACTACACCTACAGGATTGGATATATTTTTAATAGAAAGAAGATAAAAAAATACATAAAAATGATGTATCACGTCTCCAAGATTCTAGTTCATGAGGTATCTAAAAAGTAATAATGATATTCAGAATACAAGATTCTGAAATAGTGTAAATTTCAAAACTTATAAATGAGCGTACTGAAAAATAGGTGTTATCTCCTAACCCAACTTTTCGCCGCGCGTCAACCGCACGTATCGCGTCAAAGTTAAAATGCAATAGCGGTTTGTATAGTAAACTATGGAAGTAGACCTACGACTCTATCCTCTGGTATTCTTTGTTTAGATTAAACATTTGGCCGTGAGAAGCATTTGAGCCGAAATATGTAGGACACTTTGTATGTAAGGTAAAATAGATTATTGTTATTTATGATAAATATTGTTATAAAATGTTATTTTTATTACATCTGATACTAATTTTTTTCTGAATTAGCTAAAATTTAAATTTATATTTAAAAATGACCTCAATTTAGGTCAAAACATCAAATAAAATGTTTATAACAAGTTTCACATATTTTAAATTTTTAACCTGAAACCTTTAGACCATAAAAATGTTATTCCTTCTTTAACTACTTAAAAATAACACAAGTCTCAATATTTAGAATGAGTTTTTCTATTATATCTAAATAATATTAATCAAAACAACATTAAATATTACAAAAATTTCTGCTCTCGGTTTTGATCTTGATACGTGAGGTGGATGTTCATAATTTAAGAGTATAAAGACTAATCATTGTTCTCTCCTTACAGATCCACTTATCGAAGATTCATTTTCATTATCTTCAAATTATGAACGCCTGATCGGAGAACTGCAGGTGCAGAATTTTCATTGGTGATAATATTACAAAATAAAATTTAATATTTATTTTTTCGATTACTACATTGCAAAATATAATGTTTATTTTAACCCCAGCTTTACTGTTCATTCGTATCTATTTTGATAGAACATGAACTCTTAATTTGTTCCATACTTCGTTCTGAACAATGCTGAACTTGTGCAATATCTTTCGTTATAAGTGATTTTGAACAAGTCTGACGCTTCATAAAATTATCGGAGTGGAATTTACAGATTAAATGAAATTTCTTACTTTATAAAAGCAACTGTTTAATTTTTTTATTACAAGTTTCTTAGAGAACATTTTTTTTAATAATAATTTACAAATGAATAGTGTAATTTATTATATTTATCAAGTAGTTCAATAATATAATTGTAAAACTCAATTACAAATTCTAACATTATATTATGACAGAAAGAAAAATATGTTAAATACACACACACACACACACACACACACACACACATATATATATATATATATATTTTGTTATGTATTGAGAATACTAGGATTGAAGGAAATCAATAAGATTAAATAATAGTAATTAGATAATGAATAAATTAAATAATGATGCCTCCTGGTTCAGTCAATATTAACATAAATCAGTTTCTTTTTCTGACAAAGAAATACAAGGTCGGGCGCTATACCTGGGGGTACAAGTCGAGGGTGCCGATATGCCGCTTAAACCGTCATAAAGATAAAACTAGGCCTATAAATAGGCCCGGTCGACCAGGTGTAATAAGATCTACCGCCCAAGGATACAGAAAATAAAGAATAGGAAAAATGGTTCAAACATTTCCAAGGCCTTTTCAACAATTCTTATAGCATCAACCAATAAGATGTCCCAAAAGGAGAGTAGGGACAAAATGTATCTTTTCAAGAAGGAGAAGGGGAAAAAGGGAGAAGAGACAGAGAAAACATAAGGTAGGATAGTTCTTGGGCGAAGGTGGAAGAGTGGAGTTCGAGCTAGAAGAGAGAAGACAGAGGTTCGCAGAGTGTACAGTGGAGCAGCCCATCGAGAGAAGAAGTCTGTGCGTCTGAAGGCAGAAGAGCAGGCTGCTGCAGGAGAGAGAATCCTAGACCATCGAACACCGAATGTAGAAGGCAACAATAAGATAAGTGCTTGTCCTTTCATTCATTGTGTACATTAATGTCGAATATTATGTGGCACCCGATTTATTATTTTAAATAAGCAGGTTCTCCCAGTATTCTCAAATACATAGGTTACAGTCCATAGATTTTTACAATAAGAGTAATTAGATTGTAAATTAGTAAACAAATAGTTTAATTTATAACGTAACTTCAATAAAGTAAGATCTTCTATCAAATTCTATTATTCTATTAACCCTGCATGCCATCATATAGTCTAATTAAGTGAAATGGTGAACACGACACCCTTGGAAAGGATCTCCAATGGTATTTATAATATCCCAAACTAGTGACCATAGCAAGGGGGTCTGTGGTCTCTAGCCTTTTATGTTAAAATATAGTTTGATTGATCGGCTCCCTTCTGGAAACGATGCAAATAGAGAATAAATTAGTTATGTAAATGTTGTTTCTGTAACCCCCACCTGCCTTAGAAAAGCAGTTTGCCAGAAACATAGCAATATATATAGATAAATAAATAAATAAATCAGAAATAATTTGAATAAGCTACACTGTCAAAAATATAACATAAACATAGTGTGGATTAGGGGGCACTCAGGAATAGAAGGACATGAAAGAGCAGACACCCTTGCGAAGTTAAAGGCTCACAGAGACCTTCCACTATCATATAATAAGATATCTATATCCCACATTGAAGGAGGTGTCAGAAAGGACTCAATTGTAAAATGGAATCATGCCTGGACTGCTTCAATGAAATAACCAAGCCTTTATAGATTTGTTCCCCTTATCACACATCACAACTATAAAAGTATACTCAGTTCTGACAACAAGTTGGCACAAATTCTTGCTGAACACGGGCAATATTTAATTGCTTTAAAATACTACATGACAAGTGCCCACACGACAGACAGATACACAATTTTCAACACTTAATATTTAACTAAAGACAACTTGACAGCATTTGGACTATTACAGAAGACTATTACAGAAATTTTTTTCAAAACATGAGAAGAAACAGAACAGAGACTGATAACAAAATTTAAAAGTGATTTACAATTTATTTAAAAAAATTGACTTTAAGCAATTCTTAGAATTTATTAAAAAAATATACTTTAAAGAACTTATTCAAGATAGTAGGAAGGCAGTTAAATTTAGTCAGCTTGGCGTATCTTGTTATGCTTTATCAATTTTCTTTAATAATTTTAATTATAGAATTTTTATTTTATGTTTATTTACTTTATATGTATTTTTATATGAACTTATATTTATATCTTTTATTATTTTTCATACTTATTTTTATTTATAAATCTTCAAAAAATTATAATTTTTTTATTTATTTTTATTTATAAATCTTCAAAAATTTATAAATTTTATATTTTAAATTTTATTAAATAGTTGTTGTTTATTGATCTTATATGTATTTTTTATTTAAACTTATATTTATTTTTTTTTAAATATTTATTTGATATTTATTTTTTATTTAAACTTATATTTATTTTTTTAAAAATATTTATATTAAAAAATATAAATATTTTAAAAAAAATATATTTAAAAAAAAATAATTTAATCATTTTAATAAAAAATACCATGTAATTTTATTATTTAATATAAAAACGTAACACGTATTACTTTCAGTGTGCCTAACTTTATAGGCATGGAACATGCAAAATATTAATCAATAAATACTCCTTCTTTGGGGTTACCATAGGAGGGGAAATATATATATATATATATATATATATATATATATATATATATATATATATATATATATATATATATATATATATATATATATATGTGTGCCTTGTTTTTTTACAATTTACTTGTTTTTAAACAAAGACTTTTTTAGTTATAACATATAATATTTTTGGTTGAAAATTAGATATTCCGAGGTCAATCACATTGTACATAATTTATTAAGCTGATTAGCCTCATAATTTCAAATACCAGGTGAATATCACAGGTATGTTTCATAAAAAGTTAATTTACATTAATTACAAGCTTTAACTTCAATTTATTAATACGAGACAAGAAAAATCTGAAATTTAATATAGAATTGCCATTATTTTTTTTTTACTGACTGAAAGATTAATGATTTATATTGAATCCTTATCCAGGTTGACAACCCATTTTCGAGAGTCTAGGTGTGCCCCAGGAGTACCTCAGAGTCGATCCACTGTTGATAGAACAAAAATATAATTTTCTGTCACAGCCGGGTTCGAACTTTTAGAAGTTAGGAGTCTTATCCACTGAGCTACCCTAATCCCTTGAACAAATTCATTAAAAAAGCTCACAGAAAGAGGTGATAAAAATCGGTAACCAACTTGAATAAAGAACTTTGGTCAATGAGGTTTTTACTAATTTAATACGAGGTTATTTGAAAATAAGCTTTATGTATATATATTCTATAATTATATTCGGAATTAATGAAACGTGACGTGAGGTGCAATATCTTTAGGGTTGCGAGAAAGTATTAACAGGTGGATGAGAAGTTTCTTTATTTTCTCCGTCTGGAAATTAGAGAACTCTTTCAGGAATTTCGGGATTAACTCCAACTTCCTCAACCGTTACCTCAGCACGTGTTCGATACAGCACGTGTTGCAAGTAAAAACTGGGCATAACGGTCAAGTGAAATATCTAGTAATACTCCAGGGATTTCCAATTTAAATATTTTGAACTACTTATTCAAAAGTTATTTGTTTAAGAACATTTTTACATACATTGGAAAGAAATAATATGTGTTATGTATTAGTACATGAAATACGACGATAATGATAAAACCTTTCGTTTTGGATGAAATTGTAAATTTGCAAGAGCTGTTCTTTTTGAGTGCGCTAATTAACAATTTGCCATCGTATTTTCTTTTGAATATGTGCGTTTGAATAGAATCCGGTAGTAAATCTTAATTAACTTATTGATAAATGTTATAAATAATCCATACATCAAAGAAAATGGTGTGCTAAAAACCTTTAAGCCCATATACGTACCAAAATCCGACGACAAATTCGTAAAGGGGTCACAGACGATCACTCCAATCCCATCACTACACACCAAATGGAATATGGAACAATCGTGAGTGTGAAATCCTATATGGAGTGGTTGGAGTAGTGGGGAGCAGCTGGAATTTCATCGGTCTTAAAATCCACCGCGTTATAACAAAATCCAATCACTCCAACCGATCGTGAGTGTGGAAAACGGATGGAATGGAACAGTGAACTGCACAGTTTTTCACACAGTTTTTAGGCTGTGCTACACTACTAATAACGAAAATTGTTTGTCAGTAAAATTTTAAAATATTTTAAAAATGTTACCATATTGATTGTATAAAATATGTTTAAAAAATGTTAATATGAATAACTGATAATTATGCGTATTTTTCTCCGCGAACTTCGGGGAGGGGGGAGGGTAAAAGTTAAATTATTTAATGTTTTTGATATTGTAGAACTCTTCAATGTTTTTTAGTAAAATTTTGGTAGAATCTTTTGAACAAATGCATCAATAAATTTACGGAAGGATAGATTTATCAATAATAAATCTTTGAAAATACATATAACTGATTTAAGACGCACGATTTTACGTAAGGAAATGTTTTTGGCTATACTCGTATATGTTCCCTTTTAACAGAAATTGAAATAGTTACAGTATTAAAATCGTTATTACTTACTTTTAATGATATTAACGAAATAAAAACAAGGATAATCAATTTGACCAAACAGGAACTAAACAAATAAAAAGGAACAATAATTGGTATAAATTTCAAGATTCAAATTTTTTTTTCGTGGATTGTAATTTAAAATAGGTAAAAACATCTCGTCTGTTTCTTTCTCATACTCTTTCTGATAAACAAAAATATTTTAAAAATAAGGAACATTTCTATGAAAAGAAACGTAGTTATTCAGGAGAGCCGAAAAACTGATATTTATTCAAAACACTGTATAAAAAACCATTGGTTCGCCTGTGGGTATTGGGGTACATACAAAGCTATAGTCTATTCTTGTAAAAATGTGTATATATGAAGCTCTCTAAAACGTTTGAATTTGGCATTAATAGGTAATATTTTTGTACGCTGGCTCCCGGACAAATACACGTGTAAATAAAATTATATAAAAGACTAGATTGATCTTGAATTAATAAAACACAAAAATAAATATAAGTAATTGGATTCCCTAAGCGTTAAAAACATCAGGGAGACTAGGGAATCCTATAAGGACTGTAGGAACGAAGAATTATTTTTACAAATATTATATTGAATGAGAGAAACTTCGGAATATCACCCATGGGTAGCACACTTTATAACTATTATATCCTTTATTCACATGTGTTTACTAATAGGACTCGTAATTAAGGAGGTAATGGCCCGAATAATTGCGGTGACCGAACCGTAATGGGGTCCGATATTCTATCCCCGCCATCTTACATTACACAGCGCTCCAGTTACTTATCAATGTCGAACCGATTACTCATTTCCGTTTGATAAATGACAATTCCATTATGTTTTCAGGAATCTGTGTGATCTTCAGGAATTTCCATTTATGATATACAATTCTAGTTTGTGAGTTAGGGGCTATGCAAGAGTCCATTGTGCAGTAGTAATGGGCTACCCTGGATCATATCAATGAACAAAGCCAAAACCAAAGATATTACGGATAATTACCATTACAGTCAGAAACACCAGTAATTTCATTTCTCCTAGAATTTCTTTGTTTTTGTTTATATACGTTCCCTCTAACAAGAAATGTATTAAATGAATCGTGTTCATAAGGAGATACTTAGATAAAAAAAAAATACAAAAGCTTACGAGGAACCATCCTAAAGAAAATACCCAGAGTGAGGGGGGGAGAAAGATAGATTCTGTGTAAATAGCGGGCGAGTGTTTATCCTTTTGTTCAGCAAGGCTCTAATGGAATAGAACTTGTAAACTTATTTATTTACTTTTAGTTAACTGCTTGTTATTGCGAGCAAGTTGAGGTGCTTCTGGCCAACTCTGACAAGTCAATTACTCTGATCCAATTAGCAGCATCAACTTGATCAATCTTACTTGTCCTAAGGTAGCGACATATTTTCGAAAAGTTTATCGTCTTATAGAAAAATATTGGAAAGATAACTATAAAAGTAGCTGTTAGGCAAAGCGAAACAGTTTTTTTTCAGACCCACTGACAATAAATTCAATAGAAAAAGAAAAGAAAAAAAAGGTAATAATCATATCTTCAGAATTGACATTAGTTTCGGTTGTCGTGTAGAAATGTATTAAATAAATCATCTATAGAGTCTTAAAAAGGAAAATATGATGAACTAAATTGGGTATAGGAATCTTGCAATATACTTAACATATAATAAACTTATAATAATAAAAAAAAATGTAAAATAAAATAAACATAACATTTTAAACGTAGACATACGTATATACACTAATTACAATCGGCCTGGGGAACTCCGAGCAGAGCTTGTCCCCTCCACCTTATAGATGGAAAAGCTTCATTTTATTAGTACTAGGATATCTGGAAAAAAAATTAATTTTTTACGTGTCTCATGACAATCCTATAATATGATATCATTATTAGACTTGGTTCCCAATCGACTTAAACTATATATACTTCACTTGTTACTGAACGAAACCCGAACGAAAAATTGCATGATATATTCAGCTGCCAGTATCCTTAAAATTGTATTTAATCCTGTTGTTTTTATCCCGATATCAATTATTCTCGATATTAATGACTGACTTCTTTTCCTGCTTCAACATGTTTTAATTATCCTATTATTTTCTTCTTATCTTCATTTGGGGACGTTAGTAGTAATTTTGATTACAGTGCGACTACACCATGGCTGATTACTTGCAATTTAAGGTAACGAGAGAGGAGAAGTTAAAAGGATTTTAAGTTAAAAGGATGTTCGACTGAGAAAAGCGATCTGACCATTTCCTTTTTTTTTATGGGAAAACTTGTTTGTTATGATTATGTTAATCCTCATTTAAAATATTTTTACCATCGCATTTATTTACTCCTTATATTAGATTCTGGAAAGAGAGCAATGACACTAATGCTCTGTTCACGATAAAGCACACCAAATGGCTTTCCTAAGACAGCTCCTTCTCCCCGGAAACTCTTTGTAGACAATTTTTTTTTTCCCATCATCGGTGGAAAAACAGCATGATAGTGTAGGCAATTTAACACTTTTCATATTGATATATGTTCAACATAATTGTATACCTATACTAATTTAATAATTTTTGTACCAACAAAAAACAAATTGGAATGAATATAATATTGATAATTACAAAAAACAAAACAATTATATTTAGAAACAATTTTGAGCCTTCATAGATTTGTTGACATCCGCATGATGGTATAGAATGATCAATTTAATTAGGGATTGATAAATTATTTGCCTCTTCTATAAATTTGTTTTATTGAAAACTAGTTTCGAATGTTATATTATATTTAGAAACAATTTTGAGCCTTCATAGATTTGTTGACATCCGCATGATGGTATAGAATGATCAATCTAATTAGGGATTGATAAATTATTTGCCTCTTCTATAAATTTGTTTTATTGAAAACTAGTTTCGAATGTTATACATTCATCCTCAGTTCTAAAAACACACAACAAATTCAAGAATAAGCAATTCAAAATATAGTTTGGTATTATTATACATATTAAATTAGATTAATATAAATCAGTATTATAAAACATTTATGAATTATGAATTTAATTAAGACAATAAATCAAATACATGTTGGTACTCACCAAGGTTTAAATGGATTATATCAAACAGAAAAGTTTGCACTGGTTTCTTCTCGCATTGTACTAACAATGAACGAAAGGTAAGTAGCATTTTTATAGGTAAACGGTTTTGTAATTGGTATTTTGTTATAGATGGGGATAAATTTAAGATTGGAATATTAGAGATATTTATTTGGTCATTGAAGCAAAAATCTGGATTGGATTTGAAGGATTTTATTATTTCAAGTGCTTCATATATATTTAATTTGAGGCTGTTTTCAACGTGATGTATTAATCTAACTCCTGAGTCTTTGATTAATTTATGATTTTTTTCATTTAAATGAATTGTAAAGTTGGAATTATCTGTCTTATTATTATATGCACGTATATGTTCCTTTAATCTCTGATTTAGTGATCTTCCAGTTTTTTCCGTGTATTTGGCTGTACAATCATTACTATATTATTTCAATTTCATTATTATAGTTCTTTCATGCTAGCATTATTTACCGTCTTTTGAACGCACCATTAAATAAAAAGAACTATAATAAAGAAATTGAAATAATATATTCCATAGAAAAAAATAACGGGTACGGGTAGTAAGATAGGCCCATCCCGAAACATTATGTTTTGATTCCAAAAACTTTCAGAAGCCTCCATCAAGAAGATCAACAGAAGAGAATGAAATTAGAACAAAGTCCCTGCAAGAAAAAGTTGACACACTGCGAAATAAGAAAGATGATTAGAAAGAGGATTAGGAGGGAAATGAAAGAATACGAAGATAACAGAATTCGTGAAATTTTACAATCCACTGGATCTACAAGGTACACAAAGAAAGAAGAGATTAAAAGAAACAGTGTTGTCCTCTATCCCCAATTTTATTTAACTGTCAACTAAATCATGTGTTCAATAAGCTAAACTGGGAAGAAAATGGCATATCAATAAATATTAAAATATAAAGGTTTGTGGACGATATTGTTATTTTCGCCAATTCATTAATAGAAATCAAGCAAATGGCCAAAGACCTCCTTAATCAATGTGAATCTGTGGGGCTCTATATTAACACTGAAAAAACAAAGGTAATGATAAATTCAAAGAAAGGAGAAGTAAAAATTAAAAACCAAATAATCAGTTTCACTGACCATTATGTCTACTTAGGACAGTCCATATCGTTTAAAAATAGAAATGAAGAATTGCATAGAATGATTAACTTGGGATAGAAAAAATGCTGGCGCATGAAAAACATTTTTAAATGTCAAATACTTCCTGACTTAAAGGCAGGGGCATTGGAAACTTGGATATATCCAGATATCCTATATGCAAAATTAGCTAGAACGCAATTCCTATTTTCTAGGAGCATCTTAGAAATCAAAAGAACGGACCATATCAGCAACAGAAAAGTTCAAACTCAAATCGAGGATAAAAGTTTACCACAAGAAGCATATCTACTGAAATGGAGGTGGGCTGGACATGTAGCCAAGCTTAGTTCAAGGAGATGGTCCAAAATTGCCATGGAATGGGTCTCAAGAGATGGAGAGGAAGACCACTTACAAGATGGAGAGACGAGATATTGCAGAGATTGGGAGACTGTTGGTGTACTGTGGCCAGGAATGGGGGGGGGGGGGACTTATGGATCAAAGTGATAAATAGCCTTTAATATAAAACATATAAATATAAATATACATAAAATATAAATATACATAAATATAAATAAACATAAAACATATAAATATAATATATAAACAGTTATATTATGAAGTGTTTAACACAATACATAAAACATATTTAATTTAATTTTAAAAGTAATATTAGAATTTAAAGTATTATTTTATGTTAAATTAGTCTAAAGTGTTTCCTAACTGAAGTAATGGCAAATGTTATGTGTTTATAATCCAGACTCTTGCCTCCCAAAGGAGAGGCTTACAGTTCTGTAAAGAATGAAAATGGAGAATGAAAGAATGAAGAATGAAACAGTAGAAGCCTTATTATCCCTAACACAATCAATAATCTAAAAGATTGCATTCCAAAAGGATTAATTATATTCTGTAATTATAATGAATTATGCCTCTTTGTACGTATCTTAGATATTCTTTCGTTAATAGAATAAGTCAAAAGTGGTACATTTTTATAAATAATTTTTGTAATTTAAGAATTTTTATACATTGCTATCATTTCTCAAGAAAAACATAAGTTCGAAAAAATATTTTCACGTGAAACACGGAGGGGTAAATCAAGAATAGCCTCCCCTGTACCTGTCTGTTAGTCGAGATCAAACTGACACTCGCCATTGTATACCCATCACAAAGCAAGTGCTTCCAGCCCTGAACAAAGTTTACTTCAGCAAAGTTCAAGACAGTTTTCAGCAAAATAAGTAGAGCAGAGGTGACAGGCCTTATTTTTGTAAACTTTCCTACTTGTTGCCTCCACTACTTACCTCTGTCTACTGCCTCTGGAGGTAAAAAAAAAACCTTTTTCATGTGGCGCATTTATTATATTGTATACTTATCTCATTAATGTGGGTTTATGTCCATATGATATGAATAAAATTTATTACCGTATTTGACTGAGACTAACCCAGTTTCTATAAAGTCAAGGAAATTTGAATTTTAATTCATTTGAGGGGAAAAAATGGCAATTGAACATATATGCTGACCACAACAACTACTTGTTACTATCGTTTGGCACGAAACAGAAGGCCCTAACCAAGAACTAAGCCCTCATGAAGGGTCCAGGTACTTGCAGCGATACAGATTTATTTCATTTTGTTTTTTAAAAATCGTTACAGCCTTCCAATAGTATAGAATCATACAAATCATACTTTAACTTTCCTGTCTGCTGTCTGCGGTTTAGGGGGTTTTGGAATGATTATGTATTGATCTCTTGATGCTTGTTTTTATTTTTATTTTTTTATTATCAGGTTGAATTCTAGAAAAGAATATATTTCATGAGAGATTTATTAAATAATCAATAAATAAATGTTTAAAATTATAACTTTCGTTTTATATCAACGATCGATCACCATACCACAAACGATCCTTGATGAAACATTTTGAAAATTTCTGAATAAGGCGGGGTGAAAGAAAATTGGATGTTGATCTTAGCTAAAAAAGCGTTATTATTTCTTGAATTTAAAAAAAAAATTACTTCTCTAAACTCAAAGCTAAAAATGCCTCCGGAAGAGAGCTTCTAAAAGCCATAGCAAGAATTATGCTAACTATTATTCGGCGATACTTTTGAGGAAATTTCTAAAGCGTTTCGTTCCTTTTATAAAACATCGAGATGGAATAAATCACGATAAATTGATATAAAGGGTTAGAACTTTAGTATGAAACGGAAATATACATATGTGCTTGCATTCTTTACCCTTACGCATCTTTCTTATAAATTCCATTATTTCACTTTCTATGCGCGGTTAGCAGCTCCATGGAAAGCTAATGCTAATAAAACACTAAATAGTTTTAAAACTAATTAATTAAACAAGTGTTTCCATACAGCGCAAACTTTTTACCAACACTATCGTACTAAAGTCACATTTTTATCAATAAAAACATCACTGAGTTTATTAAATTTAATGCTCTTTTCAGTGGTATGGTTGAATTTTTAATAGCATGAACCATTGTTGAGCTATAAGCACATTTATGAGAAAAAAATCGAAAAATGTTATATATAACTTTTTGTCAAAAACTGGGCTTGGAATTAGTTCCCGCGGTTTGTCATTTATTTGCACTTTGCATTTATTGCAAGAAGGCAATTAATTTCGTCTATTTGATTTTTCAAAAGATTTTATGCCCTGAAATGTTGAACCTTATAGCCCTACCGAATATTTTTACTTCCATATTATTAACGGTTCTTCATCATATTAGAAATATCTTTTTCGTTCATTTTATTTGTTGGCGAAATAGTTAAACATCCGTCTTGCTGTCTGCTCCTACCTTTTGAGAAAATTGGATAAGATGTTAATGAAAAAAAAAAGTCTGCCAAGTAGGTCAGAGTAGCTTCCCCAAAATTTGAATTGGGAATATAAGGAACAACAAATATGTGGAAACAAGAAATGTGTAAGGAAAAACAAATTAAATGCTTATTTCGTTGACATGTTTCGGAAAATTGCACAACAAAATTAAAGTTTAAAAAGGGCGTGCACGTTCGAAAATCCGAATCAAAAACTTTCCTCCAACTTTGGGCTAAAGTGGAGCCATTTGTGAAATATAGCCGTGTCAAGTAAAATACAGTTACGCGCATACGCAGTATCACATGGAATTCAGTAAAATTGACACTGCACCATTTGCTCTCTGGTCCCCAATTTTTCCCCAACTTTGGGTCAAATCGGACGAGCCGTTTTTGAAATATATAGTAGTAGATTGAATTTAATAATACTGATATACATCGTACCAGCCTGTACGATCCCTTAAAATTTAGTCAAAATCGGATTAACAGTAGTAGGTTTATGCCCTTTACATGGACTTGACTACAGACAGACACGAGAACAAAGTTGTTTTTTGGCGTCTTATACGTAAGATAGGAGTGGAAATTTTCGATTCTGAGGAAATAAATCTTTTTTACGTCCTGCATGAAAAGTCACAAAGCGTCCAACCTTCGATAGTGGAGAAGCAATAAACTTTTTCTACTCAACATTACAGCCTAAAATCTGGGTTTTATTTCACATTCAATCAGTCATAATGTATGTAATAGTTATTGCTGCCTTTTAACAAGTCTTTAACTTATGATTTTTTAAAACCATTATCATTTACAAGTCAGTAAATGACAATGGTTAGGCAACACCGGCCAACTTAAAAAATGTCTATATGTATATATATATATATATATATATATATATATATATATATATATATATACATATAGACATTTTTTAAGTTGGCCGGTATATAATATATAATATATATATACATATATATATATATATATATATATATATATATATATATTTATTTATTTATTTATTTACAGGATTAAATATTAATGTTTTTCTGACGATCACTAATACAACGGTCGAATCACCATGTCTATTAATTACTATGATAATCAATATCGCTTCGAGTAATAACAAATTCCGTTCAAATCAATCCCTAGATTTACCAAAAGTATTTTGTCTGAATGGTTTAACAAATTCCAGAGTTTATACAATGATTTCCTTCAACATTTGGCTGAAAAGAACATTCGATGAATTTTCCAAAGTGTTGTGAAGGTGAAAAAAGAAGGGAAAATGAACGAACGGAATGTTTCATTTTCGTTTTCTGTTTTTTTATTCCGTTTAATATAATTAATTCAGGGATGCATATGCCTCCTGGGAGAAGAGTAACCCCTTTCAGCTCTTTGAGCATTCAAGGAAATTTAATAATATCCTTCGCACCCGAAAACTTACTAAATTAATATATAAAAGGAATTCTTCAGATAAATAATCCACGAACATTAAATGTATTTTTATCATTAGTTTAGCTACTAATAATTATATAATCTAATTGCTCATATTATACTGCTAAAACAGGCAGTTGTAAATGGTAATGATAATTTTGAATAACTGTAAATTTGTAAAAGTCTGTAAAAATAATTGTCATGAGGTTTAGCGAAACCAGAGGTTTCCTTCCCCTAAAATAGGAAGGAGTTTTTTCAATTCTTACTTTCATGTTTCTGGACAGAAATGGTGAACTGAATAGTTTTTCCAAGAAAATAACAAGTATTTCCCAACTTTCATTTAATTCTTCTTGATTTTGTTTATTTTAGACATAGTAACGTCTAGACACAACAGTTGTCAGCATGTTAAAATGTATTTCCGTTGTATCATCGGATTCATTGCCATTTCTGCTACTAACCATTAATATAGATATGTTTTGTCTAAAACTAAAATTTATCAATACAATATTATTAACGTTGAATGATTATTATGTACATTTTTCATGTTTATAATTTACTTCTCCATATAAAAACTTCACTTGCAGACAACTTTGCAGATAATCAACTATTATCTAATATACACATACATATATACACTATATAATAATAATATACAGCCAAGATTTTATTTTTCACCTGAAACACCATTATCAGGGGTACCTGCTACACTTCTGCCTGATTGTCATGTCTTGCGGGTCAATCGCGATACTCGGAAGGCAGTATATGACTTTTTAACCCTTTAAGGAGCATAAGCCCTCTCATGCAGGATGAAAATTTTTGTGTGTTGATACAATGGATATCGGTCCTAGCTATGAGGAATGACACTTAAAAAATATTTAAAAAATTCCCCCCTTCTAAAAAACTGGGTGGACATATATGGCCAGTGCCTAGTTAGCCATATCAAATTTCATTTAAGTTTAGTTCATATTTTTTCTTTAATTACATACAATCTGTTTATATTGCCACCTAGAAACACAATAAATATATAAATACTTTCTTTAATTCATTTACTTTTTAAAAAAATATTATAAAAAAAAATTGTTGATTAGAATAAGACATATTATAAAAGCACACTACACTTACAAATAATTATTATATAGACTAAAATGTCAATATCTACAAATAACAATAACAAATAAAAGCTTCATCAAGCTGGGACAATTTCACCAGATGAATGATAAATGAAAAGATGGTTATCTCTGTATTGCGCATGTAATGTGGATTTTATTCACACACTTTGATTATTTAAAATTAATTAATTAAAAATAAACCTACACAGCAAATAATACGTACACACCACTGACCATTTAAAGTTGAAATTATCTTCTACTGGAACAAACATTTAATTACACTAACCAGCCCCTATAAGAGCCACACGTGTATTAACTCCTATCATATTTTATTACAAAGAAATCTAAAGGTAATTTATGCATGATAGTACCTGAAAACAATTAAATGGCAGTCTGACAAATCATGCTTTACTACAGATAACACAGAATGTTTACAAAGCTCACAGTTGATATACTTTGGATTATTGGACAATATTAACCCTACCTCTTTGGCAAACATTTCAAGAGATTAATTTGCCCCAGTTGACATCCTTTGTTATGGGCTCACATACAAAATGTAATTCGACAAGTACGCATGAATCAACAAATACTTGATTTGATGGTGTTGCATTTATCATTGTAAAAAATGAATAAATATGATTTTATTTATTTTTTCATTGATGGGGAGAAAGTCCAAATGATCCTCGCATTCAAATAGCATAATTCATAAACTAAGAAATAATTTTTGAATTTACAATTAGTAATTGATGAAATGGAAAGAAAAATTAATTTAAATTGGAACTGTAATATGGTTAGGTTTGTTAACAAAATTAAAAATTTTCTTCTGTTAGAAGAAATTTCATTGAAAGAGCGAGAAGCAAGAATTATAGATAAAAAATGTTTATAAGAACTGAAGGAGTAGTTAAGATTTCTATTATTTATCGGTGGGAAATGAGGCGTATAAAGCATGAGAATAAAGGTTGTTTTGGGGATATCGAGAGTGAGCAGGACCTAGACTTTACTTACTTTGCCTTACTAGTAAGAAACTACTGAAGGCCTCAGCGCCATTATCCAAACAGAGAGACCCCGCAACCACTCCGACTTAAGTCCAGGGTTTGTTTGTTTATTTAATGGATTTAACGTGCTTATGTACTCCAACTAGGGATGCGAAGACAGGAGGTTGTCCGGCAGGTTACTAACCTATTCTAGCCAAGTTGAACAGTAGAACAGGAGGGGTAGAGATTAATTTTTTCACGAAAACAGTCAATTGGCATTCGCCTCAAGCATTCTGGAATGTTTCTTTAACACGCTCGGCCACAGCATCATTAAGGCACTTTTTAATAAGCAGATACTATATTAAATATTACACATTAGTTGTTGATATATAGCTCAACTAGTTCTATCCGAACCGTCGTTGATTTAATTAATAAAGAAGAAATAGAATTTTGAAAGGTTGTAAATTTCTCTAAAATTTAGCATCAAAATATATTATATACTAGCTTCATAAACTGTAGAGGATAGAAGTGTAAAAATTCACTAGTACAAGCTCTGGAAGAATGGAGTAGAAAAAGGGTATTGGTAGAAATGGTCAAAGACCGAGTCTATAACGGAAAGGGAGAGAAGAAGAGAAGGAGAGAGAGAGGGAGGAGTGGAGGAAAAGGGAGTGGGAGTGAAGATGAGCGGGAAAGGGAGAGGGCGGGTGAGAGGGGAAGGAATGAGTGAGAGAGGTTAAGAGGGAGAGAGAAAGTAAGGGAATGAATGAAGCAGCATGGATTTAAGCAACTGGCTCTGTAAATTAAAATAGAATCATTCATAAACCGAGAAATAAATTTTATTAAAATACTTCGTGACGTTTCTATTTTATACTTTTTATTTATACTTTTGTGACGGCCTATAAATGGTTTTGGCCATTTTTAAACTTTTGTATTTCATTTATATACCTAAAATGTTAACACTATCCTCCATAAATAAATTAAATTGAAAACAAACTGTTTAATAAAAGCATAATTAAAAATTAAGAATAAAAACTTAAAATCATAAATAGGCTTTATGTATAGTACATTGCATTAACATTTTTTTTTTATATTAGGATATATTTCCTTAAAATTTCCTTATTTAAGAATATCAATGACTTTGTTTCTCTATTATTTCATTATTAATCTCTCACTTATAATGATCCTTCCAGAATGTACCAATTAATATACCATTAGGCGTAGAGAAAACTTTCAACCATGAAAATTTGCTGTTTGATTTGGTATTTTTTTTTTATTTCGTTAGGGCCATCTATGGACCCTGATGCTTGTGTTTTAGCTGTATGTTTCTGGTTGTCATAGTCGTCGTTTACTGCGATTGGTGTTCTGAGTGCTGGGTTTGGCAGCTGCTTTCTTATATGTGCCTTGAGCTTTTCTGATGGCCTAGTAGTCTTTCATTTTCCTGCTAAATTCAATCCTGCGCTCATCAGACTATTTGCTGGTCTCATCGTTTGGTCTGTGGGTAGTTTCTGTGAGGGACGTTACGAAAGGTGCAGTTTTAACAGTTATATGATAGTCACTCCGGTCATCTATTTCATTTTGATTAATATGGAGTTCCGCAAGATCCTTCTCTACTTGCTTCATCCAAAAGAATCCAGTGGCCCTGCCCTGGTATTTTATTTATAAAATATGGTATTTTATTTATTGAATTATTCTGCGTATGATCTGTTTATGTTACCAGAATCTGTTTTTAAAATTAATCGTCTTGTTCAAGTTCTCTGTGATGGTTATGGCTTTTAATAATTTCCTTTTGAATATGTACTTTCTTTGTGAAAAATTTTTAAATCTTGGAAATTAATTTCTCAAATTTTAGTAATAATAAAAAATAGGAATATATATTGGTATATATATATATATATATATATATATATATATATATATATATATATATATATATATAACTTGCATTATTATAATTATCAGATTTTAACATAAAATTTTCTATTTTTAACTTTTGCTTATATTCTATAGGGATAAACAAAAATTGCTAGATTAATTACAATTTAAAATAATTTACTACTTAATAATAATAATAGTTTCAAATATTCAAAAATTGAAAATAAGTTAAAACGAATTCGAAGAAATCATTATGACAGTTTGAAAAATAAATATTATACCATCAATTACAATGCATTCAGTATTACATATTGTATAAATTGTATTCGAAAACTCTTACAAATCACTTTAATAAGGCTTTATTTTTATAATAATAACAATGTGCTCCTTTGAGGAGAGAAGGCACAGCACAATGTGTAAAATATTTCCCTTGCTAAATTAAATTAGCTTCTTCACAAAAAATAGTTTTTGATTTAGATATGAAGTAATTCAATTTTCTTTAAAACTCACGGACGATGATGATTGGACTGAAAGAGTGCTTTTTTTCCATTTCGTAGGAAGTTTGATTAGCAGAAGGGGATCACTTCGTCCCCAAGAGGCATATCCATCCCTGAATCAATTATATTTAACAAGAAAAAGGAAAAAAAAAACAAACGGAAAAAAATTTCTATTAATCTCCTCATTCATTTTTACGATTGTAACTCGTTAGGGAATTCATCGAATATTGCATTAAGTTGAGAATTTGTTTGAGACGAGTCGGCCCTGGGGTTAACATTAATATGTTAATTAGTATCTGGGAGTACTTTAAAGGATATTGCAGTTTGAAAAAAAGAGCTTGCTGAATTATCTTTCAGTACACATATAATATTTATTAATTTGAAGTATATAATTATTTATGAACGAGGAAATCGATTATGTAACGATAAAAAGAAAACTAAATATGACAAACAAAAAAAGTGTCCTGCAGTTGATTTTTTACGACAAAAATTTATTTAATATTGTATCTGATTCTTATCATAAAGTATATCAGTGCTGTTGAAATAATGTAAGTATTTAGAATAGAAATAAAGTTTTATTCTGGGACAAAGTCCCTTCAGAATAACAACGGTCTACAAAAATAAATATTATTTCTATTAATTATTTTTTATTATTAGATGAATAAGAAAAAACATTAAATATATAGATAGTTAATAAGAAACAAAAAAAACCTATGAAGAATGATGCAAATTGTTTATATATTGTAATATTTTATAAAATAAATGTTTAATATGTTTATAAAATACATTGATATTTGCTACTAAAATGATGACAAATAAGCAAAAAACATTGCGATAGAAAAAAAAAATAAAATAACATCCGTTATATACCAATATTTTTAAAAATACACATAATCCTGTTATAAGAAAAAAAAAAGAAAAGAAAAATTATAGTAATCTATATACAAAAATGAAGATAGGAAATATAAAGAGTACATTACGATTTTGTAAGAATGAACTCGTAGGCGAAAAAAGATAAACCAATTTTAGAGAAAATAAAAAAGAAAGAAATTCTTGTAGTATACATAGTAAAACAACATTATGTATGAAAATTAATATGAAATATGTGTTCAGATTCATAAAAAACATGATTAATGAGACCAAATCCTTATTATATAATATATGATTAGTCTGATTGAGTTGTAAAGAGGTACTGAAATAGGAGGATTTCAAATGTGTATAAGTAGGAGGCATACCAGATTTTATGAGAGAGAAAATTCCATAACGTGGTGGAGCGGACAGCAAAGGAGTGCTGAAAATTTCGGAATTACCTTCTAAGGAAGAAAATACAGTTAAGTATTTTCAAAATGTTGGAATTATTCTATCAAAGAAAGTCTTTGAGAACGGGTATGATATTTCGATTCCATAAATAACTAAATTTAAATTACGGTATGGCCTAGACCTCGACTGAAAAAGATCGGTCGAGGTATTGCTTATCTCTTGAGCGAGCGCAGTAATATTGTTAATAATCCCTATGGATCAGAATTTTGAACACCACCACATTAATTCAATGTTTTTTGGGATTATTCATTTATTTTTTTATTTTTAGTAAAGGAATTTTAGTAATGAAATGTAATTTAAATTTAAATTTTTTAACGCCACCACATAAATTCCCGTAAATTCAAAGATGAAGACACAATAGCATTATAGTATTTGTATATGTAAAGGAAACGATCATTTCAATTCTGAGTAGCTAAACAAAAAAAAAAAAAGTAATAATCATAATAAAAAAGTAGTTGAAACCTATATTGATACAACCCATGAGATGTTCTGGATACAGCACTAATGGAAATTGCTTTTTCATACATACGCATATTTATACGAGCAAGTGATATGGTAAGCATCCACGTTCAATCGTCACGGTTTTCTACGAAACCCATAGCGCATATTTTATAGGTTTTACCCCAGAAGGGTGTACCAAACACAGAGTCAAATCACGGCTGTGGAACAAAAAATAAATTTTCTACCATGCCGGACTCAAAACCTGGGTCCGAAAGATTAGAGTCTATTCTCTTACTCACTGAGCTACCCCACACACAAAAAATAGTTTAATCGACATTACTTTATATTTATTTTATTTATTTATATTTTTTTACTACCATATTCTTTATTATTACAATAATATTGTTGCCGTGTATGCGAAAGATTCAGTATGAAATGAATTGAAACGTGAATTTATTAGCATGGATATAATTTATTTATGGGATGATGTTTTAGTTCAAAGAATGGATCGATTAATGAGTTTAAATTATCAAGTTTAATCGGAATATTCTTACGAAACAATTGGAAGATTCTAAACACAAAGCCTTAAGTCTCCAAAATACCGGTAAGCAATTAAACAGCCAACGTTTAACTAATTCAGGAATCATTAGGACAGAAGAAAACAAGATATGCAGACAAAATACAGCATTTCTCACACTAACAGTCTAAAAAAGACACATCAACTGGAGACAATACACCATTCCAAGACATCTAAACACATACTGAATGAAATAGGAGATATCATAACATCTAAGAAAGGCTGGGCCGTACAGTGGCCAAAACCTGGAAAATATACCTACACCGCAACCTTCTCAAAATACCGATTCAAATATATCTCATCATTTCAGAATAGCTTAGGTGCATATTTCCAGGGTTACGGGGGAAAATGGTATTTTTACAATTGTATTTGCTTAGCTCAATATCGTAGCTATCATAAATCATACTCTGAAGTATGAAATTTGATGTCAAAATTCTGAGTCACTTCATTTCTACTAATTTATCTACGAATATGCAATGATACAGTTGGCACAACTATATGACACTTGTGGTAGGTTTAAGGGCGTTTTATATGTATTTTTTTAACTGTTAAAATAACTTTTTTTTATAAAAGTGCATCTTTTGAGCGCAGCCATGTGTAGTGTTCTAACTTGTTTCTGTTAAGCTATTAGGTTTCTATTTATGTGAGCAAATAGCATCCAGAGCTAAGTAAATCTTCGAACTTTGTTGATATTTTGATTTTAATTCGTAAAAACATTGTTCTGACTTAACGTGCCGAGAAAGAGATCTCAGTGGAAAGTTTTTGAAAATTTGCTCATTTATGTTTATTAGGTTGCTGATTACGAATTTCAACTTTTCCATCTCAAATTTTATCTAGAAGTATCAAAAAAATGCAAAATAACGTTGTTTTTCTCATTACATAAAACTATTAATTTGAATATTTTCTAATATACATTTCTCATTAAATTAAAAAGAGTTAATTATCTACAATTTTGAATCTAAAGATTTTTTTGTCTGGCAGCTCCGTTCTGAAGCGAAAGTGAGTCGAAATTATGAGACACAATGTAGTTTAGTCAAATGGGAACCAAAAAGGAGTAATTTTTGAAGAGGTTCTCAAAATCTAATTATTTATGCTGTTTGGGGTGCTGTTTGCAAATTTCAACTTTTCCACCTCAAATTTTTTCCCAAAACAAAAATTAAATAAATATAAAAAATGATAAAAGCTCAAAAAATAAATTTCTACATTCCGTCTCACAATTTCACTGTCATGAGGAAAAAACGCAAGAGCCAAGAAAAAAAAAAATTGGGGGTATCGTAATAGAGCATTTCTGAAATTTCAGCAGGGTCGCTATTAATGAGGATGCCATCAACATGCTTCAAGAGACATCCGATGCTATTGTTAATAAATTAAAGACAATTAAAAACGCGAATTCTCTATCCCCTAGACGTAATTAATATATTCGAGCAAAATTATTGTTTAAAAAAAAATTATACTTATAATTTTTTTTTAACTGTCTCTTATATTTACCCCATTATTTTTCTTATCTTTTGAATTGTATTTTGAAATGTTTAACTCCAATGAAATCGGGGTTTGCCTCATTCGATTCATCATTTATCAGCCAAACAGCCCTCTTGTAGTGTTATTCAGATATAGACACGATGAGAAGCTATTTTTTTTTCTCGCAAAATGGCCGATTTTTGACAAGTGTGGGCTAAATGTCCGACGACTTTCGGGAGTCCCGGCAGCCAGGGGTACCCGGGAGAGTGCACATCACAATTTTTAAATTATGTCTTTATTCGATTGATTATTTTAAGTAGTAATTTGTTTATAATATCGATAGCTACAACTTATGATATAGCCAAAGTAGGCTATCTTATATCTTATATTATAGATTATCGGGGGTACTGGTAGGCCCGAGTTGAAACCTGTTGGGGGGCCCGACATTTTTATGGGCGGCCCTGGAGAAAGAAATATCTGTCTAAGAATATTTTTTTCTGTCAAAGCATATACAGCCATAAAATATATGCTTGAAGTTTTAAACATGGTCATCTTCATCACATGTCTTTTTGAAGCTTTTGAGGTATTTTTTGGTGTTGCTATATTCCGTCAGTAGTTGTATTAATTTGTGGTTATATTGTTGTTATTACATGTTTATAACCACGTTTGGAGCATATATGTGTAAAATGGATTGTTCAATAGAGATTAAATGCACATGGTACCCTGTTTCTAGCATTTTCTGTACCAGATTTTCCCTTACATAGGGACATTGGACCCTAGGGTGCAATAGCACGTTTGGTTGCTTCTTTAGCAAACCCAGCTAACTAGTTTCTCTCTATTCCCGAATGTCCTTTCACCCTTTCTAAATTCAACAGTTTACCCATGCTCTCTAGTTACAACAAATTTTGCCATATTATATCAGGAAAGTGATCATCTATTTCAAAAATTATTATCTATTCTATAAAAATATGTAAAGTAGCGGGTATATGCGCCCTTGTAGTTGAGTACTGCAAATTTTTCTGGCTGTTCATGGAAATAGTGAGATTCTAATTTGAACTTTACAATTTACAATTTTGTTATCACCATTATTTCTGAATAGACAGGTAAACTAAATTAAACAGTCCTTGCTTCCATTAATCTAACAATAGTTAGTTTTTAGTCAATCGTGTGAGATTTAGTTTGATTGATAGATCTTGCGTCAAATGAATCTTGAATGATTGTGCACCCTTATATTTTAAGGCTAGTCAATATCGTACTCCTCAGGGTTCTTATTTCTTGTGATCCTGGTGGTGTTTAATTTTAATTATTACTTTTAAATTAATAAATTATGGAATAAATTGTTTTTGGAAATCAAACTAGATTAGGTTAGGCCTGAAACACACTTGCTATTTTCAAGAACATTATTTCTTTAAGTCGCCGAAATAGAAGAGTATAAATGAACATGAGAATAATAAATTGCATGCTCAATTTTATTTCGCAAAAAATAGGAAACACGATAGGAGCAAATGTACACAGACTCACGACTGATTAACCGTAGTACCACCAACTTGTTCTCATTCTTCCGATCCGAACTATGACGGACATAGAAGACGAAGGCAGATATTTATAGGTTTTGAACTTTTGATGTAGAGAAGCTTTATATAATAAAATATTACGAGAGTACTGACCAGAACTCAAGAAAAACTGTGGAGTAAAGATTGTACCTTTTACAATGCCACAACACAAATAAAATTAGGATTTGTTAAGGAGGGCAAAAACTTTTCTGTATAATATACAAATGAATTATATTATAACAGTAATACGCCCAATCCTCACCTACGGTGCACAACAAACAAGGCAGTGTCTCAAAATCTTATAATTTGTTATAGAAAGATTCTAAGCCAAATATCTGGATACATTATTTTCAACTTTCTTCAAAAGAAGAACTAACCAGGAGACTTATAATCTCTATGATGAGCCCAATATTGTCCACATAGTAAGGTGAGCCAAATTAAGGAGGGCTGGTCATGTAGCAAGTATGATTGAGGAGCAGATCCCGAGGAAACTTTAGGTTAAGTAAAAATATTTCTTTCTGCTTTTTGACCTTAATTCAATCAATAAAATGATTAATGTTATGTGATGATGATATTTATTTCGATATATATATCACCTTAAATAATGTTATAAAACTGTCTGTTATTGGAGGGGAGAGGATGAAAGAAGAGGTTGCCTAATTAAGCTTGCACCCTAGCAAAAATCTTAGTTCCGACCCTGCTAGACACGGTAACGTGTTAAAGAGCCGCACGATGTATATCTGCACGTATATACAACACAAATATGTCCTATAAAATCCATATTTTAAATGCTATTTTTTTTTATAGATGCCAACCTACCAATTGACCAATCGTAATTATTCACAAAGACCTCAATATCCCATTTGTTGCAGATTTAGCCCGAAATAGATATATCTCCTTTAATTCCAAACTCCTTGCCCATACCAACCCTCTTGTTCGTAGCCTTTCATCCCCATGTATTCCTGATAATCATCTGAGGCGTCTGAAAAGAAGAAGGCCACGGGACCTTCTAACTTAAAATAGTCATTGAAGTGCTACCAATGGGTGGTTCCTTCACAAGTCATTCTCATGTCTTGTACTCTAACTTCATATTTACTTGTTGTATTATGTAATACAGTTGTAAATTTCAATAAATAAATAATAAAAGAAAAATGTTTATGTTTTACTTCGGCGGCGTACAACCAGTAGTGTTTTCCAGGCCCCATCTTACGGTGGAACTACTTATAATATTGATTTTAAGACGGGTACTCACGATTTTTTCCAATTGTTGAATTGTACTTTCGACCTTAGCAGGCAAATCGTTTCGCAGTGCCTGGTACTTCATAACTTGGATAGCCAAATTTAAAACACTTTATACAGATTAATGAAATATTTTAATTAAAACTCTCTAAACAGATCGGCCATCATGTTGCATCTCCGCATTACTAACACTGTTCAACTCTAAATGTGATTTTAATTTCACTGAATGGGCTGTTTTTTACGAAATTGAAAGAGAACCGTGCACTTCAAAGGCAGCAAACCGCGCGATATGACCTCTGTGATTGCTGAAGCAAGACTGATCCGATGTATATATATAAACATGTGAGTTTGTATTTTGTGTGTGTGTGTGTATGTATAATAAATAAATATTGTATTGTGTGTATAATATTGTGAAATTAAAATAAATATTTATATTAGTCTTAAGATCGTATGTTATAACGTGAGTCTTTTTCAGATCTTATCTTGTTTAGTGGTGGACCACTTAAGGTCACCAACAAAATTTTTAATAAAATCTAACAAATATTTATGTTGTTCTATGATATTTATGCTTTAGATCTAAAGATATTTATTTGTTTTTGATATAATCATTTCTTGATTAAAGTAAAAATGACAATGAGGTTTGTCAATTCGTTTATATTACACTTTTAAAACGATTGCTGATTTTAATTTTTTTGTATTTATATCTAAACTGATTACAAAGCTCAATAAGTGACACGTGTTTAACCCGAAATAAATTCCCAAGCTTTATTTAGCTTTACAAATTAATAAATAATAATTGTATATAATTCTTAAAGGAAATACTATAATTCTCTTTGACAGGTCCCAGAGTCAGTGTGCACAGGTGCTTTAATGGTTCTCGCACATGATTTTAATTAGAATAATTTATCGGCTTTATTACGGCTCTATTTAAGACCATTTTCCTTCCATTTTCAGTATTCCTAATAAATCAAAGTGTTTCCGGATAACGCCTGGCGGATTTCCAGTTTCCATTTTCTTTATAAATATTTACTTTTATCACTGTTAAAATGCATGAATTCATAAAAGTGAAGATTGTATTAGGAAGCGATCAAATTTATTCAAGAAGAAGGCAATATATTGCCTAATGTAAACGCCTTTTGAAAATTAAGCTCTATCGGAGGTTCCGCGTGTTTCATTTCTCAGTCGATTACGCAAATACTCTTTATTTTAGCTTCAAAGAAGTTATAACATGGGCTTATCCCAGCGCGTTTTCTTTGTATAAAGTTATATAGATTAAATTAAGTTAGATCAGAAGAAATAATTTTAATTTTTAAAGCAACATTTCATTTGAAATAAAAAAAATTAGATAATCGATTCACATTACCAAAAATAATTAAAAATCTGTTACACATTTAGAAATGTTGGGGAAATATTATGAGGGAAACTATAATGCCAATATTAAAGAAAAATTAAAATTATGGTAATGAGGAAGAAACATTAGTGATAAAATTCAGTTTTGAACGCTAAGAATATTTTAAAAAAAGAATGATTAGTGAATACGAATTAGTGATTAAAAACTAATAGTAATGGAACATTAAAAACAGAAAGAAAATTTATTATTAAACACTAAAAGAATCTCAGAAATCTATGTAACTATAGAGCAGTGATTCTCAAAATTTGTTGTCTGGCGGCACACTGAAATTATTAAATAAAATTCACGGCACCCGTATAACATATTATTATTATTTTTTTTTAATGAAATGATAAATTATAGAAGTAAATAAAATATAAATATAAAAAATATAGACTTGTTTTTATCATATTGTAGAAACCAATATTAATTTTTAACAATTTATATTTATTTTATTTTATTTAATAGTTTACTTTAAGTTAACTCTTTGCAAATTTTGCGGCACCCACTTTGAAAATCACTGCTCTAGAGAGATATTAATGATTACGTGTATTTATTAAATATTGGCTAAAAAAATTGTACATTACCTGATTAAATGAATACAGGAACTATATAGTTAGTAAATTAACCTATAAATATACTTAACAATGCGATGAAATTTCAGACTATCAAGACACATATTTTAAATTTTAACGATAAGACTAATTAATTTTATAAAGAAATAACTGACATAATTCAATACGCAGGTAAAATTTAATATTACTGTTTATTCAACAATTTATAGTCATTAGTAATTATGTTTTTGTAATACATACATAAATACAAACTTATCTTTAAAGTAATAATTTCATCCATGTTTATAAATTGTAGATGAATTTTACCTTAAAAAGATACTTGTAGGATTATAGAAAAGATTGGATAGTATAATAATAAACATATATAGTCTGGCACCTATTTCTGTATTTCAACCATTATAATCCTTACTAAAATTTGAAAAAAAAAACCTAGATTTAACAAAGATAATATTACAGGGTTCCTAAAAATTTACAGTTGACAAAGCCTTTCCCAAAATCGGTAAACCCAAATTTATTCCTCCTAGGACTGCGCATGATGTTCTAAGACGTTAGTGGCAAAGACAAGTCGCTGATTGAATTCAAAATGCTTGGGCCGATGTGCTCTATGATTCGCCTATTTACATGTCTACCTCCTGATTTATTCTGCATACCGACCTGGTTACCGACGTCTATCGCACCCACACGTCTCGTGAAATTTCGATAACTGAATGCTTAATGTTTTTTCGTTAACAGATTTTTTTTTATTGTATGAAGCGCAAATAAAATATAATTGTCAGTAAATATTCGAGTGGGAAAGAAACAATTACGGCTTCGGAATAGAGGAAAACGAATCTAAGAAACCATGCATCTACACTACTTAGCAATTGGTTTTGTACCTCTTGAAAACATATATTTAAATATTCATCTTTATTCATTTTTATTTGTTGTTTTTTTAAAATCTCATTGTCAGTAATTTTTTTTAAGGAAAACGCAATTTTTGAATTTATATCTGTTTTATTTTATTATAACTAAATATTTTATCACGATGTCTATTTTATTAATATAGATATCCATGCTTGTAACTGTATCAAAAATAGATCATGAAACTCACTTACTGTTATTAATTATTTATTATATTTTAACATTATTGCACGTTGGCGAACATTGCCTCCTCTGTGTCTACCAAACATCCGCGGGGTTTTAAAGGCATAGAATTACTAAGAGTACAAGTAATAATAATTGTAATGAAGAATATATACCATATATAAATTAATTATCAAAATTAATTACAAAATAAAAAATATCTGATGTGGACAACACATGACTTCCTTGTACGCCTATTCAACTATAAATCGGTGGCTCAAAAAGTGATCCTGAATTTGGTTACTAGTTTCCGAAGATTGCAGTATCTCAAAAACGACACTCGGCGTCGCGACATCCATCAATTGAACACACACACACACAAATGGAGAGGAAAACCAGCATTTTACACTCAATTTTAACACTTAAAACAAGTAATAAAAATGTTTAATTGGATTGGAAACCAAATTGCGTATGTAACCTTTATTATCGAAACATATGATTTATGTATTTAATTTAAATATAATTTTGGATTTAAGCTTATTATGACCTTCGAGTAAAGTACCCTTTTCGGCTCACCAATTTTAACCAAAATATAGTAAATACATTCATATCGATATGAAAGTCCTATTTACCAAATTTGAGATGTTTTACATTATATTTTAATATAATTTTTGATGAAAGTCTAATATAACCTTCAAGTAAAGTAACGCTTCCGGTTTTCCAATTTAGACCAAAATCTAGTATGTTATTCAAATCAATTTATAAGTTATATATACTAAATTTGAGAAGTTTTGCATAGTATTTTAATATAATTTTGATAGAAATTGGGAGGTTCACAACTAGATTTTAAAGCGATCCTAAATACAAAATTTCAACTTTCTACGGCTAACCGTTTTTGAGTTATGCGAGATACGAACGTACGTACGTACGTACAGACGCCACGACGAAACTAGTCAAAATGGATTCAGGGAGGTTCAAAATGGATATTTCCGTTGAAATCTGAAAACCGAAAGTTTTCGCGATTACAATACTTCCTTTACTTCGTACAAGGAAGCAATAATAATAAGATAATTGTAAAATAGCAATCTCGTGAACGAAGATGCAGTCATATGTCAATTATATAGTGAGCTGTAAAGTCTTGAGTTCAACACTCAAAATCGGTCAATTTTAATAGCTTACTCCGCCTAAAGTCCAAATCCAAAAATGCAATTTCTACTGTCACATTTTCTGTATTAAATTATATCAATTTTTTCTTTCTAGTATGTATAGATCAGAGCATTTAAAAATGACACCTAAAGTGTCTTAAAATTTTTCTGTTGAAAAATCCCTGATGTAGGAACGTAAATATGCTTTTAAAAAAAAGATGGATAAAACCGTATTAAATATAATTATCATTTATATTAAACTAGAGTTAATATATGAGTTTCTAAGAAGATGGCCTTCTTACAAACCGAAACGTTTTTAAGTCAAAAAGTTTCTGTGACATTTCATTGCTTAAATGAATAGTAAATAGTATAGATCGTAAGACTAATTTGTTGTGAGTCCAGTTTAATTAACTTATTTTTTTTGTTAGTCACCATATGCTCACATGCCAAATAATTGTAATGGAAAATCATTTACCCATACAATAAAATGTTTAACCAGGTTAACATAATTAATGAAAGATTTAGCATAAATGATCTTACATAACAAAATCTAAGACATTATGGGTGATTAAAAACTATTGTTTGTAACATAAGTTCATTCAAAATCTTCTTTTTATTTTTACTACAAAACTTTTTAACTATGAAAAGTTTATCTATACTCATAAAAAACAATACAATCTATAGGAGATGTTTTATTTTTTGTGTATGAGCAAAAAATAAAACACACAGTTAATTTATCGAAGAATGCCAATCATTCATCCTTGTATCAATCATCGTAGGATATCTTCGAGATTATAAAAACAAAATAGGTGTGGCATAATTACAGAGTGAAATCACATTCCACTATTTTGGTAATTTCCATTATACCTACGAGTATATATTTTGGTATCGCTCTGTTCTCACAACTCCTATCAGTGGATAATTATAGAACTGGAGAACGATATTATAGACGCCGGAACGTCAGTAAACACTGAAATAAGGTTGGTTGACCTAGTTTAGAGGCGTAAAACCTACCGGTCATCAACGCCTATTATTTATATAGAAGTCTAGTTTTATATGAGTAAGCATGGTATGGTATAGTTTAGTTAGTTAAATTAGATATCTTTTAATAAGTTATTTTCTTTCAGAAAATTTAGGACTGTTTGAATTGTTGTTTCATTTTCTCCTAAAACTATTGCGATATCTGATGGAATACCTTTCTGTGACATTTTTGCGGTAAAGTAAGGGCAGTGTTGAAATATTTGGTCTATTGTCATTAAATTGTTGCATTTTGGGCTTGTCGAATTCTGGTTTTTAGTAATGAGATACCCATGGATCATTCTTGTGTGGCCTATCCTTAGTCGGGTTAATGCTACTTCCTCTCTTCGATTTTTACGGTTTGAGGTATTCCATTGCTGCACATTTTGTTTTATTGTCTTCAATTTGCTAGGAGGGCTTTCGTCCCACATTGCCATCCTTGTTTTATTTTTTCCTTTAGAGGTTGAGCTATTTCTGTTGTATTTACTATGACCCGTAAATTATTACAAGGAAGTACAAGGGCTTCTTCAGCTGCGTTATCTGCCATTTCGTTTCCTGTGATTCCTATCAGGAATCGTTCCTGTGTTTCCTAGGTACCCATATCAGGTGAATATTTTTATCAAGTCGTTTGATCATAGTGATGTACTCGTGGATTTTAATGATGTTATTGTTTTCGGAATACATATTATTTAGTCCATTTAATGCACTGAGAGAGTCGAAGATAATTGTGATGTTACCTGTGGGAGCAGACATGGCTATGTGTAGTGCTGAAGCGATAGCATTATGTTCAGCAGTGTATATGCTACATAACGGGGATAATTTATATTTATACGTATCTCGAGGAGTCACCACGGCATAGGCTGTTGAAGTATTATTTTTTGATCCGTCTGTGTACATTATTGTATTATCCGGTATCTTAGCTAGGGTTTCATGTAATAATGCTTTGTATTCGATTGGCAAAGTGGTTTCTTTTGTATGTTTTGCTAATTTTCGGTGAATAATTGGTTGTTCAAAGGTCCAAGGTGGTGAATTTGCGTTGTATGGGTTCAGAGTTATTGTTGTTATATGACGGATAGCGGCTGACATTCTTTCAGCTAATGGGATGGTACTATTTGGTGTTTGCTGGAATTTCCTGTAAAATTTTGCTTTAAAGATATATCTGTGAGAAGGATGCGAGGTATTTGGGTATAATTTGGATAAATAATTTATTGCCAGTTTCTGTCTTCTGAAAAGAAGTGGCGGTAGCCCTGATTCATTGCAGAGACTCAGTATAGGACTTGTGCAGAAGGCTCCTGTAAATAGCCTGATACCCGCGTGGTGGACTGCATCTAGTTTTGCAAGGATTGTTATGTGTGCTGAGCCATATATAATCGAGTCTTAATCTAATCTGGAGCATATAATTGTCTGATATATTTTTGTGTGGACCTATCTGACCCCCATGTGGTACCACCAAGGACTTTTAAAATGTTTAACTTTTTTATACAGCTAATCTTGAGTGTCCTAGTATGAGTTTCCCAGGAAACACTGAAATAAGTAATACATTTAATGTTTGTTTTATTTTTTTTTTTATCGCTTCTCCAACCATCATTAGCTAGATTAAATCCATGGTCTAAAATTTCTAGATAATCATAAAAAGTTTTTTATGTTTCATAATAAGCTTAATATGAACATAAATATTCTTGTAATTTTTACTTAATTTACTAAAAAATTACATGCAAAAGATATAATTCCGTAATAATTTATCTAAAATTACGGTATTACTACATCTCGTAAGGGACATATGCTTTAAAGCATAACTTGCTTACTATATGACGAATATATACCACTTTCATACACTTGTATTCGAGGTGCCGGCTGCGTAACGCTTTGCTATTTTTATTAAGTCATTTGGTTGGTAGCGATTAAAATAAATAACGATTCAGATTCAGCTTATGCTGGCAAGGACAGATGGAGACCATTTAGGTGGGCTCTTTGGCTTCTGGTTAATGCCCCAAGTTGTTATGAGCGTGTAGTGCTGAATAATGGATTTCTTTTTAATGACTAGACCATCTGCTCTAGTCTCCAATACGTCGGCCCCAATAATTTTTAAAACTCCCCCTCCCCCGCTAAAGTTTTCCAGTCCCCAAAGTGGAAAGAAAATATGCGGCATCATGCCTCCACGATGTTAACTATACACAGAAGGAAATCAAATAGGTTCAGCAACATATGCGAAAAAAGGTTTAAAAAATAAGATGATGTGGGGTAAGTGCATGCTATATTTTACAAAGTTCGACTATAATAACTGTAAAATCAACATTTTTTTAATCTACATTTCATTTTTTTATTTTTTAATGTTCCTGAGCCGATTATACTTTAAATATTAAATTCCAACCCACGTTCCAATCACCTTCATTTTTATGAAATTGCTAATTCAATTTAGTAGAACCACGCACTTTCCTCCGCCTTAAGGGTTAAGTGCATACGAGGTATCTGGATGACTAATCATTCAATCGTTTTAGGAGCAAGTGCAAAATAGTTCGTTTCCGTAGGATTATTATACTGATGCAATAATCGAAAAAAGGTTAAAAATTGTCTGAGATACAGATTTTACAATGTTTAATGACATGATTTAATGAAAGTGGGATGTGGAACACAATTGATAAATATATTGAAAAAAGGATCTTTCATTTCAATGAAAATTCACAGTTGCGCGAATAAAGCATGATAGAAAGGGTAAGTGTTCACAGTTTTTCAAATCATAATGATGGCAGGAGTATGAAAAAAAATATTAAGAGTTCACCAAAACATTAAATAGTTACAACTTTAACTCATTAGGCGACTTTGTCTGAATATAGTTGGATAATAACAGGACTTTTATTGAGATTAAATCATTTGTTTAACATGTTATGTTATTTTACACAGTTTTGTGTTTATTACATTTGAATAGTTGATAAAAAATATAATTAAAAAGCATTAGCTTCCTGATGGCATAAACAATACATGGTGAACCAATACTTATTTATGGGGTAGGGGAAATATAATCGACGACCTAGGAAGAGCTCTTGGGACCAATCAATGAAGCGTAGGCAATTAGTAAAACAGAGCCAATAAAATGGGCTTTGGTTGAAGGGTTTAGGGTTCAGTTCTTCGAATAGACTCCCTATTTCTTGACTGACGACTACACATTGAAATTAGTGTAGTGAACATCCATGCTTATCCAGATTTTTTCCTCAAGCCATTGAAGGGCCAGGTTATTTTTATAAAGGCAGGAAGTGCCCCAGAAGGTTCAAGCAACCCCTGATTCAATCCACGATAGATATAACAGAAAATAAAGTTGCTGGTTTGGAGTACAATCCAAGGTCTGGACTATAATAAAATGCCTTATGCTACTTGAAAGCTATTTTTAATATCCATAGGATATTAATATTCGAAATTAGCTTTTGATTTCAAATAATACTGATACAAAACAATCACGCATTCAAATGCATCCGTCTTGGGACTTTCGGAATTTCACAAGTTAAAAACATATCGTATGTTAAATGGGATATTTTTACTTGTTAGTCTAGGTGGGCCGTAGTTTTTTTTCTTATTCTTGCTTTCATGTTAATTTCTTAAACATTTACAATAAGTAAACCGTAAAATTATGGAATATAAGAACTTGAATACTTCTTCCCTACACTACTCTTCTCTTGTATATGCAATGGAACTAGTGTAAATCGACCTCTAGGACTCACTTATATTTATTTTAAAGAAAAATCGGAAAATTTCTAACTGACATTGACTGTTTCAATTTTTCAAGTGTATCATTTAAATTTTGTACTACTTCAAATCTTATAAAATACTCTAATCAGGACTTCAAATAAGATTTAATCATATTAATGATTTTATCCTAAAAATATTATTTAAATCAAACATTCAAAACTGTAATGATAGGCTGACTTTTTGTTTTACTGTGGAGGTAGGTACAGCTTACAATAAATTTTTCGTGAGACCCTACGGCTATATAACCTAATTTTACGACCTTGGCAATGCTACAGGATTCTTTCACCATAATCGTTAAGAAAATTCCTTTCCATACATTACCCCGGCTAAATTAAGCAACAAATATTTAGATTTCCGGAAAAAAGTTTACGCTTCCTCTTGTTAACTTCCTTGCAAAGTTAAATAAAAATGAAGTTAAATAAATGAAAATAAAAAACTTCAATGTCTATAACTGTTAAACATTAATCTTTTTTTGTTAACTGGTTTATTGTAAAATTAAGAATAGTTATTTAGCTATAATGATTTTGATTAAGGCGCTTTTAACTCGGTGTTCAAGTCCAAATATGGCAGATAATTGCTTATTCTATATCAGCCGAGCATCGAACCTGGGTTCGGGAGATCCTCCGGGGGCTCACCCAGCCTCTGTAAAGTAGGTACCTTATTTGGTGGGAAAACATGGCGGTTGAGCTTGTTCTTGGTCAAATCACCTCCTTGTACAAATGTTAGACTAGACACAGTGCGGTTCTTACTATGTACTGAACCCAAGAAGACACTTCATTCGTTGTATTGATACAGGCTCTCTTTTCTTTTTTTTTGCTGTAATAGAAAGCTGATTTAAAATAAAATGTCTTTCTCATAAACTCACTTCAAACTCCACATTTGAAATCTGGAAAAAAAAATAGACAAAATTTTCACGTTCATGGAAACTAGCCTTGGGCTCAACCATATACACAAAGGTATTGTACAACTAATGTAGTAAAGTGTGATATGACTATTTGATTCGCGTGACATTGTTTTAACAAGGTTTACAGATATAACAGCTTTTTGAACATAACCTTTCTCAGCTGTTGTTATGTTACCTCCTATTTCCTTCGATATGTGTTTAGAAGTCTTTGAGTGATGTACTGTCTTTAGTTGATGTGTCATTTTTAGAATGTTGAAGGGAGATGTGCTGCATTGTTTCAGCATATGTGTGATCTTTTTTTTCTGCCCAGATGATGCCTGAATTGGAGAAATGTTGATTGGTTGGTTCATTAGTATCTTAGAGACTCAATGCTTTCAGTTTATAATCTTCCAATTATATCGTTCGAATCGAATATAAATCTTGAATATCTTGTAATTTTTTTTTAATGCTAATTGATTCATTTACATTTTTTTATTAAATAATTGTAGATGTAATAGTTTTATTTATACGATATTATAGTTTTATTTATTACCAATATACTGCTGTTGAATGTAAAATATATACTGGGAAATTGAAACAAGATATAAATGTAGTACATATAATTATTTACATTTTAACAATTTACTCAGCAGATATATATTCAGAGAAGAATATTTATTGTATTTTACTATATATCTCATATATAGGAAATACTGAAAACATTAAATAAATATATGCTTATGTATACTCAAGCATATGCATTTAGTTTACACTAGCATGTTTAAATTTAGTTTTAAACTGTTTAGTAATATAAAGATAAATTGTCATTTTTACAAGCTAATAAAATCAGAATTTTATTTATTTGTCTACATTTTAGAAGCGGTGTTCTTCTCTCAGCTTCTTGGAGGAAGAAACCACAGGAATAAATGTGAGGCCCTGCTGCAACAACAACAATTACAGAAACATCCTCAACCGGAACCTCAACACTCTGTCCCTCTAAATTTGCCAAATCCTCAACAATCCTATCAACACCAGATTCCTCATATCCCTCCTCCACCAAATTCCAGAGATTTGATCATTCTGCTAACATCCTTTCATTCAGAATTAAAATCCCTTGTTACCCCTCTGATATCAATCTTGTATCCCACTTCATCACTCCCTTAAGAAATTCTTAAATGACTTCTACTAAACCCACATCCATTCTCATTTGGAATGATAACGGTGTTAAAAATCGCACCGACGAACTAACTGCATTATTACTTGACAAAAACGTTGATGTGGTGTTAATTACTGAAACTAGACTGACCAGTTAACAGATTTTCAAAATACCACAATATCTAACATATCGTACTGACTATCCAGACGGTAAAGCCCGTGCCGGTACTGCTGTCATTGTCCGTCAGTCCCTCTCTCATCACTTACTCCCATAGCCTACTCATGATTTCCATTGCCTACTCATAATCATAGTCCATTGATCCTAAAAGTAACAATAGCACCCACTCCTAAACGATCCCACCATCATTCATCAGAGAACCAGTTAACTGGAACCTCTTTACCAAATTCGCCTAATTCTGACCCATGAAATTGATCTCAGAGTAAGCCTAAAAACCCCAAAAGACCTTGATGATGCCTTGCATTCCTTTAACACCACAGTACAACAAGCTGTCTGGTCTGCTTCCTTACCTTCTCAAGTCATTCCCCAAGAACTTACAACAAAAATCATTTACCACAGCACCTCATAGACCTAATCTATATCAAACGCCGTGCCAGATAATTATGACAACATACCAGATATCCAACTGATCGCCGCTCCTATAACTATTATTGTAAACAATTAAAGCGTGAGTTGGCAACCTTCTATTCTTAATCCTTTAATTCCAATCTATACTCTATCTCATCTCGCGAAAAAGGATAAATCCATCCTCCCTGTAGAATATCACTAAAAAAATTCTAAAATCCCATCATATTTCCATACCCCGATTAAGATAAAGCCGAGGAATTTGCCAAACACCTTTCCAACACATTCACTCCTCCAGAATCCCATCCCACCCATACCACAAAATTGGAAGAATTCCTTATATCAACAATCCCACTCTTCTTACCTCCTAAAGTTGTTAATCTCTCTGAGGCTAAATATATTCTACAAAAAATTACTCTCCGTAAATCCCCTGGAAACGATCTTATTAACCCTCAGAATCTTGGACAACTTCCACCTAAAGCTGACAAGTTCCTTAC